>CM026397.1:24788987-24905027 GCA_014843695.1 Archivesica marissinica | reverse complement strand
ATTTGTCCCTTAATTCTTCAGATATCTGCTCTCAGTTCAGTAAATAGATATGCAATGTCATGTGTCCCTTAATTCTTCAGATATCTGCTCTCGGTTCAGTAAATAGATATGCAATGTCATGTGTCCCTTAATTCTTCAGATATCTGCTCTCGGTTCAGTAAATAACTAAATATGTATATATGCAATGTCATTTGTCCCTTAATTCTTCAGATATCTGCTCTCGGTTCAGTAAATAGATATGCAATGCCATTTGTCCCTTAATTCTTCAGATATCTGCTCTCAGTTCAGTAAATAGATATGCAATGTCATTTGTCCCTTAATTCTTCAGATATCTGCTCTCAGTTCAGTAAATAGATATGCAATGTCATTTGTCCCTTAATTCTTCAGATATCTGCTCTCGGTTCAGTAAATAGATATGCAATGTCATGTGTCCCTTAATTCTTCAGATATCTGCTCTCGGTTCAGTAAATAACTAAATATATATATATGCAATGTCATTTTTCCCTTAATTATTCAGATATCTGCTCTCGGTTCAGTAAATATGTGTGCAATGTTTATATGTATATTTACATCCATTTTCCAGTTATCTGATATCGTTGCAGTAAATGGTTGTGCAATATGATCTGTCTCATTCATTCTTCAGATCTCTGCTATCGTTTCAGTAACTGTTTGTAAAATTGTGCTTCATTCACTCTTCGGCCTTCTGCTGTCGCTTCAGTAATTGTAATATAATGTTCCTCATTGATCCTTCAGATCTCAACTATCGTTTCAATAAATACATATTATTATGTAACCCATTGGAAAGAACCACTTTATACGCATTTTTTCTCTCTCGGAACTTCCTAACTAGAAGTGTACCCGGTAGAAATTACGTATTAGCGAACATTCTCCATAAATAACTCGTTTGACCTTTACAGGAAGCTGTGTCATCAGACGAACTTCCGTAGTTTACAAAGGATGCAATTGTTAACAGTTATTCATTGTCTCTTTCATCTTTACATACAAAGTTCAAAACCATTTTTGTTTTTTTGCTGTATATAATGTTGGCCATACTTACCGTTTCGTGAACAAAGTTACAAAAACAGAACTTGAAACGTACTTCCTCCGCCAGACAAATAATGATGATTGTATATGATTATAATCTAACGTCGAAAAAGGTTTTATCTTTAGTATGCATCTAGAAACGTTATCGTTTTGTTATGATTAACCTACCAATACATACATGTACAGAATACCATAGAAACATATTGCTACCGTCGAGGTGATCGACTTTGTACTTGGTATCGTCTTCTCGGCCCTGTTCGTCTATCGTCCATCTCCTGTCAAGTGTTGTTCCTTGCTTGTTATCCAGTAAAAGATTTACTTGGAGAAATGTTCTCTGTTGAATGCACGAGGTTCTGTTCTTGTCGATATAAAATTTTAGTCACGTTGTCCTTGTCGCACACGTATATCACTCAGTCACGTTGTCGTCCATTCGTTGTCAGTGAAGATACAGGCGTGATAAAGACAGATTCGAAACAGAAAACTGCAGGTGAATACCATCAATCACGCGAACAATTCACACGTAAAATGTATTCGAACATTTGACTAAGGGATATATAACAATTGTTTATTAGTTTATACAAATTTATCTTAGCTCGATTTCGAAACAAGTTCTTACAACTTATATTAATCACTCTCGAGACCTCATTCCTGGTGGAATCCATCGCCATGAAGGAGAGAGAAGAGGCAATATGGAATTTAAATGCCTTGCCAAATGGCACAATCGTAACTGCTCCAGTTGTTTATCATCCAGTAATATCGTATTTAGTATAAAAGTGACATTGCTTTGGTAAATTATATGGTTCAGATTGTTCACGAAATTGCTCACGAAATTGTCGGTGTATGCTATGCATGTATTTATGAAATCCTTGAGTGTTGATTTATGTGCGTGACAAGTACAATTTAGTACAATTTGCAGACAAGATTAACATTCCACTAAGTTTACTACCTTGGTATGTTTTAACTTCACCACTAGTAGGCAATACTAATTATTGAGATTCAACACTTTTTTTCAATTAGTTATTTTAGAATAAGAAATGACGTGTACCTGAGCGTTTATTATACGTGTTTATGGTTTTAATGTTATACATAAGTAAGTAAAAAGTAAATCAGTAATTTCTTAATTATAATGACATGTGTTATACTATACATTTATTAAAATTAAATCAATACACTAATTGTAATGTTACATGTATATTATTATTTATAAGTTTCGACAATGAGTTGTACATTTAAAACATACAGAAATCACCCGGCCCAATGGACATATCAGTCATCTGTAAATGAGCATTTGTTAATTCACGTGAAGAAATGAAAGATGTACTATTGGTAGTCGCTAACTTGAGAGCTCAATTTAGAGCTCAGCGCTGGTAATTAGCCCATATTACCCTCTCAATTCATCGACGACCAACAGCAGGGTGAGATAATTGTTTACATATGGGCAACCGGTAGCGACGATAAATAAACGCAATATTAAAAAAAATTGTTTACATTATACTGTATTGAAACAATAAAGTCATACCATCTTTAGAAACCTTCCGTTGAATAATTATAATTTTCAGATTCGAGAGCTCAGTTATATTTGATCTGTAAATCGGTATATATAGGATCTTACATGAGTGGTGATTTCGCACAGACGGATCTGTAGTCCAGTGGTAACACGTTGGAATGGTAATCCAGGGATCGCAGGTTCGATCCCCCGTCTGACCCTAATCAAATTAACAGTCTTTCAGATGGGACGTTAATCCGAGGTCTCATGTCGGTGCTGTACACCGTGCACGTAAAAGAACCGGAGGAGACTCTGGAATGGGTCTCTGTCTGTATCATTGCACTATCCTCCAACAATCGTGTATATTTTACGTTTATTTATCGTCGCTACCGGTTGCCCATATGAACGACGCTTCCTGAACAGATTAGTCATTGTAGATTGTTGAGGATAGTGCAATGATACAGACAGAGACCCATTCCAGCGTCTCCTCTGGTTCTTTTACGTGCACGATGTAAAGCACCGACACGAGACCTCTGTTTAACGTCCCATCTGAAAGACTGTTAATTTTATTATGGTCAGACGGGGGATCAAACCTGCGATCCCTGGATTACCAGTCCAGCGTGTTACCACTGGACTACAGATCCGTCTGTATCCAAAAATCTAAAATGACTAATCTCTTCAGGATGCGTCGCTCATGTGGGCAACAGGTAGCGACGATAAATAAACGTAAAGCACAAGGTGATTTCGCACCATATTAAGCGAGCCAAACTCGTTTTTGAATTTTACTATTTGGCTCGCATAATAGCAAACTTCCAAAACGAGTTTCATAATGTACGGTATGAAATCACCACGAGTGTAAGATATATCTTTTACCACATCACCACAGTAACAACAACCATACATTTAATATTTATTTGAAGAAAAAAATGTGTCTCTCTGCCAGTATTCTTTTGAGCCTTTTTACGTCTCAAGGAAATCAGTATGGTGCATATGTACGCCATAGTCCCTGGTAATACAATAATTGCACGCAAATATTCGACACAATATTTTCAATCACTATATTTCACTAGTGCATATTTAGCATTTTATTGATCTAAACAGTTGATTTTCAACAAATAACGCATACACACAAACTATAATTATATCAAATGTGCAAAGCAAGCTATCATGCCGCGACCAATCAGAATCGTTCATTGTTGTATTACACGTGTGCACATATAATAAAATATGTGCTGGCTGTATTAAGCTGAATACAAGCAGCATTATGTAATATAACATTACATGTTTGTTTATGAAGGTTTTGGTGTAAAAACAGCACTCTGCCAAGAGGGAAGCATATAATTTGTTGCTACATTTGTATAAGTAATTAAGCAAACAGTTAATTATTACTACCTGTGCAAAATATAACAAATAATTATGTAGATAACAAACTAACGTGGCACAAGGCCCAATAGGCCTAATATCATATGTCACCATAGAAAGCAACACTAATGACGTAAATATATACATGTATGTGTTGCAATAGCATATTAGACAATTGTGGCCCCCATTACGAGTTCACTTAGAATTTGCTGCACACATAAATAATTATTCTACGGAATGGATAATTAGAAATCTTGATTATTGTTGTTCAAATATATTTAATCAAATGCTATATAAATAGTTTAAAGCAGCATTACATCGTAATAAAGGATGTTTTGGGTAAAATATAAATACTAATGTGTGTGTGTTTACAAAAATCGAAATAGTCGCTCAGAAACGATAAAATTCCAATAAATTTAAACCGTCGTATACGCGAATTTCTTTGTCAACACACGAAATGTAAACATGCACAGCGCGCATGCGTGAAACAACAGAGGATGTATGTAGAAAACAACGTATATATTTTGAACATGAAATACTATATATCTATCTTCCTCTAATGTCGAACCCCTCGCGGGGATGTAGAAATGTCCCTAAAAGACTTAGCTAACAGAGGTATGAATCAACATATCAAGTAATTTAATTAAAAAAGACAACGTGGGACAAATGGGGTCGATGCATTCTGAATGTAAACAAGTGCGGACGATGCGTTCCGGTTGTAAACAAGTGTGTGACCGATCGACTCGGAAAGTCCTTTAAGATTTTTGTTTTTAATCGATATTTGTAGATTGCCTTTCACTGCGGATATTAATGTACAAAATCACATTACCACTAATTACTTTCAAACTATTGGCTTACTAAAAGTTAAAACTAGAATACAATTAAATATGAATTATAATTTTATTGTTTCAGTTTCAATACAATACAATACTATACAAAAAAGAGAAAAAGAATAGTTTCTGTTTGAAGAAACCAACGCTTTTGATGAGTTTAAACACTGGCAAACAGAAATTATGTACATGTATCTGGTATACTGGTAGACCCCTGGTTATTGTACGGTTAAAGTTCAAGCTTGACCATTATACATACATAACCTTTATTCTCGATGTTAATTATAATTAATGTGACTGCTGGCATACCAGTGTCACTTTCAATACAGTCATCGAGTGTTGCTACTCACTGTTCACATACAATACGCTACTACATTTAATCATGTAGCTAATCATTGGAATACACTAATACAAAGGTCCTTTCATGTGTTAGTATGTACATATGTCTGCATACATGTATCAATCTTTAATTAAAGCTAATGGAACGCGGTTCCTGTTCCGTCTCCGACGGGACCGTACTGTAATCGAGTACACCAGCCAGGACGTTCACAAATTGGCAACACGACAATTAATCATTTCTGATAGAAAATCAGTTAGATTATGCTTTTTTGTTTGTAACTATTGTTGCATGATTAATATCTTCCTTTGACACTGTTCCTGTCAACGACCGTGCTGCTGATACCGGAAGATGAATAGGGTAATCTAATAACGTATGAACACAACATCTACACATCCATGTTCACACGCGTTTGTTCGATCTTTGATCATGGATGACGTGAACCATATACAGATTTTGTTATACAAAAGGATGTAAATGTATTCATTTTAATTGTCTCCGATTCTAGCCATGAGCGCATTAAGACCACTGTCGATGTTGCCCATTTGGGAGTTTGAGTAGATATACGAGGCATGGAAGCATCAAGCCAACTGCCAACGAGGGCACATCTGAACCACATAACAATCATAACAATAATGCTGGACAGCGGTAGTTACGTACGATGCACGGTAGTCAACACAATTGTCATTGTTGGACAACGGAGTTACGATGCACGGTAGTCAACACAATTGTCATTGTTGGACAACGGAGTTACGATGCACGGTAGTCAACACAATTGTCATTGTTGGACAACGGAGTTACGATGCACGGTAGTCAACACAATTGTCATTGTTGGACAACGGAGTTACGATGCACGGTAGTCAACACAATTGTCATTGTTGGACAACGGAGTTACGATGCACGGTAGTCAACACAATTGTCATTGTTGGACAACGGAGTTACGATGCACGGTAGTCAACACAATTGTCATTGTTGGACAACGGAGTTACGATGCACGGTAGTCAACACAATTGTCATTGTTGGACAACGGAGTTACGATGCACGGTAGTCAACACAATTGTCATTGTTGTACAACGGAGTTACGATGCACGGTAGTCAACACAATTGTCATTGTTGGACAACGGAGTTACGATGCACGGTAGTCAACACAATTGTCATTGTTGTACAACGGAGTTACGATGCACGGTAGTCAACACAATTGTCATTGTTGTACAACGGAGTTACGATGCACGGTAGTCAACACAATTGTAATTGTTGGGCAACGGAGTTACGATGCACGGTAGTCAACACAATTGTCATTGTTGGACAACGGAGTTACGATGCACGGTAGTCAACACAATTGTCATTGTTGTACAACGGAGTTACGATGCACGGTAGTCAACACAATTGTCATTGTTGGGCAACGGAGTTACGATGCATGGTATTCATTACAATTGCCAAACTTGGACAATGAAAAAGTGGAAGACATAGAAGGTACGCCAATCAACGCAATTGCCAAACTTGGACACTGAAGGTTAGGAACAGAACAGAATAGGAATTTTATTTTTTGGATTTAGATATGTAACCTCTCATCAACATCTGATCTAATTCACATGGAGGATAACTATATATAAGGCATGCCAATCAATGCAATTGCCAAACTTGGGCAATGAAGGTTCGGAAGACAAAGAAGGTATGCCAATCGATGCAAGTGCCAAACTTGGACAATGAGATAGGACAGACACATAAGGCTTAAGACATTGAATGCAAAATGTCAGATAATCGTTTGTGTAGATATTCCAAGCAATGTAAGTCCCTAAGCTGGGTAACGAGCTTTGGGGGCAGAAATAGAAATCTTGACCGCCGATGCAATTGCCAAACTGGACAACGGGATTGTAGGCACACGTTCCAGGCATGACAGTCAAAATAATTGCGAAAGCTGCTGAAAGATGTTTCAGTCGGCTAATATGGCTAATTCGAGACGCATTGCTTGAAATTGAAGGCAACAACTGATGGGTATATATAACAGGATACACAATCAGATCAATTTGCACATATACTTTATGAGTGGGCTGCACATAGACATTATGAGTGGGCTGCACATATACATTATGAGTGGGCTGCACATAGACATTATGAGTGGGCTGTACATAGACATTATGAGTGGGCTGCACATAGACATTATGAGTGGGCTGTACATAGACATTATGAGTGGGCTGTACATAGACATTATGAGTGGGCTGCACATAGACATTATGAGTGGGCTGTACATAGACATTATGAGTGGGCTGCACATAGACATTATGAGTGGGCTGCACATAGACATTATGAGTGGGCTGCACATAGACTTTATAAGCGGACTAGGTTGCAATAGTTGGCACTTACTTATGACTTCAGTAGATGTTAGTCCATGTAAGTGTATGATCATGTGCCACGATTGCTGAAGATAAAAACATGTTTTATGGTCGTTCAGAATCAGATACCTCAGATTTTATGGTATGCAAGTTATTTAGCGTTCGTTATGTTTGAAAAGGTTCACCCGCTAGAAGACACTACATAGCTCTGACCGGCCATGTAAATACAAATACAAATACATAGCATTTATATAGCGCAAACATTAAATATTATTCTATTGCGCTTCACAATTACAGATGCAATTTTAAACATTTACCCATGACCACAGGGATTCGGCACGTTTGGGGGTACTAGTATATATATTTAAGTACAGGGATTCTACTCTGTTGGATGTCAGATTTCGCATCGATCAGTAAAATGGCCCTATCTGAAACAATTTTGTACACATCTATCCGAATATAACGCCTATCCCGAGTCTTTATATTGTTCTTCAAATAAAACACAACTTTAAGCTGCGTGCATGTATACTTTGCAAACAATTGCCACAGACATTGGCCATAGCAGGTCACATTTCCATACTAGGACACGGGTTCTGTCAGCAACAAAAAAAAATCTTCGACGGGAGAGTTTTAACTGTGAATAACATTATCAATAAAATGTGTTTACACTAACGTGTAGGTTTATTCGGCAATAATGTACGTCAAAAAGAGATTTCGTAGCATTTTCAATTTGTTTTGAAAATTTCTAAAGCGGTGCAATTCGCATTGAAACGAGCGTTGAAACGAGCGTTCTGATTGGATTATGATTATTCTCCCTATATAAAAAAACATCTTGTTACATTCTAATAATCCAATCAGAACGCTCGTTTCAACGCGAATTGCGCCGCTATAGAAATTTTCAAAACAAATTGAAAATGCTACGAAATCTCTTTTTGACGTACATTATTGCCGAATAAACCTACACGTTAGTGTAAACACATTTTATTGATAATGTTATTCACAGTTAAAACTCTCCCGTCGAAGATTTTTTTTTGTTGCTGACAGAACCCGTGTCCTAGTATGGAAATGTGACCTGCTATGGCCAATGTATGTGGCAATTGTTTGCAAAGTATACATGCATGCAGCTTAAAGTTGTGTTTTATTTGAAGAACAATATAAAGACTCGGGATAGGCGTTGTATTTGGACAGATTTGTATAACATTGTTTCAGATAGGGCCATTTTACTGATCGATGCGAAATCTGACATCCCACAGAGTAGAATCCCTGTACTTAAATATATATACTAGTACCCCCAAACGTGCCGAATCCCTGTGCCCATGACAATAATATATGGAAATAAAAATGTATACATATATAGATATAACTACAATTCTAGGAATTGGATAAGAACATATTTTATCATGATATCTACACCATTACAGTATATAAGTGAGTGATTGGATTAACGATAAAAGTGGCAATATGAACCATAGACCCAAACACCACCGTAAGAATGACAACCGTGGTGTGGCCAGTATATACAGTGAATGGGCCGGTACATGTACGTACATCCCACTACTTATCTGAGAATAAAGCAAACATGGGGGAAATGACACAGTCAATATGACACATAAACCAGTTGTTCTTGCAGCTTATATCTTATATCCCATGCCAGTCTATATTTTAGTCATTATTTACATATGTTCTGGACAGTGTGTTATTTCATGTTTTAATTTGTTGAAGGCCTCGTTGTAGATTAACTTAATTGTTTAAATGAGTCCTCTCGTTAATTCAAGTCTGTATTAATATTAGCTGTAGTATTATAATATAGGCGATGTTAGAATCTTATACGCCACCTATCGGTCGTTTCAGTGACTGGCAATTATGGAACTATACTTAGTTTATACAGTTATGCCTCCAAAAATATTGTGGGAGGTAGGTCGGTGTTTCTTTGCTAAATATATACACATTTATTTTAGCTCAACTGCGAAACAAGTTCTTTCAACTTATATTAATCACTCTCGAGATCTCATTCCTGATGGAATCCATCGCCATGAAGGAGAGAGAAGAGGCAACGTGCAATTGAAATGCCTTGCCTAAGGGCACACTCGTAACGGCTCCTGCGGGCTCGAACTCCGGACCTTTCGCACCTGAAGCGAACGCCCATCCACTGCGCTATCACGACTTCCACTTCGTCTATACTTAGGCAACCGGACCAGACAAAAACACAGACGCTTGGGGTCTGGACAAATGGTTTCGAGTTCAAAACAAAACAAAATACGAGTATTATGATAGACTATAGGCTTGCCAATATAGGCTACACATGTGTGTATGGCGTTCATAGTGACATGGTGTATTTTTTAACTTGCTTGGATATGACCTAAACTATGTGCATGTATAATGCCAAGCCTACATGGTATATCATACTATTCTTAAAAAGAAATAAAATACTATTTGTTTGGTTTTGAACTCGAAACCATTTATCAAGATCCCAAGCGTCTGTGACCCCCCCCCCCCAAAAAATGGTATTCTAATATGAATATCTAAGATCTGGTAAATGCTATGCATATTTACAAACAAAGCATTAACTCATGACATATATATAATGTAATCTTCGTCTTGATCGGCAGATACATATCTGACAAGTATAGCATTGTTTGATTTACAACCGTCTGCTTCATGGACAAAATGGCTGAATAATTGAACACAACCGTACTAACTAGGTAGTGACTATTACTTAATTAATTTAATAACGAGTTTATTGATAATTCACCTGCTAACGTTGTGTATTATTTTGCAGATCCGACTTGTAACTGAGCGTGTGAGTAACGTGTCGGTAACCTATGATTGACAACCTTGGCCAACGTTAAACCATAATACATTTTATGAATCATGTTTTTATCAGCATTTTCGTTTAACACACATTTTGAATGTATTCATTTGAGAATGCCCCAGCGGTTTTTTTTTGTACAGATCCTGTATTATACCAATCCAAAGTAATTTAACAACATTAAAGGTCGATAGGCCCTAATACATTACAACATTTTAGCGTTTTACATTAGTGGTTGTAATGCTGTGTACTTTTTTGGATTAATTAATATAGCAAGTGAGGTTTTTAAATATTAAGTTGTTATACATGTATACCATATAGTGTATACTATTTAAACTACCTGTATATGTGTATTGATTGTTAGGTATAGTCAATTTAAAATGCCGCCATGGTAAGTGTAGGACAGATTAGTCTACATACTAAATTGATTTAAGACATGTAGTTAGGGCTTGGTCATGAATGAATCATGTGTCAAACATGGGTTAGTGTAAACACCAAATGGTTACTTTAATGCTATAGATTTAATATTTATTTAAACTATCAGAAACTTTTAATAACATACGCGACATCGTTCATTTAGGGGAGGGGGTATTTTAATTGACGATATTGCACATTGAGTATTGATTTAAGGGGCTATAGCTGCTAGGATGTGCTAGATATTGACCGATAATTATATGTGGAAGATTGACAACAAAATCACCGTCACCACTCTTCGTTTTTTAAGAATTAACGTTTGACCCTATTACGATTCTTAGAATTATAAACTTGAGTTTGAAACCGATATGGTTGATTAATGAATCGCTAGAACAATATATTATTTACGTAACTCATATCGACCTGTCACCATACGGCATGATCAGTGTATGTCAATTATTTACATACACCATGCAGAAGGAACACAATTACTGGAAACATAACATTGGTTTGTTTTGGTCGCGAATTTAAGTGACACAATTTTTGGATGCCAAGAATGGTACCATTTACACATTAAATATTGAACACACTCTAATAATCACATATGTGTGTAAACTATTGACATAGGCCTACACTGTTCGTTAATTATCGTCGATATGGGATAACATAAAATAACATATTGTAAAAGCTTCCTTAAATTAACCATACATATTTAAACTAAAGTTTCTATTTCTAAGCACCATAGGGCTCCCCTGTTGGGGCAATTTGTTAATTTAATTAAATGAAACGTGGTGTTTGTGGCGTAGTTGTTTATTTTCAAAGTATTTGATTGTGGGTCAATATCAATCATATCTTAGAAATCATAGCCCCTTATGATATCCGCAATGTTTATTTATCACATACATATTATACAGTGGACTGAAATGTTTAACTTCAAAACAAAGTAGTATTGTGTAATTTTAGAACGTTATTGTTATACTAAGATACTATTTAGCACCCTTCTAAGTTCATAAAAGCTAAATTATATATTTTATCACAATATCCAATTGCACATGTCTATTGAATTAGAGTGCACACGACATTCTACGTTAAATAAAATAGAATGTGTTGATAGAGCGTGCTATATGTAGATACACATACATGCAATAAAATGCATGCTAAAAGTTATTATACTGTATCTATTATAGGCGAAGTATGTGATTCCTATCCTACTTGTGACATGTTGTAATTTAAGTACTTGTTAGGCCTATTTAATGTAAATGTATGTTTGTATGAAGTATACTGTGTGTAGGCCTATGTGATAGCTAGGCCTATAGAGCGTCGGATTTGGAATCGAGGGGTACCAGGTTCAATACTCGGTCAATGCATGCATTTGGTGTCCCTGGGCAAGGGACCTCACACATATTGCGTTAAGTACCGGTTGACCGCTTGCTAAGCCCGCCCAGGAAAACATGTCAATATCAACACAGGATGTTTGACATAAAAGCACCACATATTTTAATAACGTACACCTAAATAAGATACCCCCTTAAATAAGTCCGCATATGGCTTAGTAGAGGATTTAGATACTGCGTATACTGAATTATATATTTCAAAAGTAGATTTCTATAATTCTATTAATTTCTATCCATTGGCCTAAAGAGTCACTAAGAAAAATATAAACAAGGAACCGAACATTTATTTAGTAGTGTGCATGCATGTCAACAACCCGTTTATCGATTCAATAATGATTTATATTACGAAAGGTAAAACTGTACGGTAAACTTCAAAGTCATCGATAACTTTGAGATTGTCCTCACCTGTGCAATTACTCAATCGTGTCGAAATGTGTATACCTGTCACAGCGCACCTTGACGGCTTGAGATATTTTTAGTTCAGTGTAAGGAACGGAACGCTGGGTAATGTGATGTCACGCAACTAGAAACCTTCGATTTACGGATTTCCGTTTGGAGAAAACTGGAGGAATAAATTAACAGTTATTGATTGACAGAATTCAGTAGGTTTGTAAAATGTAGAATATATTGTATGCTATCATATCGTACTCTGCTGATATTTAATGCTTACGACAAACGAATAGAAAAGTTGAAGCGAAATTACAAAAGCATGACCTAGTTTTTCAAAGTTGACCTAACCGTGCGATAGCCGTGTAAGACGCGGTAAAGTTCACACCAATGGTGTAATTGACACTAGATTATTGGAATAAACTAAAGCAGACACACATGTTACCGAGTCGCTTTCTGTATAGTATGTTGTAGCAGTTTGAAAGTTTAATAAATCTAAGAGGTATATGTCGGTGTTCAGGTATGAAGTAGCTGTGGTCATTAATCCTCCGGGCACTTGTCTCAAATTTGTAGCCAGTTTTTTTGGCTTTTATGAGTTTATATGTAAATGATGAATCTTTCTTTGTTGACAAATTTAAAAACTTGTAAACATTCACATATATGGAGGATCCTGATAAATAGGAAATACTTCTGCCTCTGCGGAATTTGTTGTGCAATGGTAGAACGTCAGATTTGGACTCACGGGTTACATGTTCGATACTCGCCTACGGCATGTAGGTATGTTCCATTTCTGTTGAACCCATGCAGGGATCTAGACATGTTTTCCTGGCCATGCTATGCCGACCTAAGCTGTTAGCTTGTACAAAGCAATAGCTTGTACAAAGCAATGTGTGCAAGGTGCCTTGCTGAAGGACACTACAGATACTTCCCCTTACCGAGTATCGAACCTGGGACACTAAGATTCCAAAAACGACGCTGGACCACGGACGCCACTATGTATGGAATACTCGTAATACACATCGTACATATTGCTTCGTAATACACATCGTACATATTGCTTCGTAATACACATCGTACATATTGCTTCGTAATACACATCGTACATATTGCTTCGTAATACACATCGTACATATTGCTTAGTACTGATTAACCGCTTAGCACGGCTAACCCTACCCAAGAAAAATAAGGACATTGTTATGTTCGCTTCATTGTTATGGCTCCTGTTGTTTGATAGTAAGTCTAAGAAGTAGAATCATTCAAAATAGAAAGGACAGTTTAGGGAGATTACATGTTTACGTCTCCCAAGTGTGCCATCTTTGATTAAGCATGTATATATTCTATTGTAATGGTCCAATTGTTGCACACAGGGTTAGGTCAGCAATAAATATTGTTTGCTACATGTAAGACAATGGTAATAAGTTACAAAATCTGGTGAAACTGGCAAAGCTTCCCAAATCATGTTGCTTTAATGCTAGTTCAATAATAAAACAGATTCTGTTTTCAAATATTTATTATCATCTGTTCATTGTAATTAAGCATACCGTACATGTAGAACAAGATGCAGGAATACAATGCAAAATTATAGTTTTTGCATATCGCTGTAAAGTCATAACTATGTGGGTCAGTGACTTGAGTTCATACATGCACAATGTTGCAAACAACTTTGTACAATGGTAGTTTTGGTACATGTAGTAATGCCAAAAAATACTCTTAATTACAGATTACATTCAATTACTTTGAAAATGTAATACAATGCTGGTCCCGGATTCGATACTCAGTCAGACCATGTATGTAGTGTCATTGAGCAAGCAAGGCACCTCACACACATTGCTTAGTACTGGTTAATCACTTAGGTCGGCTAAGCTTGCCCAGGAAAACATGTCTACGTCCCCGCAAGGGGTTTTATATTAATGGAACATGCATACATACATACTTACATTTATGTGAAAAAAATCCTTTACCCCCCATGTTTGATACTAATCAATTGTAAAGAAGTGCCAGTCCATCGACTCAAGTCCTTAATCGTCCGCCTCCGTGGTCGAGTGGTTAAGGTCGCTGACTTGTATAACTATCATCACTGATGGTCACGGGTTCGAGCCCCGCTCAGGCCGCGTCTCATTTATATGAAAAAGTTGGCAGTTTCTTACGGAGGTTGGTGCACCCAAGTACTGGTTAACCGCTGGAGCCTGCCCAGGAAAGGTGTTGTTAGGTAAACTGCCCGCCGGCGATATAGCCCGAAATGGTGCTGATGCAGGCGTAAAACCCGAATATAACATATAACAAGTCCTTAATCACTACATTACACTGTAATTATGTACTACATGTAACCCCATACATTTGATATTTTTTTGTAGTTGTGACAATATAGCAGATTGACTACATGTGACATTTTATCATTTTTAACCAAAATCACATTGACTTTTGCTGATTTGTTATGTTTTACATCGTGCATAATTGTTTCCCATATGCATGTAGTTGGGTGGTTACAATAATAGTAGATTTATACAATGTACCGGGGTAAATTTGTCGCCCTGTCTGCACCACTTCTCCCCCCAAAAAATTAAAAACCCTTTTTTACAATTTTCATGCAAACTTTTATCCAGTAAGATACACTGGCCATTGTAAAGAAACAGCTGCACGCTTGTATTCTAATGTTGTATTTTAACCCTGTTTTGTTGAAATTTATTTAAATAATACTATTTAAGGACGCAATCACACACTTTCCAGGGATCATTCTAAAGGGCGATGTGTGTGGGAAATTGTCGCCCTAGTGACCCTGACATCACCCTCTGGGGGCTCCACTTCTCCCTAAAAAAATTTTTTGTTGGTTTTTACGATTTTCAAACAACATTTTGTCTAGTAAGATAAGATACACTGGCCCATTATAAAGCACTCCTTCTATTCAAATGTTGTAATTAATGGTTGTACTGTGCATTTAACCCTATTTTGCAGAAGTATATTAAAGAACACCATTTAAGGAAGCTATCACGCGCTTTCTCACTTCTCCCAAAAATTCTGACCTAGAATGAACCCTGACTTTCTCACTTCTCCCAAAAATTCTGACCTAGAATGAACCCTGTAAATGTATTCACATAATTGATTGTTATTAACACCTCATTCAATAATTAAGTATTGTCCCACCAGACAATAGTAATACTATATTATTCATAATTGTGTGGTAGGATTAGTCTTTGAATGGTACTCCTGAGTATGCTTGTCAATAATTGGTGGTTGTTACTGCCAAGGGTTGTCAAACTCGCTCAGATGTTAGCACCCATTCCGCCAAATGCAACCTGGGTTCGTTCATGCGACCGTGAAGTATGCGAGATGGTACGGTGATCACTGGATTTCTAACGATATTCCAGTATCCTCCCACACAAATGGCCACATATATATGTCTTCATCTGCACCAAAAAGACTACACAGGTGATTAATATAACTTGTTAAACCTTGTTTTGCTATCATTGTAAAATAAAGTTGATAAATTATACACCCACACACTGGTGACTAGTTTAGATTTTTTGTTGTTTTGTCTCGAGTGTTTTGCTAATGAGGTTTCTTGCAGTTCATTATGAAGTTCTTTTTCTTCCTGATCCAACGCAATTTTAATATAATGATGATGATTGAGCTTATTTACCCTCGCCTCCGGCGAACCATATGGGCGAGAGTTTTTAATATATAAACACCTGGCTTAGTCTCAATAAACTTTGAATAAAGATCCCGAAAACATTTTGTCGTCCAATTATATATCCGAAAACGACATTGGGGAGTTTAACCAGCTTAACCCATTCAACACCAAGTAACTGACATGGACTGGTCCATGATATTCTTAAACCAATAAATGAATCAGAAAATCACATTTGGACAAGTTCATTTATCAAAATGGGTAATTATGTCTAAAAATAGTCATATTACTGGCAAAAAGTGCAGATCCTGATGAGACGGCTCGTCACGAGCCGGCTCATCTGGATCTACACTTTTTGTAAGCCTATTTAGAGGTCTGTGGTGTTGAAAGGGTTAAAAACAATTGCCTTTGCATATGATTATGAAATATATTCTACTGAATACAGCGGATATTTGTTTGCAATGCGTCGTTGTTTTGGTTTCGAATAATATAAAAACATATTTTTACATTCTTCGGCGGTATCCCAAATTACTTCTGGAAACATTTTTTTAGCGCTCCATGCAATCCTGATAAATAATTTATGCACACATAAGTTGTGGCCTTTTGGTGGGGGGGGGGAAATCTTGGCTTAAGTAATGACAGTATATTTGGTTTTATTTCGCATGCAAGTACAGTTATTGCCCTAAATATTGGAATGCATATACTTATTATACCTTCAATTTTTGAAATACTGTAGTTGTTCATACAGTTTTTGACAGTGTATGTTAGCTGTATGTTGATCTCGATAGGTAAACACTGGACTATAAATTACAGGTAGTATAAATACAAGTTGTGTTGCGATTAATCATTACAACAGAAATAGCTTATTACTGAACATGTTTTTTAAATATGCCAAAATTGTAAAACCAGAATGTATAAAATTACTCTTCTGGACCTAAATTTGGGATTTAAGTACACCTGCAAATGAGAAGTCAGTTGACAGGGCCAAAAAATTTCTCCCTAAACACAAAATAGTGAGTTGAATTGTTCATGTTGCAGCTTATTCGGTGTTTTAAAATAACTAACACATTTGCATGTTTACTTTAGCAGTTACCACTGAAACAGCTGGGATATAAAACAGACCCTCAATTCAAAGTCATCGATATATATATATCCCTCAACAGGTGCCTTTGGGCGGGCAGACCTATATAATTTGGAACTTGTCCGCTCTTCACTAATACATACTGCCTCTTTTATCAATCATCGTAATTTAGCAACATTTTCTAGGGGCTTTCGCCAAAATACCCCCCACCACACACCTCATCAATGCTCGAAATGCACCCTGCCTCTTTTGTGACCACCTTGACCCTTTTATGATCAAGTTCAACCCTGTCCCTTTTTTCTGCTCTAGTATTAATCCTAACATATAGCCATCATTACACACCTGTGTTCAAATAATCTATTGGGAAAGATATATTGATTAGTGAGTATATACATGTATGTAGTGCAGTGATTGCGTCACTCTATCATCTACAGTGTGCCTAATGCTAAATAACATCAGCAGTATATGCGTACTTGACCTAATTCTGTTGTGGTGTAAAGGGTGTGGATCATAATATAGCATGATCAGACAGTCACATGAATTAGATGATGCATTGTGTGATCATCATCATCATCTATAGTGATTGCGTCACTCTATCATCTACAGTGATTGCATCACTCTATCATCTACAGTGATTGCGTCACTCTGCATCATCTATAGTGATTGCATCACTCTGCATCATCTATAGTGATTGCATCACTCTATCATCTACAGTGATTGCATCACTCTATCATCTACAGTGATTGCGTCACTCTGCATCATCTATAGTGATTGCATCACTCTATCATCTACAGTGATGGCATCACTCTGCATCATCTATAGTGATTGCGTCAATCTGCATGGAGTATACTCGCAATGTGTGATGTTTGTTTCACTGCTGAACCGTGTTGTGGGTAAACCCGGTTGAGAACACATGTATATATAATATAAAGGATTAATTGACAAGCCGATAGACTGATACATGTGTGCCACAGGCTATTTCCATTTAATCAATAGACATACATTTGTATGATGCGGAGATTTACACCTACGTGAAATATGTACTACATAAATAACCTGAAAGCTACAATATTACATTGGGGTTGGTTGAACACAATTTAGCATTAAAATACTAGTAAGTATCCAGGGATCTGAATGTTTGTCTGTGCCACTTCTGTCGCCAATTGAAAAACACTGGAGCCAATTAAAAAACTTGGAGCCAACTAAGAGCCATATAAGTTCACAAATAAATATTTGACAAAACATGTACTAAAAAAATGTTGCGCCAACTATTTTCGCCAATTCACAAAATTTAGTGCCAATATTTGTTTTTGTCGCAATTAGCGACCAACGGCGGGAATCCTGCGTATCCTGGGCATATCGGTTTTCGGTCCTCTATGGTTTTTCGGGATATAACTTGGTAGTGTCTGTTTTACCGGAGATGAAATCAATTTTGCTATGCAAATGATGATTCTTGTATTTAATGCACAGGACTAAACTCGTGATTGCATAACTTTTATAATAAAAGTACAATTGCACTCATGTGTGAATTCAACATGGCGTCAAAGAACGCACCTGTTTGTAAACCACCAATCAAATTTTAGTAACAGAAACGAGGCTGGAGTTCCCTTGACCAGTTATAAAAACAAACAACTATTTCTTTGTATTTATATAATTTTTGCACGGGAATAACTGATTAATGAAAACATCAACATTTACATATTTTCGAAATATAAAGTAAACATTTATCTGTTTATTTGATCATTTTTCTGTTTGGCAGTTTTACTGTGTACCATGAACGTTATAAACAAGCACTTGTTACTGACAGCGGTTGGATGGTTTACACAGTGTGCGATAAAGAACCAGAGGAGATTCTGGAATTGGTCCATGTCTGTATCATTGCACTATCCTCAAATCTGAAATGACTAATCTCTTCAGGAGGCGTCGCTCATATGGGCAACCGGTAGCGACGATAAAGAACTGTAGAACACACACATGACAGTGGTGACATCATTTGCAAATAAAATCGAAAACACGGCGATTGCCGATTCATTGTACCACAAGAGCATGTCATCACATTATTTTTCAATTTATGTCAAACCCCTTGCAAGAACCTAGACATGTTTTCCTGAACAGGCTTAGCCGACCTCACCGATTAACCGGTACTAAGCAATGTGTGTGAGGTGATAACTATTATATATATCCAGAAACATATTCAGGTTTTTCATATAGCATTTTAAGGTACAACCAGCTCTCATCCTAGATCAGAATTTTTGAGAGAAGTGAGATAGCGTGTGATTGCGTCCTTAAATCGTATTATTCAATTAATTTCAAGAAAAGACTATTACAATTTTAACATAAAATACACATTATGACCTTTAAAGCAGCATTACATCGTATGAAATAAAAGATATTATATCGCCCGCACTTGTTTACATTTGGAATGCATCATCCCCATTTGTACCACGTTGTCTTTTTTAATTAAATTACTTGATATGTTGATTCATACCTCTGTTAGCGAAGTCTTTATGGGACATTTCTACATCCCCGCGAGGGGTTCGACATTAGAGGAAGATAGGTATATAGTATTTCATGTTCAAAATATATACGTTGTTTTTTACATCTGTGCGTGTTTAATTTCGTTTGTTGATAAACAAATTCGCGTATACGACGGTTTAAATTTATTGGAATTTTATCGTTTCTGAGCAACTATTTCGATTTTTGTAAACACACACATATTAGTATTTATATTTTACCCAAAACATCCTTATTACGATGTAATGCTGCTTTAATTACAGCATTTGAATACGAGTGCTTTACAAATGACAAGTTTATCTTACTGGACATTTTTTTAAACTTTATTTTTATGGAGAAGTGTGGGCCCCAGGGGGCAAAGTCAGGGTCCCTAAGTTGACTGTTTTGCCCTCTAGAATGAGCCCTGTTACATAACCCCCCGTATCCAGGTATGTGTACATTTATATATTATAATTTCAGCGTTCCAGTATTGTGACAGCAAACAGTGGGCGTGTAAGTAGCCACTCCACTCTCAAATCGCCAGAGAAAGACGACAAAACTAAGGTTTCCAAGAAAATGGTTGTCTGCAGGATAGCGCTTCTGGATGGCACGACGTTAGAGCCAAAGGGCATTGATGTAAGTACCATGTACTGCTGTAAGTGAATGTGACCCGTATACATTCATATACAGCAAATCGGGTTTAATTTTCTTTGTTTGCCACTACACTACTTGGTTTAGCAAACACGATAACATGTATGGTCCGCTTTCGGCTTGTCAATAACCCCATGGAGATTTTGACTGTTACCTTTTCCGATGACATGCTGTGATCTTCCTCACCGCATGGATGTGTTTGTGGTAGTGTTAGTCTGTATTTCTTTATATACATGTATGTATGTGCACCTTCAGCTTGTTGTTGTGTAAGTTATTTGATTATGGTTGTATTTTCCTTGTACATGAAGGTAACTACGTTGCTTTTGTTTTGTGCCAACTGTTGCTAATTGTCTTGTCTGTTCATTGCCCACTACTCCACAATTGGCTGGTATGCATTGAAGGGCAACTATGCAACTTGTGCTTAGCTATTGGTCTATTGCTTTGTTGTTGGCATGTTGGTAAGCATGTCAATGAGAAAGGCATCACTAGAGATACGTCTGTCCAGTCTTCAATCAGCGAGACTTCCTATGAGTGTTTCACTCTCATGTTCTGTAATTGCTTGTGTGTGTTCCTGTGGCTGCTTAGCATGTTTCTCTCCTGCCAGTTGGTATTGGATGAAAGTACCAGCTCCCCCATTAGTGGCTGGTTCATCGATGTACATGTTAGTCTATGTCACGGTAGGATGGTATTCACTGATCGTGGCTAGTGCGAGGCTTTTCCTGATACTTACTTTCATCTTCTTGTTTCACATACATGTAGGTCTAATTGAGGAACAACAGAATGCACAGTTATTTTAGACAGATCGCTTTCTAATGAATCTGAGAAGTCATCTCCACCATATGGCATGGTTGGTATGGTTACATATTCCGTGTTGCTTTTTTGCCTCGTAAAGCTGCTGCACTTTGATTGGCGTCGATTCTTTGAACAATTAAACTTGTCTGTCTGAAGACAGAAGAATGAATATTGCGCGCCTCCCATCTTGTAGGAGCTGTATACCTGTGTGGGTCAACATGAAGGAGAATTGTGTAGACTTCGCAGCACCAGTTATGGTCTGCAAGGCTTGTTTCAATGATCTGCATGGCTTATTTCAATGGTCTGCAAGGCTTGTTTCAATGATCTGCAGGGCTTGTTTCAATGATCTGCAAGGCTTGTTTCAATGATCTGCAAGGCTTGTTTCAATGATCTGCAAGGCTTGTTTCAATGGTCTGCAAGGCTTGTTTCAATGATCTGCAAGGCTTGTTTCAATGATCTGCAAGGCTTGTTTCAATGATCTGCAAGGCTTGTTTCAATGATCTGCAAGGCTTGTTTCAATGATATGCAAGGCTTGTTTCAATGATCTGCAAGGCTTGTTTCAAGATCAAGAAAGTCGATGGAAGTAACTGTAGGTGAGCTGCTGTTGTATCATTTGATATTTCTTTCATCAATTGTTCACAGTGTTGCTGTATAGGGTGTGGCACTGGACACCCTAGTCATTGTAATAAGTAAGAAAGTATGGGTAGTTGTGGACAAGAGTGTATTATAAGTAGTCTGAACAGTATAAACCTTTAATGTTTGCTACAAGGAGACGGTAATTAATTAAATAATAATAATAATGAATAATTTAGTTTTGCCGAGTCAAGTAAGTTGACGTATTTACTTGAAGTACCGAGTAGCCCCATTATGTGTTTCTGTATTCACATTATATATTTACACTTTATGTAATGTAGTGCTCGCCGTATGTACATGGTGTCCTGTTTTCCCATGAATCTTTAATGAACATGTGGTCTGTTTTTTTTATACATTCTTGTAATTGTGCGGCAGTTGTAACAACGAGAGCTTAAAGTACGCTCCCGCCATGAATATCGAGTTGAAAGGGTGTACAAATATTTGACTGCTTTTAGACTAATTCTCTGCTCACACAAGTCGATATGGGTGATCTAGCTAGTTGTCATCGTGTGCACAAATTCTTCAAACCACATCTCTTTGTAACTGCTCAGTCAATTTTCTTGGAACTCTTCATCTTGTTCTGATCCAAGATGGATTGCCATAGGGGCCATCTTGAAAATCTATTTTTAAATTCGGAATTTCCACTCCTAAAAATGGTTTGATGATTGGATGGTAATAAGTAATTTCCTTGTTAACCCTTTCAACACCACAGACCTCTAAATAGGCGTACAAAAAGTGTAGATCCAGATGAGCCGGCTCGTGACGAGCCGTCTCATTAGGATCTGCACTTTTTGTCAGTAATATTACTACTTTTAGAGAAAAATTTCCCATTTTGATAAATGAACTGGTCCAAATGTAATTTTCTTATTAATTTATTGGTCTAAAAATATGATGCACCAGTCCATGTCAGTTACTTGGGGTTGAATGGGTTAATAGCTCCGGCAAGCCCATCCATCATGTTGTATTAATTTAACATGGAAGGGTGTGATTACTAGTGGCATAGTTACAGTTTTTGGAACAGCTTCAATAAACATGTGCTTGCAGGTATGCATGTTGTATTTTTCTGACGTTATGTTACTGGTGATGCTATTTTGATGGTTAATACAGTACTATAGTTGGTTTGTATAGTACCAGTATATCTTCTAGGATAATTAGTGGTACCTACATGTACAGAATGATGTGATCTGAACAGCTCAGAAATACATGTACTCTCCCTGGGGTGCTTCACTTTTCCCTGGGGTGCTTCACTTCTCCCTGGCATGCTTCACTTCCCCCTGATATGCTTCACTTCCCCCTGATATGCTTCACTTCCCCCTAATGTGCCTCACTTCCCCTGATATGCTTCACTTCTACCTGATATGCTTCACTTCCCCCTGATGTGCTTCACTTCTCCCTGATATGTTTCACTTCCCCCTGATATGCTTCACTTCTCCCTGATATCCTTCACTTCTCCCTGATATCCTTCACTTCTCCCTGATATCCTTCACTTCTCACTGGGGTGCTTCACTTCTCCCTGGGGTGCTTAACTTCTCCCTGATATGCTTCACTTCCCCTGATATGCTTCACTTCTCCCTGATATGCTTCACTTCTCCCTGGGGTGCTTCACTTCTCCCTGGGGTGCTTCACTTCTCCCTGGGGTGCTTCACTTCTCCCTGGCATGCTTCACTTCTCCCTGGGGTGCTTCACTTCTCCCTCTTCATTTCTCCCTGATATGCTTCACTTCCCCCTAATGTGCTTCACTTCATTCTTCCTGCTTCATTTCTCCCTGATGTGCTTCACTTCTCCCTGATGTGCTTCACCTCTCCCTGATGTGCTTCACCTCTCCCTGATGTGCTTCACCTCTCCCTGTTCACCTCTCCCTGATGTGCTTCACCTCTCCCTGATGTGCTTCACCTCTCTCCCTGATGTGCTTCACCTCTCCCTGATGTGCTTCACTTCTCCCCGATGTGCTTCACCTCTCCCTGATGTGCATTTCTTCTCCCATAATTGCTTCACTTCTCCTAGTGTGTTGTCGGGTAGAAGAGTTTTCATATCAATATATATACATGTAGCATGTCAACCAATTTCTCCGTTCAATGCATATTATGAAACTTAAGGTCAGACTGGAGCGTTTATATATAGAAAAGAGTACAAGATCTTTATAACATGTTGATGTTACCCGTAGATGTAATTAGCCTGAAATGTTTTGAAAGCTGGAGCAAGAATGTTAAAAACAAAGCTCTTCCCAGGATATTGTCTGTACAAAACAACAACTGATTGCCAATGTGTGGGAACTCTGTCACAATGCTAGATGATTCAGACTGAACCTGTCGAAACACCACTTAACTGTTCATAGAGGACCGACCAGAATCGGTCTTGGTGTGTCGGGAGTACCAGCAGTTTTGATTTCTGTTAAAACCATGTTTCTTCGATTAATTATATTACAGGAAAGTAGAGTTTAAGAATAAAGCTATCGGCATTTACGTTTCGGTGTTTAGTCTCGGTTTCTCCGTTTTGTATTAATTAGTAAGTTGAATGAAGGTGTGAGGACAATATCTTGGGACAGGGCTTAAACTATGACATCTTAACCCATTCAACACCAAGTAACTCACATGGACTGGTCCATGATATTCATAAACCAATAAATGAATCAGAAAATCACATTTGGACAAGTTCATTTATCAAAATGGGTAATTATGTCTAAAAAATAGTCATATCACTGGCAAAAAGTGCAGATCCTGATGAGACGGCTCGTCATGAGCCGGCTCATCTGGATCTACACTTTTTGTAAGCCTATTTAGAGGTCTGTGGTGTTGAAAGGGTTAATCATTTATACTCCACAACAGAAGGGGCCAATTTAGGGTTTATTCTAAATTGGAAAAAAGTGTGTATATGCGGGAGGGGGGTATTTGGGGGTTACCAATACCTCAAAATAATTTGGGGGTTAACCCCTAGAAAATGTTGTTAACATAAAGTGATTGACAGCTAATTATGCTGGATGAAAGAGACTGTCAGGCAGTACATATCGTCAAAAGGGCAGACAAGTCTGAGTTTATAAATTTAAAAATGGCAAAAGATCGGGGCTAAAATGGCAAAAGATCGGGGCTAAAATGGGGGGGAAGTCCGGGTGCCCAGTCATTCCACTCTAGAAAGAATCCTATAATTACTCATGTTTATCTCCATTCTCAACTGATAAGCAATAGGCACACTGTACTACATTCTCGTGGCAGGTGTATGTGTGAAGCTATATAGGTGTTGTATAGCATTTATGTGGAGTACTGGGTTAGCTCTCAATTCTTCCTATTTTCTATTGTGGGGCAAGGTTTTATGGTCTAAAAAATATAGTGAGCTGGAGCACCAGACCTCTTCCATGCATCCTATTGTGAAGGTTTGCATCTACTTTTGGAGTTTATTGATTGAATGTTCACCCTGAAAAGGGGGCTTACATGGCCCAAGTGGTTGTTGACTTCAAGTCACTTGCCCCTCACTGCTGTAGGTTCGAATCCCACTGAGGGTATCAAATGATTTCATGTGAGGAATCTATCCAGTTGGCTTGTGATAAGACTGTTCTACCTGGGTACCCGTCCGTGCATGAAATATTACTCTCACCAATGATAGCTGGATGACCTAAGCTGTAGGGGCGACACAAAACCCTAAAAACAAAACCATAAAAACACCCTAAAACAAACATCACCCTGAAAAGCTCACTTTGCGACGGTTACATAATCTAGTACAAATATTTGATTTTACTTTTTGAAGTTCTATTTTCATTGTGCCTGCAGTGCAATCATTTACAAATGACTAATTCCTAGGCATTTCTTAAATACTGAATTATGACAGCATATTTATCTATGAGCATTCACAGGTTCTAGCTACATGTTTTTCACAACTTGGTAGTGAAATTTGGATGATTTAGGCATGTGTTTTGACCATAGGAAAAAGATAAATATAATACAATGTGTGTGACTTTGAAATGGAAAAACTGACCCATTCAATCCATTAAATAATGAAGACTTCATTGTTGTTTTGAATACCTGTGGTTAAATGTAGGCCTGGTGGCTAGAAATACCAAGATTAGCGATATATTAGCTTGCAGAGTATTTACCTTGTCGTCTAGGGGGGGCGTGAATACATGTCGACACATTATGGTTTAATGTGTGTTTTACGCTTATTTATTGTCGCTATTGGTTGCCCAGATGAGCGTTGCCTCCTGAAGATATTAGTATTCTTAGATTTTAGGAGGATAGTGCAATGATACAGACTCTGGAGTCTCATCTGGTTCTTTTACAAGCACGGTGTACAGCACCGACACAAGACCTCAATTTAAGGTCCCATCTGAAAGACTTAATCTTATTAGGGTCAGACGGGTGATCGAACCTGCGATCCCTGGATTAGCAGTCCAGCGTGCTACAACTGGACCACAGATTCGTTACGGTTTAGTATACCACTGTGATATACCGGTATATAGAATATTTGGTTTGTTTCAGTTTATGTCAAACTATTACATTTCACCAAGTAAACATTGAATGCAACATTATACACTTGCCACAAATGATAATAACAGCTTTCAACATCCATGAAACACATTGTTGTTTTATTTTAGGCTGGAAAATGTTTTTGTGACAATAATATGTCCCTATGAAAATTCATGTGTTAATTGGTGCTAGAATGTAGGATGGGTGACATCGTCGGTGGATTGAACACAAGCATTCTCGATGCTGTTATTTTAAATAGTTTTTGTGTAATTGGTGGGAAACATAAATGTAAAGGCCTGTCTCCGTGGTCAAGTCGTTTAAATCGCCGACTTGTATACCACTGTAACCTATCATCTCAGATGGTCATCATGAGTTCGAGCCCCGCTCAGGCCGTGTCTCATTTATATGAAAATGTTGGCAGTTTCTTACGGAGGTTGGTGCACCAAGTACTGGTTAACCGCCGGAGCCTGCCCAGGAAAGGTGTTGTTAGGTAAACTGCCCGCCGGCAATATAGCCCAAAATGGTGCTGATGCAGACGTAAAACCCTGAACAAACAATAAATGTATGGTAGTGAGAATAATACACAATGTATGTGTTGTTTCACTGCTTCCAAACCAATGAATTAACACATTGCATTTCACTGATCAAATTGAAAGCATAAACTAATTTTTTATATTTTAGAAAAACTCTGAAGGCCAGCAGGTGTTTGAGAAAGTGACCAAGCACCTCGATGTCATTGAGACCGACTACTTTGGACTTACCTACAGGGATAAATCTGGCAAAAAGGTGAGGATTTTATGCATATCAAATTTA
The DNA here is from genome assembly GCA_014843695.1 of Archivesica marissinica. Lineage (NCBI taxonomy): Eukaryota > Metazoa > Mollusca > Bivalvia > Venerida > Vesicomyidae > Archivesica > Archivesica marissinica. Next base: position 24,878,089 of record CM026397.1, on the reverse strand, counting down.
CCCATAAGATGCGACCTAATGCAAAACATTGTCTTATACTAAGCAGCAAGGAACTGGAAAATGCTATATATATATACATGAATCTCAATTAAAAGTGAAGTGATGCGCGTAATTGGTCTTTTATTTGTATCATCTGTTCAAAGTAAAGATAAAATGTTGTATGAGTTTGCCTAGGGTACAAAGGTGTCTGCTGAATAGATAGATATCATCCCTAACACAGGTTTGACTGTAGGGAGTACTAGTGCCTGATTGGAGCACCAAACTTCTCCCTAATATACCAGAAACATTTCCATGCTTTGAAAAGTCCAACCTAAGCCGAACACAGCAAAGACCAATCAATTCCTTGATGTAAATGTTATCTGAATATTTTGGAAATGATTTTGTCGACATCAAAGAAATTGAAAATTGTTATGGTATAATTATTGAATCTTTCTGCAAGGTTTAATATGTATGTATAATGTAATATTAATATATTTTCAGTTTTGGTTGGATAATACAAAAAAGATCTCAAAACAACTCAAGGGTAAGTGGTAATATAAAGAGTGAACTTGCCAACTTTGTACATGTTTCTCAGGGATCAGTTTAGAGGGCGATGTGGGCGAAATTGTCGCCCTAGGGACCCTGACTTCGTCCTCTTGGGGGCCCCACTTCTCCTTTAAAAAAATTAATATTTGTTGGTTTATACCATTTTCAAACAAAATTTTGTCTTGTAATAAAGCACTCCTTCTATTCAAATGTATTTAATGGTTGTACTGTGCATTTTAACCCTATTTTGAAGTATATTAAAGAACACCATTTAAGTAAGCGATCACGCGCTTTCTCACTTCTCCCAAAATTCTGACCTAGAATGAACCCTGGTTTCTTCTGTTAGTGTGCGTTCCCCTGTTGACACTTGCGTCGTAGGAACTGCCATATATTGAGTTGGCACGATTGTTTAATGTTTGGAACAGAGGATGGGCTAACAGTTGAGAAATGAACTAGAGAGCAGTTAGTGTTGAGACATCGGGCCTGACATCCAATGTTCGTTCAAGGGCTACTGACCTGATGGGGTTCGGAGTGGGGATTCGTCTGGGAGGGTCACATATCACTCATCACTGCAATGTCCACATCATCGGGGGATGTTTTATGATGACCCAGACCTGTGATGAAACTAGCATTTTGGGGGGGGGGGCAAACTCGGAGTCTCTCCGTCTCATTCTGGTTTCGTGGAGTCTAACATTCTTGTCTCGTGGAGTCCAGCCTCATTCTCGTTGAGTCCAGCCTCATTCTTGTGGAGTCCAGCCTCATTCTCGTTGAGTCCAGCATCTTAACGTTCATTAGAAAACATGCTTCATTGAATTGTTGCCCTGTTGCTGGTTGTGATTCCTTTTTTAAATACAAATTTGTATTGCTGTAAAGAAGGATAAATTCCTCCGTATTGTCCATTTGCATTCAGGACCTGTATAATAGTCATTAATCTGATGGAAAATCAATTAAGCTTTCCCCCAGTACAATAAAAGTGAACATGTGATGGGCTATAATCAACTGTTTATGAGTTAGTTACTTTCTTAGATGTGTTGTCTAGTTGGTATGGAGGGCAAGCTGTGTCCGTATTAATTATATTATTAATATACGGGTGATGCACATTTCATGTATTTGTCCGGTATTTTCTTGGCTTTTGTGACTTGTCAGAGGGAGGGCAGCTGCTATATGTTATCCATTATGTGTATAAATAAAAGGCAACTTGAGGTCATGACATTCACAGTTACAATTATGACATGATTCCAGTCACTAGTAGACATACGGTAACATGCAGAGATTGCAGCCGACAGTAAATCATTTAAAAGTGCTAATATTTTGATGAGAGCATATTTCAATGGATGGGTAGACTAACCTTGAGCAGGAAACATTTGAGTATGCTATCAAACATTGATGGGCCTTCTTATCTGAGCTAGCAAACTGCTGAATTTCCCATGCTCAGCAGGATATTGTAAATTATCTGAGCAGAATTATGAATAAAATTATACCAACAATGTTCCCCACGAGTCGTGTAACATGTACTTTATGATGTGTTGTGTTCGGCTCATCTGAACCATTAACACGTGTTTGTGTGATATCTGTTAAAACATCGCCATTGTGTTCGTCTTGCTCCATCATTCTCAAGTATTCTGTGAAACTATGCGGGGCATTGTTTTATTTTTTGCATACATGCACATAGAACAATGAAATAAATATATTTTATGACTACTCCGAATTGTCATCATATATTTGTATTTTGATGATAGCCAGTGTCGAAAGTGACTATTGTTATACCAGTAAGAAGGTTGATAAGTGGAACTACTTCAGTGTCTTGTTTGAATCAATCGCCTTCAGTAGATTCATCGCAAACTCGACCATTATGATTTTCTATAGTACTGTGAACACTAATTATTTTGCTATTGTTCTGAAAAATGACCTCACTGAACACTAATTATTTTGCTATTGTTCTGAAAAATGACCTCACTGAACACTAATTATTTTGCTATTGTTCTGAAAAATGACCTCACTGAACACTAATTATTTTGCTATTGTTCTGAAAAATGACCTCACTGAACACTAATTATTTTGCTATTGTTCTGAAAAATGACCTCACTGAACACTAATTATTTTGCTATTGTTCTGAAAAATGACCTCACTGAACACTAATTATTTTGCTATTGTTCTGAAAAATGACCTCACTGAACACTAATTATTTTGCTATTGTTCTGAAAAATGACCTCACTGAACACTAATTATTGTGCTATTAGGTGAGCGTCTCTGGGCCCGTTACCTGTACTTCCATGGTCCTCTTTTGCTTTCGTTTCTACTTCATGGTTAGTTTAATTTATAAGTTCATTCAACTAACGGAGTGCATTTCTTTGAGACTTGCATTCAAATGAAATGTGTGTGCTTGACAGACACCATTTGTATGAACCCACGCTGCATGACCCGGTATATTGCATCAATGTGTAATTCAACAGAAGAGTACTTTCTTTACACTTATATGACGCACTGCTGCATTCACTCACTTTCAGTGTTCCCAAATCTGTAGAACCATTTAACATGTGAGATCTGTAGTCCAGTGGTAACACGCTGGACGGGTAATCCAGGGATCGCAGGTTCGATCCACCGTCTGAACATAATAAAACTAACAATCTTTCAGATGGGCCGTTAAACCTAGGTCTCGTGTCGGTGCTTTACACAGTGCACGTAAAAGAACCATAGGAGACTATGGAATGGGTCTCTCTCTGTATCATGCACTATCCTCCAAAATTTAAAACGACTAATCTCTTCAGGAGGCGTCGCTCATATGGGCAACCGGTAGCGACGATAAATAAACGTAAAAAACACACACACACATGTGAGACAAAAAAATCCTATGGTCAGACAAAAATTTTGGAATTATAAATGCATTTTAATCATTCATCTTATGGCAAAGTTTAGTGATGAATGAACTTTGATAGTCTGCAGAAGCAGTCTACCTGATACAACAAACTGTTATTTGAACAGTTTATGCAATAAAACACCAACATTGTAACTGAAGACGAGTTGCACTTCCGTTTTATCATCTATTCGCAGTAAAGGGGAATTTGTTGTAAGGGGTTGCATAGTGTGAGAGAAAAGGTTTTGGGAACTGTTAACACATTGTTGTTCATTCTTGGCAGAGAAGAGCCAAAATAAGTTGTGTTTGCAATCGATAAGTGGGTTAAACTTGTATTTTGCGATGTCTTGCCAGAAAAATAATAATGCATCAAGCATGTTGGTTACAAGATGTCTTGACGTGTCCCATTCCCATGTACTGTTCTGCATACGGGTTTCATACAGTATCTTTGTATGTACACATTTTGTTTCCAGTGCCGGGTACTGCTTTGAGCCCCAGAACATTATTTGTTGTTATCGTCATTTGGCTGGATTTTTATAATCGGATTATAGAAAAATAAGAGACCGATCTAGTACATCTTTTTCCAAGCTGACACAGCTATGGAATACAGTCAGACTTGTTGAAAGACCACTTGTATTAACCCATTTCATTCTGGATACCTTTCAAACAGTATTTGCAAAGAACATAGAGAGCCAGATCGGCCGCCATGGAATGTGCCGTCTGATCAGGCTCTATGCTGTTTTCTTTTCAGATGATCTTGCTAAGACACTTGGCTATGTAGCAAACAACATAGATACTGATCAGCGTCGCGCTGCGGCTGATCTGGATCTATGTTGTTTGCAAAAGCCTTTAAATGTATCCAAAATGAAATGGGTTAAGAGGCCACTATTTCAGTAATGTTGTTAAGGAAGAAAATAGCCTGTATTATCCTGCTGAGTAATTAAAATCACATTTGCAAACAACATAGATCCAGATCAGCCGCAGCGTTGTGCCACCTCTGATCAGGATCCATGTTGTTTGATATTCAGCCACGTGTTTTAGCTCCACTATCCCAGTAGCATGGAGCCTGATAAAACGGCACATTCTGTGCCATCTGATCTGGCTCTATGCTGTTTGCAAAAGTGATTTTATCTGCCGCTAGCTTGCAAAGGGTTACTAAATTATTCCAGCTTAGAGACTGCTTTGTGACCTTCCCTTTGGTTGTTTCGTAATGCAAGTTTGACTATACATTGTATATGAATCTGGTTTCTGCTGTATGTTCTAGCTCATCTAGGGTTTACAGTAGAAGGTGCTAACCCACACCCCACAAATGATCTATTCGTCAGAGGGTATTGCATTTAAGGAAAGCATCATAGAGTCACATATTTTTCAGAAGGGCTTCATCTGATCCCAATTTTGGCCCCACACGAATCATGCTGAGTGATGGTTGGTATCCAGTGTCGCCATCTGTATCCTTCTATCAATTGTCCATTGATAGCAACTGTCAATTGTCCATTGATAGCAACTGTCAATTGTCCATTGATAGCAACTGTCAATTGTCCATTGATAGCAACTGTCAATTGTCCATTGATAGCAACTGTCAATTGTTCATTGATAGCAACTGTCAATTGTCCATTGATAGCAACTGTCAATTGTTCATTGATAGCAACTGTCAATTGTCCATTGATAGCAACTGTCAATTGTCCATTGATAGCAACTGTCAATTGTCCATTGATAGCAACTGTCAATTGTTCATTGATAGCAACTGTCAATTGTTCATTGATAGCAACTGTCAATTGTCCATTGATAGCAACTGTCAATTGTCCATTGATAGCAACTGTCAATTGTCCATTGATAGCAACTGTCAATTGTCCATTGATAGCAACTGTCAATTGTCCATTGATAGCAACTGTCAATTGTCCATTGATAGCAACTGTCAATTGTCCATTGATAGCAACTGTCAATTGTCCATTGATAGCAACTGTTGAATGTATGATCATCATTTCCATACAATGCAACTGTGGCATGAATCTGGCTCTAAGAGCGGATAATACGATCATTTGGATTGCCTTCCACAATCCACATCTTCAATTCTGCTCCAACCCCCCTGATGGTGCTGCCTCAATTCCCCCTGTCAGTGTTCCAGCCCTCTTCCTACATCTTTTGATTCCTCCTGTTCGTGTTCCCCTTACCCGCCCCCTATTGGGGTACCTTCTTAACCTGTCATCACTGATGGTCACGGGTTCGAGCCCCGCTCTGGCTGTGTCTATTTATATGAAAGAGTTGGCAGTTTCTTACGGAGGTTGATGCACTAAGTACTGGTTAACCGCTGGAGCCTGCCCAGGAAAGGTGTCGTTAGGCCGTCGACACAGCCCAAAATGGTGCTGATGAAGGCGTAAAAGCCGAACAAACAACAACTGTTGGTGTACCCTCTATAGATGCATCTAAAATTCCCACCCTGTTTGTACATCTTCCAATCCCCCTTTTGATGTTCCCCTTGTAGGTGCATCTTCTGTTCAGACCCCTTTGATGTTCCCCTTGTAGGTGCATCTTCTGTTCAGACCCCTTTGATGTTCCCCTTGTAGGTGCATCTTCTGTTCAGACCCCTTTGATGTTCCCCTTGTAGGTGCATCTTCTGTTCAGACCCCTTTGATGTTCCCCTTGTAGGTGCATCTTCTGTTCAGACCCCTTTGATGTTCCCCTTGTAGGTGCATCTTCTGTTCAGACCCCTTTGATGTTCCCCTTGTAGGTGCATCTTCTGTTCAGACCCCTTTGATGTTCCCCTTGTAGGTGCATCTTCTGTTCAGACCCCTTTGATGTTCCCCTTGTAGGTGCATCTTCTGTTCAGACCCCTTTGATGTTCCCCTTGTAGGTGCATCTTCTGTTCAGACCCCTTTGATGTTCCCCTTGTAGGTGCATCTTCTGTTCAGACCCCTTTGATGTTCCCCTTGTAGGTGCATCTTCTGTTCAGCCCCCTTTGATGTTCCCCTTGTAGGTGCATCTTCTGTTCAGACCCCTTTGATGTTCTCCTTGTAGGTGCATCTTCTGTTCAGACCCCTTTGATGTTCCCTTTGTAGGAGGTGCATCTTCTGTTCAGACCCCTTTGATGTTCTCCTTGTAGGTGCATCTTCTGTTCAGACCCTTTTGATGTTCCCCTTGTAGGTGCATCTTCTGTTCAGACCCCTTTGATGTTCCCCTTGTAGGTGCATCTTCTGTTCAGACCCTTTGATGTTCCCTTGTAGGTGCATCTTCTGTTCAGCCCTTTGATGTTTGTGGTGTTTTGTTGTTTGTGTTTTGTGGTGTTTTGTTGTTTGTGTTTTGTGGTGTTTTGTGTTTGTGTTTTGTGGTGTTTTGTTGTTTGTGTTTTGTGGTGTTTTGTTGTTTGTGTTTTGTGGTGTTTTGTTGTTTGTTTTGTGGTGTTTGTTGTTTGGTTTTGTGGTGTTTTGTTGTTTGTGTTTGTGGTGTTTTTTGTTTGTGTTTTGTGGTGTTTTGTTGTTGTGTTAGGTGCATCTTCTGTTCAGCCCCCTTTGATGTTCCCCTTGTAGGTGCATCTTCTGTTCAGCCCCCTTTGATGTTCCCCTTGTAGGTGCATCTTCTGTTCAGACCCCTTTGATGTTCTCCTTGTAGGTGCATCTTCTGTTCAGACCCCTTTGATGTTCCCCTTGTAGGTGCATCTTCTGTTCAGCCCCCTTTGATGTTCCCCTTATAGGTGCATCTTCTGTTCAGCCCCCTTTGATGTTCCCCTTATAGGTGCATCTTCTGTTCAGCCCCCTTTGATGTTCCCCTTGTAGGTGCATCTTCTGTTCAGCCCCCTTTGATGTTCCCTCCTGTTTGTTGCATTTTCCATTCATCTTCCTTCCATAATTATGTTCTCTGCCATTTCATCTAATCCAACAAGACATCAACAGTTAGATATAGAGGGGCATTACAGCTGTATAAATAAGTAGAAGTTAGTGGAAAAGCTGGGAATATGGGTCATTTACACATTTGATGTTGCTCTAATGATGTGCTATATACAACCCTTAATCAATTGTTAATGGAGGTGATTGGCAGGTTATAGCTTATGGCAACTACAATATATATACGGAATTGCACTTAAAACTGCTCCTTCAATAGCCACTGGGCTTAAATTTTCATTAAGGAAACAGAATTTGATTTGCTTGTTAATTTTTGTTGTCTATTTTGAGAATACTTTATTCTCTTAATACATTTTGATTGTGTGTGTACTGTGTGTCGGGTTCACTTCCGGGTTCCCTCCTGTGGCAAAAGAAGTCTTTTAACCCGTAACCTGCCAATCACGACTAAAGTCGCTTTTGCAAACAGCATAGAGCCAGAATGTCTGAATAGCAAACAACATAGAACCTGATCAGACATGGCGTTATGCCGCGGCTGATCTGCAACTACAAATGTATGTTGTTTCGTCCAATTTATTTGGCAGGTTAAGGGTTGCTGACGAGATACTTTTGAATTATAGAAGAAATCCCTACTCTAATAATGTACTCGTGTTCACTGCTGCTGCTTTTCTACTCTTTGGCCGATACTCGGATCCACAGCAGATCTAACTCTCTATTCTACTTGTATTACAGGGAGCTTGTTCTCCCACTGGAGCTTGATTTCCCACTGGAGCTTGTTCTCCCACTGGAGCTTGATCTCCCACTGGAGCTTGATTTCCCACTGGAGCTTGATTTCCCACTGGAGCTTGTTCTCCCACTGGAGCTTGATTTCCCACTGGAGCTTGATCTCCTGCTGGAGCTAGATTTCCCGCTGGAGCTCGATCTTATGGCTCGCTGCTGCTCCTGTGTGGCTCCTCAGTTTACCTGCACACCTGTCTGTATTCTAATCGTTATCCTGATCCACATAAGATCTACCGTATCTCTAATCGTTATCCAGTGAGTTTGATCCCCACTGGTCATTGGACCTCTATACTCCTGTGTGACTACTTAGATCCACAGCAGACTAGTATCTAAGGAGTTCACCACTTGTCTTTGGGCGGCTGCTCAGATATATATATCTTACTACTCCTGGGGCTGGGACAGAGTTGTATGCATTTTTATGTATAGGGAAAAATTAATTTTTATATGGTAGTATAGGTCCTAGGCTTTAAATAAAATTTGGGTTCTTGCTCGAAAACCCTATAGATTTTTCCCAGCATGCCCCAAAAGTTGCCCACCGGGCGAGAAACCATACCGGTTATATCTCGGCCATTTCTTGAGGAGCGATTTTGACAATCTTTTTTTTTAATAGAGGTTTTTTGGGTGTGAAACAAGTTTAAAACATAAAATCGATATGGAGTCTCTATCAAGTGATTCCAATGTCAATCAAAAAATACAGACCATGTTCCAGCACATGTTCTACATTCACCATTCTGGCAGAAAAAGAACACCAATGGCTGTATTGAATGCCGAGTATGCACACAGTCTAGGACGTGGTGGAAAAATCTCTTGTCACCTCTTTGAATCGACAGGCGCTAGCTATGAGCTACACGGAACTTCGCCATGGTACCAGCATGACATGGCCATGTTCACTGTCAAAATGAAGCGGACATGAAGTTGCCAGCCCATTTTGACCCAGGGAACTTCACATCAGCAGCAATGGATAACTGGGACCACGAAGATGCAAATTCATCTGAACACGATACGGTGTGTGTCCTCTACCAGCATAAGCCTACGGTCGTCTTATCCAAACCCAAGTGCTCTGACACATCAGTTGTTCATGGTCCGAAAGCCCTAAAGGAAGTATTGCCATGCCAGCAGCTACAATAATTTGGAGAAAATACGAAAAAGTATGACCTACCTACATCCTACAAAGGCCACGGTCAACCAGCAGTCTACGATGACATTAGGCGGGACAAGAGACTATCCGATATGGCTTGGGCTATATGCAGACTTAACTTGGAACCCCGTGATAGCCACATGGCGGACTTGTATATCCGACAAGTCAAACTATGCAATCGTGGAGTGCAAGTAATGCGGTTTGGACGGATGACAATGTCCCACTCAAGTAAGTTGCATTTACGCCCGTAGTGCCACATGACATCAACAACGGGGAAGTTGTATACACAGAGTTGAATAACATCAAGTCCCTGTGTTCTCAACTAGTACAATCATATATTACACTCTATGCCGATGAGAAGGTGTACAGTGTAGCAAAAATGATACAGCTTCGGAGACCAGATGAGTTCAAATGCATCATATTGTGTTTAGGAACGTTCCACGCTGCGAAAAACTTGCTTAAGTGCTGTGGCAGGAGCATCGAAGGAAGTGGTGCAGAGCATGTATGGCTTGAGACACGTATCTACGGGCCATCTGTAATCCAGACCTCGATTCTTAATGCGGGCCATTGCTCGGTCGCTTGATGCTCAAAAGATCCTGGCCGAAGCGATGCAGCGCCTACTGTTGAAGGAATTCTTCAAGAGTACTGGAGTTGACAAATATGTCACGGAATTTAAGCTTTTGGCCAGCCTCAGCAGTGCAATGAAATATGGAGCCCGAGAGCGCAACAAGAAGTTGCTCGATCAGTTCAAAGCTTCTTCTACTCAGCTGATGAGTGACCTCGATGAGTTCATAGAGTCAAGAGTCAAGGAGTGCGAGAATTTCAAATTCTGGTACCAGTACTTGTCTCGGTTCCAGGTGGCCTTAGATCTTCTTCGTGCCGACAGAGAGGGTTCTTGGGACCCCCACCTCGATGCCATGCAGCGGACACTGTATGAATTTGCCACATGGGACTGCACACACTACCTTCGCTGGAGACAGTCTACCTTGAAAACTGCAGAAACATGCATCAGGAGGTGTATGAGAACATTGCAGAATGTAACTCCTTCTCCTGTGAAGGACAAGCTTGGTGTCTGTCTTTACATCTGTGGGGGTGACCAAAAGCTTGAGCAAACAATAAATCTTTCTTCAAAATGCAGTGACAGCATCATGGAAACAATTTGTCACCAAATGGGATCTGATCTTTCACGAGATGATAGGTGTGAACAACTTGCTTTGTGAAATTACAGGTGTTCATGAACACACGTCAGAAGCCTATGTACATCATGAATCATCCCAATCCTACACGAACAAGAGCGAAGAAAATATCCAGAACTGTGTCCGCTTTATTGAGGAAAGGAGGGTCTCCTTTCTCAACTGAAGGCCCAAAGAAACTTCACAACTTTGTAACCAAACATGGCATGCCTGAAAACATAAGAAGTGAGTTGCTGAATGCGACAGACATTGGGAAAGAAGCTTATGAGCATTTTCACCATGAGCGCTTCATCACGAGGAATGTACGACTAGACAGTCCGATCAGCCGCCGCAAGATCCATGCAATGATCATCATAAAGAACAACAAGCCGAAGCCAACTGTAAAGCAAACTGTGAGACAAGTCAACATCACAGACAAGTCTATTGACATTGCTCGACACAGACGCATTACAACGAATGAGCTCCTCAAGTATGATGTTGTACCTAGTCCCATGCTATTTGACGTCGACGGCTACATGACCCACCTAGAGAAAAGTCTGCTCATACGTGAACTTGAGCTTGTCCTGACTGATGCTGATATGCAGTATATGCAGTGTGATAAGTCTGCATTTATTATCGACGTCATGGCCCTAGTCCGCCGCCTACCACTTCAGGGGCTGAAGGCATTCGGTGTCCTGCTCACACTCGTGCAAAAGTCTTTAGCGATCTACCACAAACATGGCCGCTGTGACTATGTCTTTGACATCTATACTAGAGAGCCTTCCACAAAACACCAAGAACACGAGAGGAGTACTGCACCTTCGATTGTTTTAACTGAAATCACCCCTGAGTCTCTCCACTTTCACAGATGGCTAACTTCTGGCCATCACAACAGAACAAGATGATGCTGGAACAGCTTATTTACAAACATGTCTCTGGTCTCGCCATGGACTTACCTCACCCTACTGTCGTGAGTCAGCTATCAATGCAGGGCGACGACTGGCCATGTACTTCCTTGTATAAAGGCAACAAAACAGTACTTCCTGAATTGTACTCACAGCTAGACGAGGCAGACTTGCGGCTGGTTCTCTGTGCTAAGGCAGGCTACAAAACCTGTGTAGTTTTGTCCAACGACACTGACGTTGCTGTGGCCCTACTCTACCATTTACCTATCCTGATAGAAGCAGGACTAAGCGAGCTCTGTGTGCGAGGTGGATGCGGGAAAACTGCGATTTATCCCACTGCACATGCGATTTATCCCACTGCACATTTTGCACGAACGTCAAGGTCAAGACATTTGCAATATCCTTCCCGCCATGCACTGCTTGACTGGATGTGATGCAACGAGCAAAGTAGGCACCAAGAAAGCTGCCCTCAAAGCCCAGCCCACCCAATTGCTTAGAAATTCCGGTAGAGAAATGACAATTACACCCGAGACCAAGGCTTATGCTGAAAAATTCCTTGTGTTTGGTTTTAAGAGAGAGTAACCAATATTCGTCTTTCACACAGCTTCGTGCCCAAATATATCATCATACCAAGGGCTCATCACATCAAAATGTACCTCCAATGTGCTTCCACATATAATGCGAGCCTTATTCGGTACATACTCGATTATCCACATCTTCCAACCCAGCATCATAGATCCACTACATTTTGGGTATCGGCTAGAGAACGAGTGCCTTGTTCCAGTCACAGGGTGCAAGACTCTGAATAAGCGATGGACAGTGACCTGTAACTGTGGGTGACAAGTGTGCTCGAGCCACATGTACAAGCCGCATGGAGGAGGTAGGCTGTACCACTTTCTGTAAGTGCATGAAGTTGCAAGATGATGCCTGCACCAATCCATATAATTAGATCTGTTTCATTGTGATGTGGGTGTTAATCTTAATAAATTTGTGTCATTAAAAATTTCAGACCTGATCAATTTTTAGTTTCTCCGGAAGAACTTCAGAGCCCCTACCATGTAAACAAGTTCTCAAATCAACTAAACTTGTATCATGTTCAACAGCCAAACAAAACTCTATTTAAAAAAAAAGATTGTCAAAATCGCTCAAGAAATGGCCCGAGATTTGACAGGTATGGTTTCTCGCCCGGCGGAGAATGTAGAACATGTGCTGGAACATGGTCTGTAGTTTCGATTGACATTGGAATCACTTGATAGAGACTCCATATCAATTTTATATTGTTTTAAACGTGTTTCACACCCAAAAAAAACTCTATTAAAAAAAAAGATTGTCAAAATCGCTCAAGAAATGGCTGAGATATGACCGGTATGGTTTCTCGCCCGGTGGGCAACTTTTGGGGCATGCTGGGAAAAATCTATAGGGTTTTCGAGCGAGAACCCAAATTTTTTTTAAAGCCTAGGACCTATACTACCATATAAAAGTGGGTTTTCCCCTATACATAAAAATGCATACAACTCAGGCCCAGCCCCTAGAGTATACAGTGAGATTCGGGATTCTTATGGGAGTTTGATCCCCACTTGTCTTTGGGCCGCTGCTCAGATATATATATCTTACAGAGGGATTCAGGATTCTTATGGCTTATGGGAGATTGATCCCCACTGGTCTTTGGGCCGCTGCTCAGATATATATATATATCTTACAGTGGGATTCGGGATTCTTATGGGAGATTGATCCCCACTGGTCTTTGGGCGGCTGCTCAGATATATATATCTTACAGAGGGATTCGGGATTCTTATGGGAGCCATTAACTCTTTCGGTCATAGAGATTTATGTTAATATACTATTATATCTCCATACAAACGACAGCCATTTAGCTATCATGCAGTTGATAAGTAGTCACCATATCTATCCCACCTCCATAGATATTACTGGGACTACATAGAGATTTATGTTAATATACTATTATATCTCCATACAAACGACAGCCATTTAGCTATCATGCAGTTGATAAGTAGTCGCCATATCTATCCCACCTCTATAGATATTACTGGGACTACATAGAGATTTAGGTTAATATACTATTATATCTCCATACAAACGACAGCCATTTAGCTATCATGCAGTGGATAAGTAGTCCCCATATCTATCCCACCTCCATAGATATTACTGGGACTACATGAGATTCTGGCCTTTATTATGAACATTGGGTACATTACATTGATTTGGCTACTATATTACATTGCCAATGTATGTCATATTGGTAATGGCTTCAAGAGGTTCTTCTATGAGGGAAAGTGTTAAAGAGAAGGTTGTTCATTGAACATTAAGGATTCTTATGGGGGCCATTAAACCAGAAGGTTGTTCATTGAACAAAGAACTTTCTCACTAGATAACCTTGCATGACCAGTTTCTTTCAACATTTTATAATGTCTCTATTTTATAAGTCACAGTAATCTGTCATATCTGTCAATGTAATCAGCAGCTATGTAGTTAAAGTTGTTTATGTGTAAATGCCACTTTGTGTATGCCCCTACTACCATATGGATGGTTGTGTTGATGTGTTGATGTTCCCAAAGTTAATGACCTGGGGATCTGGAAGTAGATAATAATCAGGTATTGCATATTAAATCGAGCTTGAAATTTCAAGTAGTGGACAGTTGTATGTTCAAATGACCAAAGATTATGCCCAAGGTAGAGATTGCTGTCTGATTTGCCAAATTATGTGTAAATTGTAGCAGTTTGGTTTGTAAAAACACAGTAGGGACAATTTGTTACATCGTGATGCATAGTGTGCCAGGGGTCCAGAACGGGAACATTGATTGACCTAGTACTGTCTTGCTCATTATAGTAGTCTTAAATATAAACAGGTCATGCATGCATGGCCACTAGGTTATGCTGCATCTGTTGTAGTGGTACTCAGTGAGAAAGGTCATTTAGTTTTTTAAACTTTATTTACTTTGCGAAGCAAGTTCTAACAACTTATATTAATCACTCTTGTTGGCACGCATGAAAGCATATATGTGGTCATTCGTGTGGGAGGATACCGGAGTACCCGGAGAAACCCTACCTGTCCGATCTGGCGACCACCGTACCATCTCACATACTTCCCGGTCCGAGGATCGAACCACGTTGCATTGGTGAGAAGCGAGCGCGCTAACAACTGCGCTAATCGGACAGCCTTGGTGGTTTGATTGGTTGCCTCATTTTATTAGCTGGATGTAGCGAAGATGAGGAATTTAAAAGTTCAGTTCACCAGTTAACTATAGCGGTTCATAAAAAAATAACGCAAGAGCAACATTATAGCAGGGTACCTACCTACCCCCTAAATGTCAATGTGGAGCCTCCGTGGTATAATGCATACGATGTATGCCTTGTAACCGTGAGGTTGTGAGTTTGAGCCCCATCAGAACCACGGTGGTGTTGTCCTCGGGCAAGACACTTAAATCCACATTGCCTCTTCTCTCATGGCAATGGATTCCATAAGGAATGAGGTCTCGAGAGCGATTAATGTAATATTGTAAAAAAAATAGTTCTATCAATTTAACTAAAATAATTTTTGTATAAGCTGGGAAGTACTTATTTACATACAATTTGATTCCCAACATAAATCCGCCATCTCGCAGATATTATGCCGTTAAGATCCGAGTCAGGCAATAAGCACCCCAGTAATCGCCTAACTGCAAATATCCGGCCATTCGCCAGTTATATAACCACGAGATAGTGTGAAATTGTGCTCAACTAATATTCCGAGAGCGTACAAATCACTGTTTGGTAGTAACGCTAACAACCAGATAGAAACGGCTAATTGGCAATTTCTTTAGCTGCGCATTCCCACTGAATGAATGTACCCAGAAACTATGACAAAACCATTGAACCCAAAGGCTTTCAGTAGAAACTATGACAAAACCATTGAACCCAAAGGTTTTCAGTAGAAACTATGACAAAACCATTGAACCCAAAGGCTTCCAGTAGAAACTATGTCAAAACCATTGAACCCAAAGGCTTTCAGTAAACAATGTCAAAACCATTGAACCCAAAGGCTTTCAGTAGAAACTATGACAAAACCATTGAACCCAAAGGCTTTCAGTAAACAATGTCAAAACCATTGAACCCAAAGGCTTTCAGTAAACAATGTCAAAACCATTGAACCCAAAGGCTTTCAGTAGAAACTATGACAAAACCATTGAACCCAAAGGCTTTCAGTAAACAATGTCAAAACCATTGAACCCAAAGGCTTTCAGTAGAAACTATGACAAAACCATTGAACCCAAAGGCTTTCAGTAAACAATGTCAAAACCATTGAACCCAAAGGCTTTCAGTAAACAATGTCACACCATTGAACCCAAAGGCTTTCAGTAAACAATGTCAACACCATTGAACCCAAAGGCTTTCAGTAAACAATGTCAACACCATTGAACCCAAAGGCTTTCAGTAGAAACTATGACAAAACCATTGAACCCAAAGGTGTTCAGTAGCTAGTATGACATGTAATTGTAGATATCAAAAGTATCGAAAATAAATACGGAAATAAAGAGCAGGGTGTTCTAGGATAGAGGTACAATACTTTTGGTGCCATATGGATAAAAATAATCACAATAGGGCCCATTGGGTGAACTTGATAGATTTTTCCCCAGAATTATTGTCTTCAGTCATTTTTTACATTATTCAGTAGATTTTCCCCCAGAATTATTGTCTTCAGTCATTTTTTACATTATTCAGTAGATTTTCCCCCAGAATTATTGTCTTCAGTCATTTTTTACATTATTCAGTAGATTTTCCCCCAGAATTATTGTCTTCAGTCATTTTTTTACATTATTCAGTAGATTTTCCCCCAGAATTATTGTCTTAAAGCATTTTTTTTACATTATTCAGTAGATTTTTACCCAGAATTATTGTCTTCAAGCATTTTTTTACATTATGCAGGGTTCATTCTAGGTCAGAATTTTTGGGAGAAGTGAGAAAGCGCGTGCTCGCTTCCTTAAATGGTGCTCTTTAATATACTTCTGCAAAATAGGGTTCAAATGACAGTACAACCATTAAATACAACATTTGAATAGAAGGAGTGCTTTATAAACAATTTGTTTGAAAACTGTAAAAACCAAAAATTATTAGGGAGAAGTGGGCCCCTCAGAGTATGAAGTCAGGGTCCCTAGGGTGACAATTTCGCCCACATCGCCCTCTAGAATGATCCTTGATGATTGGTTTGTCTATTTGTTTAAAAAATGTCCTTTAAGCAGACAAGGATAGTGTGAACATTGGTGTTTTCACTGACGTTGGACGTACCATTGGACGTATGTTATAAACATCATGTCTGGAAATAACATCCATCCAGCGAGTCCCTAAGTGATAAACCTAGTCCCTAAGTGATAAACCGAGTCACATAAATATTCTAAATATTCACTGTCCAATGTATCAAGCATAAACAAACATAAACCATCCTCCAGGGAAAGATTTATTGGTTCATAAGAGAAGTCACGTAAGATTAAGTGGGATGTATCTCTATCATGTTTACCTATCTTGAAACACTACATACTTTCAGGTAAACCATGCATGGCAAAAAATGTCCTATTGAAATTGGTACAAAATGCAAGCTAGGCTGTTTTATTGATTCATCGAGATCTCTTAACCCCGTAACCTGCTAATCACAACTAAAGCTTTTGCGAACAGCATAGAGCCAGATCAACTGTCACAGAACCTGCCATCTGAGCAGGCTCTATGTGAACAGCATAGAGCCAGATCAACTGTCACAGAACCATCCGTCTGAGCAGGCTCTATGTGAACAGCATATTGTATGTTTTAGCTCTCTAGCCGACTTGGTTGGATAGATATGTTTTAGCTCTAGCCGACTTGGTTGAACAGTATGTTTTAGCTCTCTCGCCGACTTTGTTGGATATATATGTTTTAGCTCTCTAGCCGACTTGGTTGAACAGTATGTTTTAGCTCTCTAGCCGACTTGGTTGGATAGATATGTTTTAGCTCTCTAGCCGACTTGGTTGAACAGTATGTTTTAGCTCTAGCCGACTTGGTTGGATATATATGTTTTAGCTCTCTAGCCAACTTGGTTGGATAGATATGTTTCAGCTCATATATGTTTTAGCTCTAGCTGACTTGGTTGGATAGATATGTGTTAGCTCTCTAGCCGACTTGGTTGGATAGATATGTTTTAGCTCTCTAGCCGACTTGTTGGATAGATATGTTTTAGCTCTCTAGCCGACTTGGTTGGATAGATATGTTTTAGCTCTCTAG
This sequence comes from Archivesica marissinica, assembly GCA_014843695.1. Classification (NCBI taxonomy): domain Eukaryota; kingdom Metazoa; phylum Mollusca; class Bivalvia; order Venerida; family Vesicomyidae; genus Archivesica; species Archivesica marissinica. The sequence continues at coordinate 24,860,636 of CM026397.1, read as the reverse complement.
CCGACTTGGTTGGATAGATATGTTTTAGCTCTCTAGCCGACTTGGTTGGATAGATATGTTTTAGCTCTAGCCGACTTGGTTGAACAGTATGTTTCAGCTCTAAACGACTTGGTTGAACAATTTGTTTCAGCTCTCTAGCCGACTTGGTTGGATAGATATGTTTTAGCTCTAGCTGACTTGGTTGGATAGATATGTGTTAGCTCTCTAGCCGACTTGGTTGGATAGATATGTTTTAGCTCTCTAGCCAACTTGGTTGGATAGATATGTTTCAGCTCTAGCCGACTTGGTTGAACAGTATGTTTCAGCTCTCTAGCCGACTTGGTTGAACAGTATGTTTTAGCTCTAGCCGACTTGGTTGGATAGATATGTTTTAGCTCTCTAGCCGACTTGGTTGGATAGATATGTTTTAGCTCTCTAGCCGACTTGGTTGGATAGATATGTTTTAGCTCTCTAGCCGACTTGGTTGGATAGATATGTTTTAGCTCTCTAGCCGACTTGGTTGGATAGATATGTTTTAGCTCTCTAGCCGACTTGGTTGGATAGATATGTTTTAGCTCTAGCCGACTTGGTTGAACAGTATGTTTCAGCTCTAAACGACTTGGTTGAACAATTTGTTTCAGCTCTCTAGCCGACTTGGTTGGATAGATATGTTTTAGCTCTAGCTGACTTGGTTGGATAGATATGTTTTAGCTCTAGCCGACTTGGTTGGATAGATATGTTTTAGCTCTAGCTGACTTGGTTGGATAGATATGTGTTAGCTCTCTAGCCGACTTGGTTGGATAGATATGTTTTAGGCATTTCAAGCGACTTGGTTGAATAGATATGTTTTAGCTCTAGCCGACTTGGTTGGATAGATATGTTTTAGCTCTAGCCAACTTGGTTGGATAGATATGTTTTAGCTCTCTAGCCGACTTGGTTGGATAGATATTTTTAGCTCTAGCTGACTTGGTTGGATAGATATGTTTTAGCTCTAGCTGACTTGGTTGGATAGATAGTTTTAGCTCTCTAGCCGACTTGGTTGGATAGATATGTTTTAGCTCTCTAGCCGACTTGGTTGGATAGATATGTTTTAGGCATTTCAAGCGACTTGGTTGAATAGATATGTTTTAGCTCTAGCCGACTTGGTTGGATAGATATGTTTTAGCCATTTCAAGCGACTTGGTTGAACAGTATGTTTAGCTCTCTAGCCAGTTATTTGAACATTTTTTTAATATTTCTCTTTTTGCTGTATGTAACTGCTTGAATGATAACTACATATTATTATGTATGTGTCATCAGTCGGAGATGCAAAATGTCAAACCAGGGAGAGATATTTTACAGCCTAGCTTATCTGTCTTATGCATGAAATATTACCATGTAGCTATTATCTTTCTGTGAAATATGATCATAAAAACTGTCTACTGTACATCCAGGGCTGCTTAGCACTGTATCTGTGGCTCCCATAGCCCATTGACAGACACCACTGCTTAGCACTGTATCTGTGGCTCCCATAGCCCATTGACAGACACCACTGCTTAGCACTGTATCTGTGGCTCCCATAGCCCATTGACAGACACCACTGCTTAGCACTGTATCTGTGGCTCCCATAGCCCATTGACAGACACCACTGCTTGCACTGTATCTGTGGCTCCCATAGCCCATTGACAGACACCACTGCTTACACTGTATCTGTGGCTTCCATAGCCCATTGACAGACACCGGTGCTTACACTGTATCTGTGGCTCCCATAGCCCATTGACAGACACCACTGCTTACACTGTATCTGTGGCTTCCATAGGCCATTGACAGACACTGGTGCTTACACTGTATCTGTGGCTTCCATAGCCCATTGACAGACACTGGTGCTTACACTGTATCTGTGGCTCCCATAGCCCATTGACAGACACCACTGCTTAGCACTGTATCTGTGGCTCCCATAGCCCATTGACAGACACCACTGCTTAGCACTGTATCTGTGGCTCCCATAGCCCATTGACACACCACTGCTTAGCACTGTATCTGTGGCTCCCATAGCCCATTGACAGACACCATTGCTTAGCACTGTATCTGTGGCTCCCATAGCCCATTGACAGACACCACTGCTTAGCACTGTATCTGTGGCTCCCATAGCCCATTAACATCCACTTACACCAGGCTGATTGGTATCTGGCTTCTCTTATCATCCCATAGCCCATTGACATCCGCCACTGCTTAGCACTGTATCTGTGACTCCCATAGCCCATTGACAGACACCTACACAGGCTGATAGGAATCTGGCTTCTCTTATCATCCCTATCAGATTAGTGGCATTGCTTCAACAACAAAATTTGTAGCATAATTGCCTGGAAAGTGATCTTATCATATAGCCTTATCATTGATGAACAAACCACTTCAGGTTTATAGAGATTAAGTCCACCCACCCTAAGAAATTCCTTAGACACTGACTCTAGTGAGTAGTCCCTAGACACAATTTGACCCTTATTTCTTAAGACTTGGCCCTTTTGTATATAATTAATGTAGACTTTATGCAAGTTGGCTGAGATTATCATAACATTTAATGTTGAAATGAAACGCAAAACACTGTAATTTTTTTAATTGTTCACACAACAGTTTTTTCGATTAGCGCAGTGGTTAGCGCGTTCGATTCTCACCAATGCAACCCGGATTCGATCCTCGGACCGGGAAGTAGTGAGATTGCACGGTGGTCGCCAGATCGGACAGGTGTGTTTTCTCCAGGTACTCCGGTTTCCTCCCACACAAATGACCACATTTACGCTTTCATCCGCGCCAACGAGAGTGATTAATATAAGTTGTTCAAACTTGTTTCGCAATCGTTGTAAAATAAATAAAGTTTAAACTTTAAACTGATCGATTTGCATATGTAATTGCCCCCATTAAAACAACACCTTGTACAAAGTTGAGACGCCCCAGGGCACGCTTGATTGGGAAAAGGTGACCAAGTTGCCACGCTTAAACAAACAGACAAGGAGGTGCAAATCAGTAGTCTTTATGGATTGAAATAACTAGAAAATGACCAATATTAAAACCAAAACTGAAAATAGAATTATTTATTTTATTTTTTGGTATTCGAATACCGAAATAGGATTCGAATATTCGGTCAGGTATTCGGGATATTCGAATATTCGGTCCCATCCCTAATTATTATAGCAATTATTGAGAGTTTTGTTATCACTCTGAACGATCTGATGAACAGACAACATGCACAGATTGACATTGACGAGCCGTCTCATCAGGATCTGCACTTTTTGCCAGTAATATTACTATTTTTCGACAAAATTACCCATTTTGATAAATGAACTGGTCCAAATGTAATATTCTGATTAATGTATTGGTCTAATAATATCATGCACCAGTCCATGTCAGTTACTTGGTGTTGAATGGGTTAATATCATGCACCAGTCCATGTCAGTTACTTGATGTTGAATGGGTTAATGGATATTTTGCTTGTTAAAACACACCAAATATACCCATTAAGTATTATGGCAAGAATTGAGTGTTGACTGGTATCAATTTAATGTGGGTGTTCTTATTGTGTGTGCATCATGTGATGTTTTCCAGCAACAGATATAACCTGATAACATACCACTTGTCAAGTACCCAATTACTGCAGGAATCATTGTTATTGTAGATATAAGCACATATGATGTATTAACTCTTTGCATGCCAGCAGTCAAATAGTCAATAAGTCAAATTTGTCGTGCATTTCTTTAGAATTGTGTGGTAACAATTCGATTCTAATGAAATTCCATGACATATTTACAGTACTCAATTTCAATAATAAGAAAACGCACTTTAACCCTTTCAACACCACATACCTCTAAATAGGCTTACAAAAAGTGTAGATCCAGATGAGCCGTCTCGTGACGAGCCGTCTCATCAGGATCTGCACTTTTTGCCAGTAATATGACTATTTTTAGACATAATTACCCATTTTGATAAATGAACTTGTCCAAATGTAATTTTCTGATTCATTTATTGGTTTATGAATATCATGGACCAGTCCATGTGAGTTACTTGGTGTTGAATGGGTTAATGAATTGTCGTCTGCTACAAATATTCGTTTGAACTATTTATAGCCTTTATAGCCTTGTTCTTACCCATCATGCAAAAAGTTAATTGGCAATATGAGCGGAATGCTGTACTCGGTGTCTGGTCAGCTGTGGCCAGTTGATCATGTATCAATAGCTAGGAATGTAACAGAACCCTGTCGCTTTAATGTAAAATCAATGGATGCTCATTATCATGCCTAATCTTGTGCCGGATGCCACTGTTGTGACTGCCAATTCTTGGCTCAATCTTATAATTATGGTGACTTGGCAGATAGGATGTCTTGTTATAACTGACCTGTGTGCATTTTGATTATTGTGGTCCAGATTTTTTTATGCTTATATTCAAGATTGTTGTAAACATCTGCTTACAGATAAATAATGACATTGCTGTAAACAACTGCTTACAGATAAATAATGACATTGCTGTAAACAACTGCTTACAGATAAATAATGACATTGCTGTAAACAACTGCTTACAGATAAATAATGACATTGTTGTAAACAACTGCTTACAGATAAATAATGACATTGCTGTAAACAACTGCTTACAGATAAATAATGACATTGCTGTAAACATCTGCTTACAGATAAATAATTTCATTGCTGTAAACAATTGCTTACAGATAAATAATTTCATTGCTGTAAACATCTGCTTACACATAAATAATGGGGTTGGTTGATTCCGAGTGTGAAACCAACTTTCATTGCTGTAAACAACTGCATACAGATAAATAATTTCATTGCTGTAAACATCTGCTTACAGATAAATAATGTCATTGCTGTAAACATCTGCATACAGATAAATAATTTCATTGCTGTTAAACATCTGCTTACAGATAAATAATTTCACGGCTGTAAACATCTGCTTACAGCTATATAATAAGGTTGGTTGGTTCCGAGTGTGAAACCAACTTGTATTTCTGTGCTCAATGTGTGTCTTGGTTTGGTGTATTTACTAGTGAAGGTGTTGTGAGGTTATCGGTGTACTATTTATTGTTCCTGATACAATGGAGGATGACAAGGGGGTGGGGCCGGACCTGTAATCTGAACTCTACAATCTACCTACTCCAGTCATAAAACAGGAAGAAAGCGGGAGTTGTGTGGTTTGGGGGTATTAGTTGATTGAATACCAAAGCTTAAGTGTTGTATTGTGGCAGGTACTGAGTATACAAGACAACCATGTTAGATAATTATGCAAGTCAGCTATACTATGTTTGGTTGAAGGTTTAATCTCCACATATAACTTGTGCAGTAGATAGTCTTGTTCATATCTCATTTGCATCAGTAATCATCTGTCTGTGCTGTGTGCTTTGTTCAGTGTAGGGGATACAGTCATAAATTCCCCCCCCCTCCCCGGTTTTATTTTAATGTGCTTTATTGGGAATGTATAGCTTGGTAGGGGGTGAAGCAGCTAATAAAGACAGTGTAATGATACTGAAGAAGGTTGCATATTCATTCATTCATGATCTCAAAGCAGGTAGAACACCGATGAATCACAAATTCATGGTCTGGAACAAGGTAGCCCATTCAAAAATGCATGATCTTGTTTATAGACTCTAGCTGTGTTATTCCACAAATTTATTGTCTTGTTAATAGACTGTGAATCTAGCTGTGTTATTCCACACATTCATTGTCTCGTTAATAGACTGTGAATCTAGCTGTGTTATTCCACAAATTTATTGTCTCGTTAATAGACTGTGAATCTAGCTGTGTTATTCCACACATTCATTGTCTCGTTAATAGACTGTGAATCTAGCTGTGTTATTCCACAAATTCATGATCTTGTTAATAGACTGTGACTCTCGCTGTGTTATTCCACAAATTCATGATCTTGTTAATAGACTGTGACTCTAGCTGACTGTGTTATTCCACAAATTCATGATCTTGTTAATAGACTGTGACTAGCTAGCTGTGTTATTCCACAAATTCATGATCTTGTTAATAGACTGTGACTAGCTAGCTGTGTTATTCCACAAATTCATGATCATGTTAATAGACTGTGACTCCAGCTGTGTTATTCCACACATTTTTGATCATGTTAATAGTCTGTGACCCCAGCTGTGTTATTCCACAAATTCATGATCTTGTTTAATAGACTGACTAGCTGGCTGTGTTATTCCACAAATTCATGATCATGTTAATAGACTGTGACTAAGCTGGCTGTGTTATTCCATAAATTCATGATCATGTTAATAGACTGTGACTCCAGCTGTGTTTTTTCACAAATTCATCGGCTCATTAATAGACTGTGTTATTGTGTTATTTCCTAGACTTTGTCCTTGTGACATAATGTCTTCCTATCAAGGGCTGAATCATTTCAAGGTTGATTATTTAAAACTACTTTCTACTTAGGCGTGTACCCCATTACACAGACTCAATTTGTTTCCCTCTAAATATAACGGTATACATTTGTATTTATGTTAAACTGCACCTATTAAATACAGACCTGGAAATGATTTATATACTGATAATTTGTTTTTAAGCTATTCATGGTTTACCTCAAAATAAAACATGTAATGATGAAACTCTTGTATCATGATGTATCGTGGTGACTCACTGTACAATACAGTGTTATCATGCGTGAACATTTATCATTCAATTATTTACTACCTCTGCTGCTCATACCAGCTTGTGTTACTGTGGCCAGTTTTATCCTGTAATCTCCCTGTTTATCCCTTTAATGGACAGATAGATGGGTGGGTCAGTCAACTAACAATCTGACATTATAATTAATGTGCCTCAGTAACCATGGGGGGGGGGGTATATTTTGATCATGTGTGATGTATGCATTGTTCAATATGTTTTATATTGGGAAATAAAATATGTTTAAACTAATCACTGAACCCTTGTACAACCATCAGTTCGTATAAATGGATAGAGTTCCACTCCATAATCTAGGGGTTGTGAGCTCAATCCGCTCCAGAACCATGGCGGGTCACTTAAATCCACATGGTCTCCCCTCCCTCCCTCCCTCCCTCGTTGTAATGGTTGGGTTTTGAGAGGACTTCGACAATCCAACTAAAATAGCATACACTATTGGTTGTCACCAGTATGAACTATGAAGACACATGGCATAGCTATTGAACTTGACATGGAACCTTTGTTTATTCAGTCTTGAGAGGATATTGGAGAACAAATTGTGGAATTCAATGCAGCAATCGTAGTATAAATGCACACAATAATATGCAGTCTGTTTCAGGGCCTTCAATGACTTGTTCAACTTCTATTGGAAGCTTTAGGCAATTTTAAGCGAAATGTTCCCACTGTGTTGAGAATATTTAATAGAAATAAATAATCTTCTGTATTTGGGTCAAAGTTATGAAAGGAAGTTGTAAATCTGATACTTGGCCACCTCTGTATTGTGAAAGAAATAGATAGCTGTGTATACTGATGGGAGCATTAACCACTCGTTGACCTAGTTTTGTCGAATGGTATTTTATAAGGAGTTAAGTTTCCCAATAAGCTAATTGACCTTTGCAGCCGACTCCTTGGCCTAAATACAGTTTTGATAGTCTGCTGCCGTTGCTGTACTAGAGTCAAATCATTCAAAGTCGCTTCAGGTGCGAATGGTCCAGAGTTTGAGCCCCGCTGGAGCTGTTAAGATTGTGTCCTTAGGCAAGGCATTTATATTCCACGTTGCCTCTTCTCTCTCCCTCGTGGCGATGGATTCCATCAGGAATGAGGTCTCGAGAGTGATTAATATAATTTGTACAAACTTATTTCGCAATCGAGCTAAAATAAATTTGTATAAATTAAATCATTCAAAGGAGGAAAAGTTTGTGAGATGGTTGGTACACATTCTATCTAGACTGCCTACGATTCATGGTGTCATTCTTCCAGAGTACAAGTACCGGGTACGGAGAAATCACGTGCATCATTTCCAGAAAAAATGAATTCTAACGGTTGAGTTATTCAAATGAAAATGATTGAGAGACGAGTCATTGAAAGAGTGGAGACAAATGATGGTGGGAATGCACCAGATTGTAATTCGTCTGTGTTGACCATTCACAGCCGCACTCGCCTTTATTATAAGTGGTGCACATTTTTCAATTGACCTACATAGCAAGTAATATTCAACTGCTTCAATAGTGGGTTGAATTCCCAGAGTATCCATATCTGTGTGAGAGTGTTGTTGATATAATGATGACAGATTGTCTGTGTTTGTATTTAGTTATTGTGTTCAATTAAACCAAGGAAGACATATCTAAAAGTGTTGACTCTTAACCTGCAAATCACGACTAAAGTTGCTTTTACAATCAGCATAAAACCATATTGTGCTGTCTGATCAGGCTCTATGCTGTTTGCTACTCGGATAGTGGAGCTACATCACTTGTCTGAATAGCAAACAACGTAGATCCTGATCAGACGCAACAGACGGCATTACACTTGCAATTTAGTCGGCGGGTTACGAAACGGTTTGTGTATATTTCGATGCATGACAAATCCTGGCAATAAAAGTCTTATAGCTGTGTAGAGTTATGAATAATAATTTAAAATAATAAAATAATAAATAAAGTATGTTTTTTGAGAAGATCTTTGTAAGATTGTATGTAAGAGGTAACTGTTTTATTTGCAGGAGGTACATGGGTTTTCGAGTTCCAAGTCAAGTTTTACCCTCCGGACCCAATGTCTCTGAAAGAGGACATCACCAGATACCAACTGAGTTTACAAGTCAGAGTAGATCTCTTCAATGGGAGGTAAGTCATGTATTATAAAGTACATTACCTATGATTTGTTGGTACACAAGTTTAATTACTAGTATTTACTGGTACTTACTTTAAATTCAAATGAATTTGTACTGTATAAGGCTTTATATTCAAATAGATACCTACCATAATAGACTTTATATTCAAATAGATACCTACTGTATAAGGCTATTACAAATCATCTGATTTTGTATCAAAATGATTGTTGCGTTTTGTACATACAATAAAACCTAGGTTAGTGGTCACCTGTATTAAGCAGCCAACCTGCATTAAGCAAACAGTTTCCAGACTCCCACTATGTTGTTTTATTATACATTTGACCTCTATTAAGCAGCCACATGTGCTAAGCAGCCACTTTCTGTGATTCCCTTGGCTGGCTGCTTAAGACAGGTTAGACTGTATCTATTTCTAGAAATATTCATACATAGTTGAATTACAGTGCAGACTAGAAATATTCATACATGGTTGAATTACAGTGCAGAAAGCATAGTATGCAAGTTAGTTAATTTTGTATGCTAGTGTAGTGAGAATGTTGTGTGGAATAGAGGAAGGGGATGTACATTAACATCCCACATGGACAGTATTGGAACACTGCAGACTTCTATGTTCTATTCAGCAAACATCCCACGTTCTATTTAGCAAACATCCCACATGTAGCAGGAGCCTCCGTTGTCATATAGTTACGTGCCAACTTCAAATCACTTGCCCCTCGCCCCCAACAGGGGTGTCGAATTGTTTCATGTGGGAAGCTAACCAGCTTGCAGAAGGTTGGTGATTCTCCCAGGGTGCCCATCCATGTGTGAAATGCCTCTATGAATTTGGAGTGTTCCTAAAATTTAAATCCCCAAAACAAACTACGATGTATTCAGCACACGTTCCACAAATAGCAAGTAAACAGTATTGGAACACGTCAGAGTTCTACGTTGTTTTTCAGCAGACATCCAAGGCATTAAAAATAGGCTGGAACACGTCGGAGTTCTACGTTGTTTTCAGCAGACATCCAAGGCATTAAAAATAGGCTGGAACACGTCAGAGTTCTACGTTGTTTTCAGCAGACATCCAAGGCATTAAAAATAGGCTGGAACACGTCAGAGTTCTACGTTGTTTTTCAGCAGACATCCAAGGCATTAAAAATAGGCTAGAACACGTCAAGACTTCTACGTTGTTTTCAGCAGACGTTGTTTTCATGAAAAAATCTATCATCATCTGTATTCGCTGCGGGTTTCAAATAATATATATACCTTATTGTAACACGTTTCCAGTGAATTTAACAATGTGTATCAGTGAGTTTTATATGGCTTCAGCAATGTCATTTGTAATTGATCATATCACTAGAGCCAGCTGTCACATTCTGTCCCAATATGATATATTGATATTTATTCCTACAGATATTTCTGCATCAGTAGACATGGGGCAAAGACTTGGTGTTCTTAAAATAATTGTAGTAGTGGTAGCCTCTTGTACTGGAGTACAACATGTCTACATCCCTGCGAGAGGTTCGACATTACAGGAAGATGGATGGATGGATGGATGGATGGATGGATGGATGGATGGACGGACGGACGGACGGACGGACGGACGGACGGACGGACGGACGGGCGGGCGGGCGGACGGACGGACGGACGGACGGATGGATGACTTCCAGTGTCCATAAAGCAAAGGTTGTGATAGTTGACTTAAAGAAGAATGGAAGTTGGGTTCAGTGGTTAGCATGTTGTTCACCCCCCCTCCCCCCCCCCCCCCGTCGGACCCTAATAATATTAAGTCTTTCAGATGGGGCTTTATTTAAACCTAGATCGTGTGTATCGGTGCTATACACCAGGCATGTAAAAGAACCAAGGGATATTTCTGGAATCCGAGTGTCGGCTGCGTATCCTGCTTGCACTATCCGCAAAACAATTAAATAACTAATATACTTGTGTATCACCTGGATTTAAACCAGTGTAGCGACGATAAATGAACGTATTAAAAAAACAAACAAAAACAAGACATTAATTAATTAATTAATATTAGTTGCTTCTGATATCAACAAATCTAATTGACTGTCAAGTTGAATCTTCCTGTGTGTCAATATCAGATGTCAACCCTTCAAAAACCATAGATCCTGATCAGACGTGACATTATTCAGCCATGTGTTTTAGATCCACTATCCGAATATTAAACAGCATAGATCCTGATCAGACGCGGCGTTATTCAGCCAAGTGTTTTAGATCCAAATGGCAAACAGCATAGATCCTGATCAGATGGCACATTAGTTGTTATCGTATGGCTGGACACAAACATGAACATGGATTTCAATTTAAAGTTGGAATTCATATTATCACAAAACTAATAAAGTTTCACAACGTATCCAAGTTTGATGTAAAAGTGGATTGTTACCTAGTATGCAGGGCTGAGGGAGAAGTGGGCAAAATAGTCCTGACTTCGCACCTTGGGGAACCACACTTCTCCCTAAAAAATAATTTTCCTACAAAATGTTGCCCTGTAAGATAGATACACAGGCCATTGTAAAGCACTCATTCTATTCAAATGTTGTACAGACTAACCGGTCTTAAGCAGCCAGCCAAGCGAATCACAGAAAGTGGCTGCTTAGCACAGATGGCTGCTTAATAGAGTTCAAATGTATAACAAAGCAAAAATTGGGAGTCTGGAAACTGGCTGCTTAATGCAGGTTGGCTGCTTAATACAGGTGACCACTAACACAGGTTTCACTGTATACACCATTTCAAAATGTAATCGCTCACTTCTCCTAAAAATTCTGACCTAGGATGAACCCTGATGAGACAGGTGTGATTTTGAGTCACACAAACAGTTATGGTCATTAATGACATTGTATATAACGACAATGGAGAAATGCTCCATCAGACAATGTTTCAGGCAGTAGAGTAGCTACCACAAACGGATGTTCTGAACACCATGTTGATTTTAAACTCGTTATTTCCAGTAGATCTTGTACCAAACACCAGTGATATACAAGAAATTGTCGGATCAAGATGTCAACCACTTTATTGTGATCATTTATTGCAGACTTCCATGCTCATTTTCAACCTATGCCCTCCTGGGTTCATACACAGTACAGGGAGAATTAGGGGACTGGGAACAGAAAGAATATGGAGACTCTCTACAGTACCTTCATGACTTTGATTTCGCTCCGGGACAGAATGCAGAACTATTGGAGAAGATTGCAGAACTTCATAAAAACCACAGGTAAGTCAAATGGCTCTCCTGAGCTTGAACTTCACAGAAACCACAGGGACATCTACTGACTCTCCTGAACTGGACTTCATAGAACCCACAGGGATGTCTACTGAGTTAACTGCACAGAAGCCACAGTAACATCTACTGACTCAACCCGGGTTCGATCCTCGGACCAGGAAGTATTTGAGATGGTACGGTGGTCGCCAGATCGGACAGGTGGGTTTTCTCTGAGTACTCCGGTTTCATCCCACACTAATGACCACATATACGCTTTCATCCCCGCCAATGAGAGTGATTAATATAAGTTGTTAGAACTTGCTTCGCAATCGTTGTAAAATAAATACAGTTTAAATAAACTGTAAGCTGCATAGCTTTCTGTCCAATCCCTTATTTCAATTATTGTAAATAATCATGCACACGATAGAAAATAAATATGTTTAACTACTCGATCCGCAAAATATGCTTGCAACACACTACGAATGAAATGTGAAAGCTGTGACGAGGCCACGCCCCTTAAAATCAGCAATGAGACTATAAATAAACCAAGGTCCCATATATTGTGCTATACACAGGCACTTCAGAGGGGGCTTAATTGGCAAGAATTGGGGTACCATACCTATTTCTCTCTACACGAATCCACTTCTCACTGGGGCGGCTCCATAGAACCTGAATAGTGTTGAAGGGCTGTAAAACACAAACACAAAGTAATGTTAATCTTGCTGTACTGGTGCATCAACAGCATGTACCGGACGTGCGCACAAGTTATCTGCATATTCTAGTCTTTCAGTACATTGCATGCCAATTCTGATTGGCCTATTGATTTTCATTTTACAGAAACAGACTTCATGCAAAGAGTGAAACTGTGCAAAAATTTGTGGTTCACATTATAATTTGGAATGTTTTGTAATTTACAGGGAAAACGTCGACTGTAGCAGAACCTCATATTCTGCAAAAAACTGGATTCTCAGAAAATTTTAAATGTTTTCTCTATTGCAGAGGACAAACACCAACTGTAGCAGAAGCTTATTTCCTCGAGAATTCCAAAAAGCTTGCCATGTATGGAGTTGATATGCACGATGTTAGGGTATGTCTGCTTGCTGTCATTTATGGAGTAGAATGGATAGAGTGAACGTCTGCTTTCTGTCAACTCGTATATATGGTCGGCTGACACTGGTTTGGTCGTGTACTATGTATGCATGGTATAGATTATACGACACCAATTGCATGTACCATGAGGAAATCCGTTATCCGATGGTGTTATTGGTAGAATTTAACTAACTAACCACTCGTTTCTATCTAGTTTGTTGCTGTTTAAGCTTCCCATGTGGTGAAATGGAAATGGCACCTGCCTCGTAACCGAGATTGTGAGTTTGAGACCCACCATAACCACAGTGGTAGTTTGCTTGGGCAAGACTCTTAAATCCACATTGCCTTTTCTCTCTCCCTCGTTGCGATGGATACCATCAGGAATGAGGTCTCGAGAGCGATTAACCTAATGTTGTTAGAACTTGTTTCGCAATCGAGCTAAAATAAATTTGTGTATGCTAATAAACATCCCATGTGGTTCTGGTGCATCCAGGTAATCTATTCTTGGGCGCTGTCTTACCCTTTCAGGATTGTCGGAGGTGACTAATACGTTTGGAACATATATCTTTGCTGCATCTCTGTGGTTCCAGCATGCGTGAACAGTTTTGGTTCCATATCTTTCGTTAGTTGTAAATGAGACATGAAACCAAAAAGTTCAGACCAGTTTGGCACCTGAACCGTGTTACAGAGCCATAAACCGAAACTCAATACCAAAAAAGTATATCTCTCTGTATGAAATGTTATGTGTGTGAATGAATAATGATGATCAAAAGAAAGGCAAAGTACAAACATGTGATCAAACCATGAAACGCTAATATAAACAGCCTGGGTTGGAGGTTATAAAACGTTTCTCCAGTCTTAAGCTAAGTCTCAAACTTCTCATTGGTTCAGCTGGATGTAATTCTCAGAATCGATCAATTGTATGCATTACTTAAGCCTTTCAACACCACAGGCCTCTAAATAGGCTTACAAAAAGTGTAGATCCAGATGAGCCGGCTCGTGACGAGCCGTCTCATCAGGATCTGCACTTTTTGCCAGTAATAATTATTACTATTTTTTTTAGATAAAATTACCCATTTTGATAAATGAACTGGTCCAAGGGTAATTTTCTTATTAATTTATTGGTCTAAAAATATCATGCACCAGTCCATGTCAGTTACTTGGGGGTTGAATGGGTTAAGCTGGTGTTTTGAGATTTGAGAAAAGCTTTCTAATTCTTGGCCTGATGATTGATACAGGCAAGTCATTAACAAACCATTATATTTGTTACAGGATTCGGAGAACAAGCGGTTATCACTAGGTATATGTGCCACTGGTATACTTGTGTACAAAGACAGATTGAGAATCAGTCGATTTGTGTGGCCTAAAATACTTAAACTCTCGTACAAGAGAGATTCATTCTACATCAAAATCCGTCCTGGAGATGTAAGTAATATTCTATTCTAATTCGTCTCGACTGCCCTGTGCATTACAGTGGCTAGCTTGTGGCTATTGTTTTGACGCACAAGATGGTGGCATGTTGAAAAATAACGCGGTAGTTGGTCATGCGTTTGTATCAGATGCCTGCACGTGAATTTGGATTATTGACCTGTATCAAGCTATATCGATAAATTTAACATTTAACTGTTTTCAATCTTTTTAGCCAGTGTGATCCATTAACATTTGATCAAATAATCTATTTTCCGCTGTTAAATATTTTCACTCGAGTTTCTTTATGATAGAAAACGTTGGAACCATGCCCTAAGCCCCTAAATGGGGCTAGAATGCAGGGATCATTTTAGAGGGCGATGTGGGCGAAATAGTCGCCCTAGGGACCCAGACTTCGCCCTCTTGGGGCCCCATTTCTCACTAAAAAAAAAATTCATACAAAATGTTGTCCAGTAAGATACACTGGCCCATTATAAAGCACTCCTATTCAGATGTTGTATTTAATGGTCATACTGTGCATATTAACCATATTTTGTTGAAATTTATTAAATAACACCATTTAAGGATACGATGTGTTCTTTAATATACTTCTGCAAAATAGGGTTAAAATGCACAGTACAACCATTAAATACAACATTTGAATAGAAGGAGTGCTTTATAATGGGCCAGTGTATCTTACTAGACAACATTTTGTTTGAAAATCGTAAAAACCAAAAAATATTTTTTTTAAGGGAGAAGTGGGGCCCCCAGAGAGCGAAGTCAGGGTCCCTAGGGCGACAATATTGCGACAATATCGCCCTCTAATCTGATCCCTGTTTAAGGATGCGATCACGCGCTTTCTCACTTCTCCCAAAAATTCTGACCTAGAATGAACCCTGAGAATGTTGCATTTAGATGATGTCACAATGACCTAGCTGTTGGCTCGAGTATGAAAACAATATTTCAAACTGCAGTGGTTGGAAACCATATTAAGCGTAATGCAGTGAGAATAAATGTGTAATACTTTCAACCAATGTAAGAACATGTTTTTATTTCACCGATAAAATAATGACTGTTGAATATTGTTAAAACTTGTGGTCCAAGCCATTTGTATTATCATGCTATGTATTGTATCTGTACGTGTATGACATATGAACTATTGATTTGCAATAAAATATGGTTAAATAAAAAAATGGATGTTTATATCATTTTGTAGTTTGAGCCACATGAAAGGACTATTAGTTTTCGATGTGATAACCATAAGTTGGCCAAGAGATTGTGGAAGACTTGTGTAGAACACCATGCATTCTTCAGGTGAGTAATCCAATGAGAGACATCTCTAATTTTCTAAATTTTCTATTACCTCCCTTGGCAGATAAAGTTTGATTTATTCCAATATGTGAATAGGTCCTTTTAGTTAGAATCCTTTGTTTTTACTGTTGTTCCCTAACCAGATGTTGCAGCAGATGTTGCAGTATTATAACTGTCATTTTATCCAAATCGTGTTAAATAACTGATAACATTGTTATACAAATAAGTACCAATTGCATATACCGTAGGAGATCTGTCGAGATATAGTAATTTAATCACAAGAAGCGATAGTGGAATAAAATTGTTAGCATGTTTGCAAAGGAAACAACCAAGGAAAACACTCAATAGGACCTATCTACTTTTAGGGAGTATTCAGGGGCAATAACTGAGCGATGTCCCTCATTAAGTGAATCGAGTCATTTCAGCTCTAATAAATACATGGCTGAATTTGCTACATATAGGAGAGAATTGAAACTGCATGAATAAACCAACCAGTGCACTGTCTACAATGTTGTGTAGACCAGGGTTTACAGAGACAGTAGACTCATTCAATTCCTAAAGATGTATTTCCCATACAAAGATATCGTTCATCATGGAATATGACAAGGCATTAGAATCTGTCTGCACCATACTTTATCACATCCGGCTGTAAGTGACCGGTGACCCTAACATTAAGGTTAGACACTCGATATAAGTGTCGTTACAGTTATAAACCCAGGTCAATAACAAAGCAACAGGTATAGGCAGTGCCGTAGCCAGAAGATGAAAATAACTTAGGCTAATCTTCCAGGGGTGGTTCGGGGGGCATGCGAAATTCTATCTTCCAGGGTGGTTCGGGGGGCATGCGAAATTCTATCTTCCAGGGTGGTTCGGGGGCATGCGAAATTCTATCTTCCAGGGTGGTTCGGGGGCATGCGAAATTCTATCTTCCAGGGTGGTCGGGGGCATGCGAAATTCTATCTTCCAGGGTGGTTCGGGGGCATGCGAAATTCTATCTTCCAGGGTGGTTCGGGGGCATGCGAAATTCTATCTTCCAGGGTGGTTCAGGGGGCATGCGAAATTCTATCTTCCAGGGTGGTTCGGGGACATGCAAAATTCTATCTTCCAGGGTGGTTCGGGGACATGCAAAATTCTATCTTCCAGGGTGGTTCGGGGGCATGCGAAATTCTATTCAGATGTGTAAATAATATTGTACAAATAAGCGTTTCTACTGTTTGCCTGTTGTTTCCTATACTTGTTTTCGTTGCTTGCAAAATTGTAACCGAGGCGAGTGCCTCATTCACCTTGGTGTGGCTACGGGCCTGATAGGTCTTTAATTGAATTGTCTTACCGTTGGGGTGGGGGTGGGTGTGTGTTGGGCCTAATTATGTGTAGATTTCTGCAGATATTCCAACAGTAGATTATTAAGACATAATGGTTTCTATTTTTCACATTTTTCATGAAATAAGTTGATCCGATTTAGATTAAGTATAATTCTCGACTATCTGTTAACAAATAAAATTAACTTCCTTTTGTGAATTTACTTTTTGTAAATTACTTCTCTTTATTGATATGTATATATATATATATTATTTACGGGAATTAAATATATGATTAGTTTCATATGAATTCTCATTTCATTTTTATATTTGAAGAAATAAAACACGCAATTGAGACTTTTAACACCATGTGAATATTGTTTACAGATTAAAATCGTCAGAACCACCAAACTCCGATACACTCTTCCCAAGATTCAACACTCGCTTCCGCTACTCCGGTAGAACGGCTGTACAGGCAAGAAAAGCAGCAGAAATGACTGATCGTAACGAACCGCACATAACACGAACAGCTGAGAGACGATCGTTACACGATAAAGCCAAAAGCGTAGACAATAGTGAGTTCTCTTAACACTTTCCCTCATAGAAACACCTCTTAATGCCATTACCAATACGACATACAGTAACCTTTCCCTCATAGAAGCACCTCTTGACGCCATTACCAATACGACATACATTAACCTTTCCCTCATAGAAGCACCTCTTGACGCCATTACCAAAACGACATACATTAACCTTTCCCTCATAGAAGCACCCCTTGACGCCATTACCAATAAGACATACATTGACAATGTAGTAGCCAAACCAATGTTCGTAATAAAGGCCAGCATCTCAAGTAGTCCCAGTAATATCTATGGAGGTGGGATAGATATGGCGAGTACTTATCCACTGCATGATAGCTAAATGGCTGTCGTTTGTATGGAGATATAATAGTATATTAACCTAAATCTCTGTGAAGGAAAGGGTTAAGTATTCATTTTGTAACGTGTATTTTGACTGTAGTGTTTTGTTACCATTTTTTTATAAGTTTATATATTGTCGACCCCTGATTAGTCGTGGCGATGCCTCCGGAAGTATATTAGTATTTTCAGTTTTGGAGGATAGTGCAAGATACAGAAGACGCTTCTGTATCGGGCATATCCCTTGTTCTTTCACATGCCAGATGAATAGCACTGATGCAGGATCTCAGTTTATATTGTTAAATGTTATTAAGAGTCAGACAGATGGATCTGTGGTCCAGTGGTAACATGCTTGACTGGTAATCCAGTGATTGCAGGTTCGATCCCCCGTCTGGCCCTAATAAAATTAAATGGGACATTAAACACAGGTCTCGTGTCGGTTCTGTACACTGTGCACATAAAAGAACCAGAGGAGACTCTGGAATGGGTCTCTGTCTGTATCATTGCACTATCCTCCAAAAATCTAAAATGACTAATCTCTTCAGGAGGCGTCGCTCATATGGGCAACCGGTAGCGACGATAAATAAACGTAAAACATACACATTAACCCTTTCAACACCACAGACCTCTAAATTGGCTTACAAAAAAGTGTAGATCCAGATGAGCCGGCTCATGACGAGCCGTCTCATCAGGATCTGCACTTTTTTCAAGTAATATAACTATTTTTAGAGAAATAAATACCCATTTTGATAAATGAACTAATCCAAATGTAATTTTGTTATTAATTGATTGGTCTACAAATATCATGGACCAGTCCATGTCAGTTACTTGGTGTTGAATGGGTTAAGAATCAGACAGCGGATCGAAACTGCAATCCCAGGAATAGCAGTCCATGTTAACTGCTGGACCACTGACGCATCTTTTTCTAAGTTTATTATGTACACTGTATATACATTATGAATGTATATGGTTTGTCTGTGTATTGATGAAATTGTCATACCAGTATTGGTAGAGTGACTGTAAGGCTGACTGTGTGGTTAATGGTCAAACATCATTAGATACATATCCGTGTCCAGTCGCCTCCGTGGCCGAGTGGTTTAATGTCGGAGAGTTGAGATGATAACTTGTCACTGATTGTTGTTTGGTGAAATTCCACTAGAAGGAGTGGAATGTTTGTGGTTGTAACTATTGCATTGTGCTGGATATACTAGAAGAATGTTGGTAGCATGCAATAATAAATGTATGTCGGATACGTGATGTGTATTGGTGTGCCTATGGTGTGCCATATATAGAATACTGGATGTGATATTTGGGGGTGTGAAATGAATGTTGGTAGCATGCAATAATAAATGTATGTTGGATACGTGATATGTATTGTGTGCCGTAAAACCCATTTCAGCAGCAAATAATCTCGTCATTTTCAGTGGCGCTCCAGCAGCAGCAGCAGCAGCAGGAGCAGGAGCAGGAGCAGCAGCAGACAAAGCCTCATGATGAGAATGATTTACACGATAATAAGCACGGCGATCCGGACGCCACGCTAGAGAGAGATCATATGTCGGCCGGCCTCCTCGGTCATGACCAGAGAGCACCTAACGGGGAAGATGCATCCGATAGGCTGGATCATCAACCAGGAGATGAGGTACTGTAAATCACTATATATTCGCGTGAGCTTTATTTGGCGAATTCGACCACCAAACTTATTTCGCGGATTTATGAATTCGCGGACAACGCTGACAATCATAAATTCGCGTAAGACCAAATATTCGCCGAAAAAAAACACGAGAAGACAAAAACCGGAAATACTGTTATGCAGTTTATTGTCCGGACATCCATCATACAGAATCTCATTGGTCAAACTCCCTTTCAATGGAGAGGTAAATATCAAAGGCTAATTAAGTGTTTGAGAGCTGTTACACACAGGTTTATAAAATGTACTCTCATAAATAATGTGCTATTGTATTGGACTTTGAATGTTTGTGATAATTGAACAAACGTGTGACAGCGTGTGACAAATTCCCCGTAAAGTTCAATGGTTGTCTACAATTAGATAATTTTGTTCTTTCTTGGATTAAATACTTACTATTGTTATGTTAGGATTAACTTTAAGTCAGGTTTTATTGAATAAACATTCCACACACTATCATGGAATGACAGGTAAACTTTTGCATATTTTCGGATAACATTTTTCGGATACGATGTTTCGGACATACCCTTGGCAGTAAAATATACGCGATATTTATGAATTCGCGAGGTAGTCCATTCGCGAATAATAGCGAAAATAAAAACACCGCGAATAATACCAGATTTACAGTATGAATAGGAATATATGTGACGGATAGAGTTACACGACCTTAGATGCTCGCACGATAGTAATGACTTTGTGCCATGCTGATGAATTGGTTTAGTATAGCTAGTTAACCGGACCGGGAAGTATGTGAGATGGTACAGTGGTCGCCGGATCGGACAGGTGGGTTTTCTCCGGGTACTCCGGTTTCCTCCCACACATTTACGCTTTTACGAGAGTGATTAATATAAGTCGTTAAAACTTGCTTTGCAATCATTGTAGAATAAATAAAGTTTAAACTTATAACTAATTAGTTATCAACATTGTACAAGTAGACTGTAAGCTGCGGTTATATATTTTCTCCGTACATTCTCCGTACCATACTGTCCTAAACGTTTCGAAAATATATGGAATTAATAAATATTGTATGTAGATTTGTTAGTACGGTTAGTACTTTCTTAGAATTGTCCGAGAACATATAATGTCTGTTTCGACATTGTCTCTCTCCATGTACAAGTGTGTTAGCTCCACTATCCGAACAGCATAGAGCCTGATCAGATGGCACGTTCTGTTCTGATCAGACTAGGCTGTTTGCAAAAGCAACTTTAGTCCTGATTAGCATTTTAACCCTTTCCCCTATAGAGTTTTATTTCATACATTTGACTGTAATTTACCAATCGTACGGGTCCACCTCCGTGGTTGAGTGGTTAAGGTCGCTGACTTGTATACCACTGTAACCTATCATCACTGATGGTCACTGGTTCGAGCCCCGCACAGGCCGTGTCTCATTTATATGAAAAAGTTGGCAGTTTCTTACGGAGGTTGGTGCACCCAAGTACTGGTTAACCGCTGGAGCTTGCCCAGGAAAGGCGTTGTTAGGTAAACTGCCCGCCGGTGATATAGCCCAAAATGGTGCTGATGCAGGCGTAAAACCCGAAATATAACATAACAATCGTACGCAATGGATAAGCTGTGAACGTGCCTACTCCACCTTCATAGAGGTTACTAGGAAATATTAAGTGTTGTATACACTACGTTGTTCCGATCTTTATTATCGCTTTGTTTGCTCACTAACGTGTCGATCTATGTCAATAGGCATTGTAGTCGAGAGGCGCTTCTAAGGGGGGAAGGGTTAATGTGCGTGTGTAATTATGTTGGGATTACACGCAACAACAGCAAAAGAAGTAAATCTTATTACAATCTCGATTATTGTAGCCTGGGACAGAGGGACCACCAGGATACAATGCTGATACTTCAGCTCTGTCTGATGGAGGGAAGAAGAGCAAGAAGGATAAAGAAGAGGAAAAGAAGAGAAAAAAGGAAGAAGAACGAAAACGAAAAGAGGAAGAGAAAGAAAGAAAACGATTAGAAAAGGAGAAAAAGAAGGTATGATACAAGTTTGTATCGTGGATTCTGTTAATAAAGAAACTAGTGAATGAAGTGTTACTGTATGATAAGATTTAAGCTTACAGTCAAACCCGTGAACAATGACCACCTCTGAGAATGTCTGTCTTTGTAAATATGTGGACTCGGGTTTTTCAGGTTCATTGGTTATATCAATTTATCTGTATCGATTGTTGCGGTTGTGTCCTTAGACGAGACATTTAAATCCACATTGCGTCTTGTCTCAGCCTCATGGCGATGAATTCTATCAAGGAATGAGGTTTCCAGAACGATTAAACCGATGTCGTGAGAACTTGTTTCGCAATTAAGCTAAAATAAATTTGTTATAAACTTTTTAACAGTACAAGCCTTTTAATCAATGCTAGTATTTAGGTCATGACTAACACGTACAATAGATTTATCGTCCATGTACAGTAACTAGTTAATCCACATTAATAATACATGTACCATGTGACATTACAGGCCAACAAAGCTCAAGAAACATCAATAGGTGATGTCACTCCCGACCCTGCCGTGTTAGAACAAGTAAGTAACCACTACTCCTGCTTGACTCTTGTCAATTTTTCTCAACTTAATACTCAAAGAGTTCTTTCCCTTTATTAGTCGTCACCAACTTGTATTTGTAGCATTAATAGTACAGTCTGATATGTGTTATTATTTACAGGTGATTGAATGAGTTGTTTTTGAGCCTGGCACGTGACAGAAAATAGTATCTTACCAAACACAAGATTCCAAGCTTGAGATTAATTTATTACATTTTGTCCAAAATATAAATATGATACGAAATGATCTAACTGAATAATTAAGAATAACAATCGGTTAGAAAAAAATGGAAAATTATTCATTTTTGCGAAAAATCGTGTAGTATATACACAAATGTTTATAACACGTGCAATAAGGGTGCTAATTTGCTTATTTTGGTATTAATTAAAAATGTAATTGTTATTTGATGAAAATGTTAATAATCCAATTATATCGCCGCATTATTGATATTGAATTACGATTTGAATCTTGCATTATATATCGTACAGTTGATGCCATGTATAGAAGAGGAATAAATACTGTGCACACGATACTAGTCGCCAAGAATAAGCCGTACTTAAATATTCCAGAAATTAATCGTTAAGAGTAGAAAATACAATTTTGAAGCTTATTTATTTTCTTAATTAGTCGAGTTCATTTGTTGCACGAAAATAAATGAAAAGCTGATATTTTGAGCTATTTTCTAATTTGTTGTAATTATTTAGAAAGAGAAAGACGAGGATAAAAAGTCGAGTGGCGGAGGTCTGTTTGGCTTGCTTCGTCGGTCTCAGAGAGGTAGCAAATCCGATAAAGATAAGTCTGAGAAAGATGCCAAATCTAAAACGGAAGTTGAGAAACTTACCGACGATCCGGTGGAAAAGGTTCTCTGACTAACTAAACCAACATTCTGCTTGCTTGTGTATTCTCTACATGCACCACAGATACAGCATTTATTTATACCTGAAGCTTGCACAGCTTTATTTTGGGCTGACGTTTCAAGTTTTTAAAGAATTCGGTAAATAATTTTGTGAGAAATTTCAGGCAAGAATGAAGAACTCTACTTGGGGACATAGCTGGAAATGTTATCTGTTCTGAAATATATCTTAGTTTAATCATATTTTATTGTCATTTTACATATATATATATATAGAGGATATTTGTTTGTTTTGAGTGAATATGGAATATATCTATATTTTCACAATGAAGAAATTAAAATAGCTGGCCACCGTGTTTTTGCGCGGATGAATACATCGACGACTATATGTCGTGAGTCGATACGCAAATCTGCCGCCATCTTGAATTTAAAGTTGAATTGAGGAAAAATACATGAAAACATTTATTGGATTTATTGTTACAATTTGCAGTGACAAAATTCGAGACATTGTCAGTTGTATTTCGCTTTTGATTTGTTTCATATCAAAAACAATAATACAGGTAAATAGTGTCATTGAAGCCAGGTAAACGGTGAAAATTAAATGACACATGTGAAAATTGGTGCAAATTGGTGTATTGGGAAGGGGGATAATAAAAAAAGTAGTCCGACAAAATACAGTGAGTGATATGGATTATATCTCACTGATAGAACACTGTATTTCATCAATTAGCATAAAATAAAATACCAGACCTGATCATTTCAAGAAAATTTAGGCCACAAGTTCTATCAACATGAGTTACGGCCCTTCCAGAGATATATAGTTGTAATGTTACAATTTCGCATGCCATTTTCAATGAAGAAAGTCAACATTAAGTACAAGGGACATCAATCTCGCGAGGTCAAAAACCTTTCATTGTGGATTGCTCTGGAATTTGTTTTTTCTGCAATGTTTTTAAAATTATTTCTCTGCAATTTCCCCCAATGTGAGTCCTTCATCATGTTATCGAAGTGATATATTCTAATTAATATAAATTGTTGAATCCAAGATCCAAGATTTGGCTGTACAACAGTAGTTTACGTTGCAATAACTAACTAACATCTCTCTTGTTTACAGTTATACTGTTCCATAAGCAGTTTCCTCCACCAGTCACAGTGTAAAGTTGTCTTTTCCTGGAAGCTCACTTCTAGAACTTTGTTACTGAACAAATGGTGAAGAACACTGTTTCAAAAATATTACATTTTTATCTACTTAACCGTTCATTTTGAAGCTTATTTTTATGCACAGCTAAAATCCTACTATTTAGAAAGTTCAAAAGTGCGAAGAGCTGCGCAATCATACCTGCATGGCTGTATATTATTTTGTAGCAGAAGTTGGAAGTTGAAGGCGATTCAGTTACTAACATTGAAGCAGTAACCGACATAAAAACACGAGGCGATAATTGTGTTCTTTTTATTATACCTGAATATTATGAATGTCGCCTGTAGATTTGCTCGAAAAACGAGGGAGTCGTAAATTTGTAGTGTAGTAAGCCATTAATTTGTGGACATACAGAAGTAGTTTCCATCACCAATAGTTACATAGCACCTGTATGCCTGTTAGAGATGCTGTTCAATAATGCTTTGATTGCCTCCAGAATGTATGAATGCACACAACCTGGTGATTGAGCTTATTTACACTCGCCTCCGGCGAACCATGTGGGCGAGCGGTAAACAACCTGTACTTTCTTAGCCACTTATATACATGTGCTCTTCTCTCTGTGAGGTAGAAGCATATTGCTCATATATATAAATGTATCCATGTTTTGAATCGGTATTTGCACATTTAACCCATTCCTTCATAGAGATTTAGGTTAATATACTATTATATCTCCATACAAACGACAGCCATTTCCCTATCAGGCAGTGAATAAGTAGTCGCCATATCTATCCAACCTCCATAAGATATTACTGGACCTACATGAGATTCTGGCCTTAATTATGAGCATTGGTTTGGATTCTACAATGTCCATGTATGTGGTATTGGTAATGGCATCAAGAGGTGCTTCTATGAGGGAACGGTTAATGTATGTCGTATTGGTAATGGCGTCAAGAGGTGCTTCTATGAGGGAAAGGTTAATGTATGTGGTATTGGTAATGGCGTCAAAGAGGTGCTTCTGAGGAGTTTCTGCAGGTTTCACGCTGCAGGGATCATTCTAGAGAGTGATGTGGGCGAAATTGTCGCCCTAGGGACCCTGATTTCGCCCTCTGGGGGCCCCACTTCTCCCTAATTTAAAAAAAAATTGTTGGTTTTTACGATTTTCAAACAAAATTTTGTCTAGTAAGATACACTGGCCCATTATAAAGCACTCCTTCTATTCAAATATTGTATTTAATGGTTGTACTGTGCATTTTAACCCTATTTTGCAGAAGTATATTAAAGAACACCATTTAAGGAAGCGATCACGCGCTTTCTCACTTCTCCCAAAAATTCTGACCTAGAATGAACCCTGCGCTGTCTGAATGTGTGCTCCACTCCCGTTGCCAATTGAAACAAACTGGAGCCAATTGAAAAACCTTGGAGCTAACTAAGAGCCATACAGTTCACAGATAAATATTTGAAGCTATGTATTTGACAAAACATGTTGTGCGCCACACAAAACAAATACGCCAATATGTTCACCAATTCACAAAATCTTACGCCAGTATTTATTTCTTATTGCAATTGATGCCATTGTCGATCCTTAGCGGGAACCCTGGTTTCTGGGCATGGTTTGGATACTTGCAGCCAGCGGATACTGATTCCAGTAGAGTTCATCAGCCATTTATTTACTAATCGTTGAGAATGATCAGTTCAATTTGATGTGACATATGTAATGTAGTGTGACGCTGTGGATTGGACATTTATTTAATTTAATTTCTTTTAATAATTATCTTCATTAAAGCGACACTACATCGGTAAAAAAAGACAATTTCTACAGAATATATTCGTCGTTTTATTTCCAAATATTTACCACGGAAACTGAGTATTACAACTAATAAACAAACTTTGTGTACAATGTGTGTATCCTCAATAACAACATTTATGGTATAATTTCACCATTATATCTCATTTATGCCATTGCATATTTATTTTTAAACTTAAATTGTTCTAAATGGTAGTATCGTGTATTTAGCATAGACTAATTAACAAATGTCAATTCAGGAGCATGGCTAACAAATTATATGAAATCCTACTTTCACTTTTGAGTTTGTGGACCTCAAAAGCACTGTATATTAATTGAAAGTTATTGTTTGAATTATTTCAGAATAAATTATAGTGGTAATGTTAAAAAATGCATTTTTTTGCGATGTGATGTCGCTTTAATTGTATGTAATTATTCTTAAAGTGGCATGTTGGATGATAGTTGAATTTCCAGTTTGGAAAAAATATTTGAACTGTTGGTATTAACATTACGCATCTTTAAAAACACATAAATCTAATATTAAACCAATATAGGCTCACCTGTATAGGCCAGGCGTTTGTGTGTGTGTGTATATGTGTGTATATGTGTGTATATGTGTGTATATGTGTGTGTGTGTCAATCTGTCCACATTTTAATCTCCTCGAAAACCTTTTAGGCCATTTTGATGAAATTTGGTGGGGAGAATTGTGGCAACTAGTCGATAAACAATAGGTAAATGTGAAAGGCAGCCGAATAACTTTGTCAATTTTGATGAAACTTGGTGCGGAGCATGATTGCCACTACTAGATCAAATGGCTAATACCGTTGTGATCCAATATCCAAGAGGGCCACTGTGTGGGAGGTGCAAGTCTGATTTCCACAAGACAACATTGATAAAGATCGACATTTGTGAACATTTTTACCTCTATTTCTTTTTAGGTAACAAGGTGTGTTTGGTATACAATTCTGGTTAGAGAACTTTACGTTTGGCATTATTATTCAACTCTTTGCACGCAGCGGTGAAAATAACAGTTAAATATGTTATGCAATTTCATTAGAATTTGTGTTGTTCCAGAAAACATTACAGGAAATATTAGTAGTCGGCTACAAATAAGAAAAACACATTAATGAATTGTCGTTTGCTGCAATTATTTATAGCCTTTATATTACCCAGCATGCAAAGAGTTAATAAATTAGTGTAATAATGAAGCAACATTATCCTTTCATAGATGTTACAGGTTGTACAGTACATGAGACGTTATTTCACTAGGGTTTTCGCATTCATTGGATATGGGATATATACCGTGTACAATTAATATCGTCGTACTTTCAGAAACCTAAACCAGTTCCTACTTGGGCTTTGCCTGGTATGCAAGAAATGATGGAGAAAAGAGCTTCAGCCAATCAGGTTGTCTCTTGCATCTAGGAATGGTTTTGAATTTGTACCGATCTTCATGTTTGTTATTTCTAGGCATGGATATCGATACTCCATATGTCTGTCATGTTTGTTATTTAAAGGCATGAGTGTCCAATCAACTTCTGTGTTTTCCATTTAGTATTGAAGGTCAAAATGAGTATCCAATCATCAAGCATGAATCATTGTCCAATCAACTTCTGTGTTTTCCATTTAGTATTGAAGGTCAAATGATTATCCAATCATCAAGGCATGAGCCATTGTCCAATCAACATCTGTGTAACAGTTTCGTGTTGAAGGTCAAATGGTTATCTAATCATCAAGCATGCGCCATTGTCCAATTAACATCTGTGTAAGTTTCGTGTTGAAGGTCAAATGATTATCCAATCAAGGCATGAGCCATTGTCCAATCAACATCTGTGTAACAGTTTCGTGTTGAAGGTCAAATGATTATCCAATCATCAAGGCATGAATCATTGTCCAATCAACATCTGTGTAACAGTTTCGTTTTGAAGGTCAAATGATTATCCAATCACCAAGGCATGAGTGATTGTCCAATCAACATATGTGCAACAGTTTGTGTGGAAGGTCAAATTATTGTTAATGATTAATCAAGGCAGGAAACAGATTGTCCAATTAATATCTGTGTAACAGTTTTTAAAGGTCAAATGATTATCCAATCATCAAGCCACGAGTCAGATTGTCCAATCAACTTCCCTGTTTCATTTTAGTGTTATTGCCCAATCATCAACTGGCATGTCGATTTATGAAATTGAAACTAGAATACACGTAGACATTAATACAATGTTTTGTATCGACATTAATTCTATATACAACACAATGTAGTCATAACTTCATATACGTATTGTGTAGCCTGTAGGTTCATAGATCTCTTTTGTGTCAATGGTTGAACATTGCAGTAGAGGTTAGTCTGCATGTCATTGAGACCAACACTTCAGTCAAACTTTGATACCTCTAACCCGCTCGGCCTGTGATTAATGGTTCGAGTCATGGGTTGTTTTGAGTCGAGGATGGTCAATCTGGTGCGACCCGTTATATTTAGAAATAATGATAGCGATGTTTTACCATTCTTATATTTAGACGTTTGGTTCCGAATTTTGCGAAACCTTTTTTATGGTCTTCGGTTGCCTCGTCCTTCGCTATGTTGCTCAGCGTTTTGTCATGTGATCAGAATAGTAGAACACTTGAAAGATTCGATTTACTTCAAAAGAGCTCTTGTAGATGAATGAAATAGTTGCTTCACGATTATAAGATACGGGTATATCAAAATAATGAACTTGTTCTAAAGAGAAGTAATGCAGTAGTAATTCTATCTAGATTACCATGGCTACTATGTTACGAATGTGTCCACCAGATAGTAGAATTGCAATAGTTGTTTAAATTAATCTTTGTATGCCGTATTATTAGGAAGGTAATATTTATATACCTACATAGAAAACTCTCGACCTAATGAGAAAGTTTCATCAACACTTGCAACAAACGTTTATCACTTAAACTACTACCACATTTGTTTCTTGTAATGTTTCTTTTGCAATAGGCACCAGCAGAAAGCATGGACAACATTTTGGAGATACCTCGGATAGAAGTGGAGGAGGTGTCTGGTGACATTGATCCAGAATCTCAGGAATATGAAGCAGACTACCAGTCTAAAACTGTATCAGAGTTGGAGAACCAGTCTAAACCTGTATCAGATTTAGATAACCAGTCTAAACCTGTATCAGAGTTAGAGAACCAGTCTAAACCTGTATCAGAGTTAGAGAACCAGTCTAAACCTGTATCAGAGTTAGAGAACCAGTCTAAAACTGTATCAGAGTTAGAGAACCAGTCTCCAGGTGTTGTTGATTCAGAGAAGCAGGTTTCTTCACCAGGGGAAGAGTTCATTGTGACGAAAGGAGACTATTCAGCCATTGAGCTTATGACAGAAGACCAGGTTGTTATGGAATGCTTCCCGGAATGAAATGAAATGTTTTCTTAGATAGAATTATGTTCTGTAGTGCAGTAGAATGATGGACATGCAACTTTCCTTGAACCCATTTATTCCACGAGATATTTACTAAACTCTGCCTGAATTCTTGTCAACGGCAAGCAATATATTTTGTTTACAGGAATGCTCTGCTAGTTGTTGTGCTTGTGACTTGGGGGAGCATAAATTGTATATAGATGTTTATTCTCCAGAAGTCGTACCATTCTATTACCACCCAATGAAACGCGTTACAGCAAACTGTCTTTACTGTGAATACTATAATGGAAAACGAAATTCAATTTAAAATAACTGAAAGCTAGTCGAGTAAATTTTCGGTATTTCATTGTAGCAAGTTGTCATAGTGTAGACGATATGTTGTATTGAGTTGCTTAGGGTGGACTTTGCAAATTGATACCCACTGGATGAGTAATAAATGAACATCATCTAACAACTATGCTCTCTGCTGTCTGAAGTGAAACTTGTTGGTATTTAACCTTTTAGAAAACCTACTAATATTGTGTTTAGTTTCCCTTTCAGATTCAACATCTTCTTTTACATTATGTGTTAGTTTGTGTTCAGTACATATTTGTTTTATATTTTTGCATTTTCAGAAATAGTTATATACAGTCGTGTAGTTAAATACTGTGTCATAACTGGACAATTAAATGTTTAGATTTAACAAGACCTAGAAGTATATATGTATGTGAAGGGCATGGATGATAACATTGTTGTTACCCTTTTCTGTTAGATCCCTGTACCTTCTGTCTACACCCGCTACTTATTGCGAGTAAACTAGATGAGGGGGGTATTTTAAGCAAATAATTAGAGAAGTAATATGCAAGTTTCGATAATAATATAATGCATAAAGCAAGGACGAAATTGAAGAGGTGTGTGTAGGGAATGGGGTTTAACTGGAAGGATGGAGATGGGGTGTAGCTGGAAGAGGTGGGAGTACGGAATGGGGTTTAACTGGAATGATGGAGATGAGGTGTAGGTGTGAGTAAGGAATGGGGTTTAACTGGAAGGATGGAGATGGGGTGTAGCTGGAAGAGGTGTGTGTAGGGAATGGGGTTTAACTGTAAGGATGGAGATGGGGTGTAGCTGGAAGAGGTGTGAGTAAGGAATGGGGTTTAACTGGAAGGGTGGAGCTGGGGTGCAGCTGGAAGAGGTGTGAGTAAGGAATGGGGTTTAACTGGAAGGGTGGAGATGGGGTGCAGCTGGAAGAGGTGTGAGTAAGGAATGGGGTTTAACTGGAAGGATAGAGATGGGGTGTAGCTGGAAGAGGTGGGAGTAGGGAATGGGGTTTAACTGGAAGGATGGAGATGGGGTGCAGCTGGAAGAGGTGGGAGTAGGGAATGGGGTTTAACTGGAAGGATGGAGATGGGGTGTACCTGGAAGAGGTGTGAGTAAGGAATGGGGTTTAACTGGAAGGGTGCAGCTGGAAGAGGTGTGAGTAAGGAATGGGGTTTAACTGGAAGGGTGGAGATGGGGTGCAGCTGGAAGAGGTGTGAGTAAGGAATGGGGTTTAACTGGAAGGATAGAGATGGGGTGTAGCTGGAAGAGGTGGGAGTAGGGAATGGGGTTTTAACTGGAAGGAGGAGATGGGTGTGCAGCTGGAAGAGGTGGGAGTAGGGAATGGGGTTTAACTGGAAGGATGGAGAGGGGTGTACCTGGAAGAGGTGGGAGTAGGAATGGGTTTAACTGGGAAGGATGGAGATGTGGTGTAGCTGGGAAGAGGTGTGTATAGGGAATGGGGTTTAGCTGGAAGGATGGAGATGGGGTGTAGCTGGAAGAGGTGGAGTAAGGAATGGGGTGTAACCGGAAGGAGGAGAGAGGGGTGTAGCTGGAAGAGGTGGGAGTAAGGAATGGGTTTTAACTGGAAGGATGGAGATGGGGTGAGCTGGAAGAGGTGGGAGTAAGGAATGGGGTTTAACTGGAAGGATGGAGATGGGGTGTAGCTGGAAGAGGTGGGAGTAGGGAATGGGGTTTAACTGGAAAGATGGGGTGCAGCTGGAAGAGGTGGGAGTAAGGAATGGGGTTTTACTGGAAGGATGGAGATGGGGTGTAGCTGGCATAGGTGGGAGTAGGGTTTAACTGGAATGATGGAGATGTGATGTAGCTGGAAAAGGTGGGAGTAAGGAATGGGGTTTAACTGGAATGATGGAGATGTGGTGTAGCTGGATGAGGTGAGGTGATGGTTTGGTAGAGAATGTGGTGTGACTGGAATGGGTGGAGATGGGGTGTAGCTGATAGTTGTGGGGATGGTCAAGCAGCAGTGAATGATGAATGTGCACAGAATGTTCACCTTTATAAAGTCTAGTCATTATTTATGCACACATGTAACACAAACTAGTATAAGCTAACACATATTAATATAGAATAGCGCAAAGCTAACGACTACATGTTATAAATCTACATACTTGTACACATATTATTGGACTAGTTGAGTTAAAACATGCCAAGTCTCGGTGTATGAATCATCTGTCTGTCCATCAATCATACTGCATTGTGTTCTCAACTCCCCACATTTCTCATCCAATTAACTGTGCGTAGTTTGTTGAGATTTGCTCGAGTTATGCCTCCGTTTGTTCGTATAATAATATAGCACTCTAGTACACGTGAACCTTGTGGCTTCAACCCCTGCTGCTACAGTTTCCATCCAGTTGATATCAGCACACGCGTATTCTGTCCAAGACTTTTCCAAGTCCAATAAATATTTCTTGAATGATTTCCCCTTATTATGCGTGTTCTATTACTGTTATGCATAGTTAAGAAATCAACTGTAAAACATTCATTTGTCAAAGCCATAGTTATACACGGTTTACATGTTTTGCTATTTAAATATACCGGTTTCATTACGTCGCCAATCGATAATGATTGATATTTTGAGTGTGTTTTACGTTTATTTATCGCCGCTACCGGTTGCCCATATGAGCGACGCCCATTCCAGAGTCTCCTCTGGTTCTTTTACGTGCACGGTGTAAAGCATCGACACAAGACCTCGGTTTAACGTCCCATCTGAAAGACTGTTAATTTTATTAGGGTCAGGCGGGGATCGAACCTGTGATCCCTGGATTACCAGTCCAGCATGATACCACTGGACTACAGATCTGTCTGCAAGATATTTTGAAACTTATTTAATTAACTTTTAATTTGTATGCAAATTTATCCTACTGATTGATAAGTTATTGGTTATTTTGCAAGCGAGTATTCCATAAAGGGAGATAATTTACAAATAAAATTGTTCTAGAAACCAGATTATTTGTGGGCAAATGTTCAACATTTACTCAATATCCAAAGATAGGAAAGAGGTAACCATACAAGCAGGTTGCTTTCTCCTCAATCCATAAATGTATG
The DNA here is from genome assembly GCA_014843695.1 of Archivesica marissinica. Lineage (NCBI taxonomy): Eukaryota > Metazoa > Mollusca > Bivalvia > Venerida > Vesicomyidae > Archivesica > Archivesica marissinica. The sequence continues at coordinate 24,827,904 of CM026397.1, read as the reverse complement.
TACATATTATAAACATTAGACTATGTTTATTCAATGAAATAAATATTGTTTAAATCAGTAATGTAACGATAAATGGAAAAATATAAGACGATAAATGGAAAAATATAGATGATAAATGGAAAAATATAGATGATAAATGGAAAAATATAGATGATAAATGGAAATGTAAGCCAGTAAATGGAAATATAAAGACGCTAACTGGAAATAAATATAAGACAATAAGTGGAAATTAGAAGACTGTAAATGGAAATTAGAAGATGGTAAATGGAAATTAGAAGATGGTAAATGGAAATTAGAAGATGTAAATGGAATTAGAAGATGGTAAATGGTTGGTGTTGGTTGGTGGTTGGTTGGTGTTGGTTGGTGTTGGTTGGTGTAATGGAAATTAGAAGACTGTAAATGGAAATTAGAAGATGTAAATGGAAATTAGAAGATGGTAAATGGAAATTAGAAGATGGTAAATGTAAGTTAGAAGACGGTAAATAAGACTGTTTTCATTAATTGTAATCGTCCGCTCCTAAGAATATCTTGGTGTGCAACACATTCTAGGTAAACACATATTTAGGCTGAACTTTGTTTGGGTATAATTGATAGTTTCATTGACCTGCTTAATATTATTTTCAGTTGAAGGAAGATTACATGCAGCTGTTGCGTGAGACGCCCAATATCACGAGCACATTGCGACTAGAAGACGTAGAGCACAATATAAGCCCAGATCCGCGCTACCAGGCTGTCGACAGTGATGCTAGAAAACTATGGTTTAAAGAATATGTGGATAATATGGTAACGTGTTGTAGTTCTGCGTTATGTTTTAAACATCATTATAATTGTGGCGAGACTTCTTTTAAATCGTCGTTTGTCTTATCATTGATGTTATATACCAATTCATCTAGAAATAAGCATAATTTACAGTTTAATTTACAAATTGTAAGGATTATTATAATGTAGGTCAGCTGTTTAGTAGAAGTGACAACTTATTTCACCTTCTATATGTGTATCCATTCTGTTACAGTTGAAGTCAGATTTCATGCGATTGTTGCGCGATACACCCTCGATCTACAGTCAGTCCAGATGGCCCAATGCTAGATACGACGTCGACAATGACCCCAGATTCCAGGCAGTCGAGAGTGAAGATCAGCGGGAACGGTGGTTTGATGAATATATACAGAGTCTTGTAAGTTACCATTGATCTAATCATAGAAGTTTTGAAGTGTCGTCAATTTAGTAAATAAAACAATATATATGTAGGATCTTACAGGAGTGGTGATTTCATACAGACGGATCTGTAGTCCAGTTGTTAACACGTTGGACTGGTAGACCTCGTCTGACCCTAATAAAATTAAAAAAATCTTTCAGATGTGTCTCGTGTAGGTGCTTTTTACACCTTGCACGTAAAAGAACCAGAGGAATAGGTCTCTTGTCTGTATCATTGCACTATCCTCCAAAAATCTAAAATAACTTAATCTCTTCAGGAGGCATCGCTCATATGGACAACTGGTAGCGACGATAAAAATAAACTTAAAACACACAAAGGTGATTTCATAGCGTATTTTATGAAACTAGTTTCAGTTTCATAAAATATGGTATGAAATCACCACGAGTGTAAGATCCTTATTATCACATTCCCATATTGGGTATTATCACATTCCCATATTGGGTATTATCACATTCCCATATTGGGTATTATCACATTCCCATATTGGGTATTATCACATTCCCATATTGGGTATTATCACATTCCCATATTGGGTATTATCACATTCCCATATTGGGTTTTATCACATTACCATATTGGGTTTTATCACATTACCATATTGGGTTTTATCACATTCCCATATTGGGTTTTATCACATTCCCATATTGGGTTTTATCACATTACCATATTGGGTTTTATCACATTACCATATTGGGTTTTATCACATTACCATATTGGGTTTTATCACATTACCATATTGGGTTTATCACATTCCCATATTGGGTTTTATCACATTACCATATTGGGTTTTATCACATTACCATATTGGGTTTTATCACATTACCATATTGGGTTTTATCACATTACCATATTGGGTTTTATCACATTACCATATTGGGTTTTATCACATTCCCATATTGGGTTTTATCACATTACCATATTGGGTTTTATCACATTACCATATTGGGTTTTATCACATTACCATATTGGGTTTTATCACATTACCATATTGGGTTTTATCACATTACCATATTGGGTTTTATCACATTACCATATTGGGTTTTATCACATTACCATATTGGGTTTTATCACATTACCATATTGGGTTTTATCACATTACCATATTGGGTTTTATCACATTACCATATTGGGTTTTATCACATTACCATATTGGGTTTTATCACATTACCATATTGGGTTTTATCACATTACCATATTGGGTTTTATCACATTACCATATTGGGTTTATCACATTACCATATTGGGTTTTATCACATTACCATATTGGGTTTTATCACATACCATATTGGGTTTTATCACATTACCATATTGGGTTTTATCACATTACCATATTGGGTTTTATCACATTACCATATTGGGTTTTATCACATTACCATATTGGGTTTTATCACATTACCATATTGGGTTTTAATAATATTTTTGCACTAAATAATGCTGCTACTTTCATTTTGGCGCCACCTGTCGGCGCAAATTGTCATGCGTTATATTTATGTTATAATTGCGCCAAAACTTCTTTCAAATTGTAGGTTTGTCTTACCATTAATATTACGTACCAATTCAAATAGAAATATGCATACTTTATAAACGTTTAAATTTACAAATTATAAGGATTATTCTTTCATCCAATTGGAATCCTTCCAAGTGTTATTACACGTGTGTACATATAAGAAATTATGAGATATTACACGTGAATATAAGCAAAGTTATCTGATGAATATATATATATATATATGTGTGTTTGCTTAAAAAGAGAAACCAATTTAGCACTTGCCATCGAGTGTGTGTGTGTTTTACGTTTATTTATCGTCGCTACCGGTTGCCCATATGAGCGACGCCTCCTGAAGAGATTAGTCATTTTAGATTTTGGAGGATAGTGCATGATACAGACAGAGACCCATTCCAGAATCTCCTCTGGTTCTTTTACATGCACGGTGTAAAGCACCGACACGAGACCTCAGTTTTACGTCCCATCTGAAAGACTGTTAATTTTATTATGGTCAGATGGGGGATCGAACCTGCGATCCCTGGATTACCAGTCCAGCGTGTTACCACTGGACTACATATCCGTCTGTGCTTGCCATCGATCCCCTGTCTGACCCTAATAATATTAACGGTCTTTCAGATGGGACTATGAACTGTGTATCGGTGCTATATACTGGAATGTAAACAAACCAGTGTTGCTTCTCGAGTTGGAGTATCTTCTGTATCCACTGTCATCCACAAAATAAAATAGTTCATACTTCTCTATGCCTTGCCCGGTTTATCCAGGGGGCGATGATAAATAAACGGATTTAAAAATAAATTTCTTGTCATTTGTTTCAAGGATCATATAGACTTTGAGGCATACAAACTTGATAAGAACTTGCCTACGGTATGGAAAGTAACTATGTTACTGGATTTACCCAGAAGTTGCCACTTGCCCTTGTTCCCTAGCCAACAGTATTCAATTTAGAGGAGATTTGCACTTTCTTTCATATGCTGATAGACCCCACCCCGCCTTTTGGAAGAATAAGAAAGGGGATTTAGTAATAGTCAGACTCTCTCCGTCTATGACAATCTCCGTCCATTACAAAGGTTGTCGGCTCTCTAACTGGAGTAATCCGTGCACTCGAGTTATTGTCCATTGATGGTTAGAATATTTTATCAACTGTGTTGCAATCTCTTGTTTCTTAGAATTCTGTTGTTTTAACCTTTTCCTTGTCTGCTTATGAGAATAGTATTACCCAGGTACTTTACTCGACCTACTCTGTCGGCCATCATCACAAAGTATTCTCGATTTTATCCTCAGATTGATAAATTTTGATAAAACTTTGTGTAGAGCACCGTGTCAACTAATAAATAGCTCAAATGTTTCAAATCAGATATTCAAAATGACCGCCGTGCACATGGTAAAGAATCCACTCATTGACTCATCATGGCGAATATACATTTTTAGAAATATACATTCCACAAACTTTGACAATGACAATTGACATATATGTGTAATGCATCCAGATGTGGTGTGGCAGTGATGTATTGAACACTATTGCTTTTTGGCTTAGGCGGCCATCTTGAAAATCTAATGTTGACTTCTCCTGAACCACTTGATCAATGTTGATGATATTTGGTATGCAGCTTTGTGGCAACTAATCTATAAAAATTGGTTGCTTTTACCCTGACATATTTAGTGTGGTATCAAGATGTCCAGTGGATGATAATTGTTCAAATATCTGCCAGTGATATATGTACCCTACCCACCCCTGTCAGAGGTACCAATCAAGTACATATGCAAGAATTGCCTACCTACCTCCCTCTACTCCAAATTTTGGTTGGAATTTTCATGCAAACAAGCTCTGCCCACCTATATTCTATGCACAGAATCCCCTATCCGATATACACCTTGTACTGTGTCATATTGTCCTGTTACGTCTCTAGGTGAGACAACCCAGAACCACCATTACCCTCCTGTTATTAAAGAAAGTGCCTTTATATCATGTTGCTGTGATGTTGTAGGTTTTGACTAATAGTTGATTGGTACGTAAAAACCGAGAAATAGTGTGTGTGATCTATCTAGCATAATGGTTTGACCTTTCTGATAGCTTGGAACAGAAAAACTATTGAGACGTTAAAACTTTAGATATATATAGTGGTCCCATTGCCTTTTTGTTTCAGTCTTTATGCTTACCAACCCCTGTTCAATCTCCAAAATGTTCATATTTACTTTCTGAAGAGGGTGGTGATTGCTTTTGCAAGAGGGAGAATTTTGTTTTAGCAAGAGAGGGAAATTTTAAATTACAGTCAAACCTGTGTACGTGGTCACCTATTAAACAGCCAACATGTATTAAGCAGCCAGTTTCCAGATTCCCAATATGCTGTTTTATTATACATTTGCCCTCTATTAAGCAGCCACCTGTGCTAAGCAGCCATGTTCTGTGACTCCCCTGGCTGGCTGCTTAAGACAGGTTTGACTGTAATCACTTTCGCTTCAGCAACGTAGACTCAAATTCCACTGGGTTCCAATTCTTTCATGCAAGGAAGCTAACGAACTGTGTTGCGAAAGGTCGATGGTTCTTCCCGGATTTCCACCCGTGTCTTGCTCCGTAATTAATAGCTGAAAAATCACCGTATGACCTAAGCTGTTGAGGGGATCCACAAACAATATTAAAAAAAACAATACTGTTTATAGATAAGGAGGTAAAAATGTTTTCAAGAGAGTGTCTACTGTAATTCTCTCCTAAATGAGCATGATTCACAGAGGTTGGATAGCAGGAATTAATTATTACCACCTTGCTGTTTTAAATGTTTGTGGAGTTATGTCAAACTTTTCGTCATTTTATGCGTTTGGTTTTGCTCAACTCTTGCAGATAAAGTCCGAGTTTATGCAGTTACTGCGAGACACACCATCTGTGCACAGTCTGTCGCGCTACGAAGCAGTGAAGGCCGACATGGAACACGATCACCGATACCAGGCCGTAGGAAGTGATTCGCAGAGAGAGGACTGGTTTGATGAATACATACAAAATTTGGTAAGGTTTGCACGTTTTAGGCGCTCTGTTTTAAGCACTAAATGTCTTTTGAGCTGCCCCTACACAGCATTGTCAGAACACTTAGCATTCTTGTTTGGCAGAAAAATTAGAATTCTTGTATGTTCAATTTTGACATTTTCTCCAGCTGGCTTGCGGAAGGTTGGTGGTTCTACCTTGATGCCTAGGATACCGCCGAGAAGTGCCAGTCCTCTCTCTCTGTGAATCACTTCCTCATTTCACCTCAGTTTAAGTATGTCTGCAATTTAGTTTGTTTAATATTACTAATTATTTTAGTCTGCCTCAGTCATTGAGTGGTTACGGTCGCTGACTTGTACACCACTTTTTTTAAATCCTATTTTATTGCATTTTTTCATACATTACATTACAATGAAATAAGTTCAAAACAAGTAGAAATTAAATTAGGATTCATTATTATTGCTCTATACGATTTAATCTGGAAAAAATAAAAACCAAATGGGTTGGGCTACAAGTTCTGACAACATTATTTACAGCCCTACCCATCACTTAAAACTAAATTAACAATGTTGGATGAACAATTTAGCTGTAACCTATCATCACTGATGGTCACGGGTTCAAGCCCCACTCAGGCCGTGTCTCATTTATATGAAAAAGTTGGCAGTTTCTTACGGAAGTTTGTGCACTAAAGTACATGTGTTGTTAGGTAAACTGCCTGCCGACGATATAGCCCAAAATTGGATGCATGCGTAAAACTCAAACAAACTAATTGTTTTATGTACAGAAAAAGGAGGAGTTTATGCATCTATTGGACGATACTCCGGACATTACAAGTTACTCGCGATACAACGATGTACGGGAAGAACTAGAATCCAGCAATGACCCTAGATTCCAAAATGTTGATTCGGACGCTGAGAGAGAGAAATATTTCAGTGAATACACACAAAATTTGGTAAGATTCTGCTTCTAGTCAAATATTTGTGTGTAGTGGAAGTCATGGTAGCACGTTAGCTATGGAAATAAGTGAAATATTTGCGTGTAGTGGAAGTCATGGTAGCACGTTAGCTATGGAAATAAGTGAAATATTTGCGTGTAGTGGAAGTCATGGTAGCACGTTAGCTATGGAAATAAGTGAAATAGTTGCGTGTAGTGGAAGTCATGGTAGCACGTTAGCTATGGAAATAAGTGAAATATTTGCGTGTAGTGGAAGTCATGGTAGCACGTTAGCTATGGAAATAAGTGAAATATTTGCGTGTAGTGGAAGTCATGGTAGCACGTTAGCTATGGAAATAAGTGAAATAGTTGCGTGTAGTGGAAGTCATGGTAGCACGTTAGCTATGGAAATAAGTGAAATAGTTGCGTGTAGTGGAAGTCATGGTAGCATGTACGAAGGCCCGGATTTCGCTCCATCTGTTACGGTTGTGTTCCTTAAGCAAGGCACTTAAATTCCATGTTGCCTCTTATCTCTCCTTCATGGCGATGGATTCCATCGGGAATGAGGTCTCGAGAACTATTTAACTAATGTAGGAACTTGTTTCGCAATCGAGCTGAAAAAATGTATTTATAAATCAAATATTTCCTGGAATTTCATTGGAATTGTCGCAATGACACAATTCTAATGAAATTCCATGACATATTTCCAGAGTTTTCAGTTACAAATAAGAAAAACACATTCATGAATTGTCGTCTGCTACAATTATTATATAAGTATTTATGACCTTAATTTTACCCAGCATGCAAAGAGTTATAAATGATTGGTCTGATCATGTTTGGGGTTTCCTGGAAAATGTATTTGATCTTCCTAGATGGTAGCCATCTTTAGATTAATAAATTTCTATGTAGATTTGTGTTATGTAAACTGCTCGCCGGCGATATAGCCCAAAATGCTGCTGCTGCTGCAGGCGTAAAAACCTGAAATATAACATAAATATAACAATTGATGAATAAAATATGTTTAAACTAAAATAAAACGTGCAGAAGTTTACATCTACTTGTAGAGTAATATATTGAATATGTCTGTGTGTGATATTACAGAAAAAGGCAGGCTATGTTCAACTGTTGCAAGATACGCCGGACATCAAGGCCTTTTCACAGTGGCACCAGTCTAAGGTCCTTATTGACACTGATCCTCGGTATCATGCCGTTGACACAGATCTTCATAGAGCTTGTTGGTTCAACGAATATGTAAACAAACTGGTATGTTGTTCGTCGTTTTTCCCAAATAATATTATAGATCGAGTTATCGTGTAAGCTTGTTTGCTTCTTGCACATTTTAAGACGCCATATTTCTTTTTCAGCATGTTACGGGTTAATATGCGTTTCTTGGAAACGTCTGACATTCAAAGATAATGCTATATGTTGATTTGTTTCTTGAATATTAACCCATTCAACACCAAGTAGTCCGCCTCCGTGGTCGAGTGGTTAAGGTCGCTGACTTGTATACCACTGTAATCTATCATCACTGATGGTCACGGGTTCGAACCCCGCTCAGGCCGTGTCTCATTTATATGAAAAAGTTGGCAGTTTCTTACGGAGGTTGGTGCACCCAAGTACTGGTTATCCGCTGGAGCCTGCCCAGGAAAGGTGTTGTTAGGTAAACTGCCCGCCGGCGATATAGCCCAAAATGGTGCTGATGCAGGCGTAAAACCCGAAATATAACATAATCGTTTCTTGAATATTAACCCATTCAACACCAAGTAACTGACATGTACTGGTGCATGGTATTTTTAGACCAATAAATTAATAAGAAAATTACATTTGGACCAGTTCATTTGTCAAAATGGTAATTTGTCTAAAAATAGTAATATTACTGCCAAAAAGTGCAGATCCTGATGAGACGGCTCGATCTGGATCTATGTTGTTTGCACATTCCGTCCAATTTATTGGTGAAACCCCAAAAACAAACAAACATCTTCCGATTCAAACTTACTGATATAATGTTGTTGGCATGCAATTGTACACTTTCTACTTGTCGGCGGCTTATTGGCATACAGTCAAACCTGTCTTAAACAGCAAGTCAAGGGAATCGGAGAAAGTGGTTGCTTAGCACAGGTGGCTGCTTAATAGAGGTCAATTGTATAGTAAAACAACATATAGGGAATCTTGAAACTGGCTGCTTAATACAGGTTGGCTGTTTAATGGAGGTGACCACTAACACAGGTTTGACTGTATATACAGGTTGGCTGCTTAATGGAGGTGACCACTAACACAGGTTTGACTGTATATACAGGTTGGCTGCTTAATGGAGGTGACCACTAACACAGGTTTGACTGTAATTCAGTGTGCCATAAACGTGTTTGAAATCGTAGATTATAATATGTTTTCAGACAGGTTTCGGTTACGGAGATGTAGATTACGGTTTGAAAATCGGAGGCTACAAGTCTATAGACAGAAAACTAGAGTTCCTTCCAATCACTCCATCTTCAACGGTATGCAAACATTATAGGAAATTACTAATATGTCGCGTTACTGACAACATTTCATGTTAGGGGGCAGGGTTGTATTAGAAGAAAGTGCACAGTTTGGCATGAATTTGTTGGAAGTAAAAAGGGGGTGGGGTTATTGTGTGGCATGTAAACACTGATGTCAATGCAGCTCAGTAAATGGTTTGTCATCAACATCAACCACATTCAAAGACTGGGTATTTGTATTTATTTACCTGTTGTATTGTCGTTGTTTCCTATGTTAAAAGTATTATCGGCAACAACAACAGCAACAATAATGTCATCATATACTGTGCCTAAGTGTATATTATTGTAAACAAAATGTGATATTTTAGCAAGTGCCTACAAATAAGCTGCCTATTCAGGGGTAGCGTGCAATATTATCTTTATAAAACACAGGTTTTCGGGTGTGCTAAAATATCAACTTTTGTTCACAACGATGCATGTATTGTCTTAGCAACAGAATATATTTCAATTACTCTAATTGGTGTCCAATGGTCTAGTTATAACCAAAAATGATACTATATATATATATCTGTATTATATTACTCATGTGTGGTGTACGGTTGTCTGTCGAGTATTAATTAATTAACCAATGAAAATTGTCATATAATCTATGTATCAGTGGTATAACATAGCCGTATAATCGCGCGTGGTTCGTCGATTGGCGACGATGTAATAAGACTTGAATGCTCTGATTACTGTATAGGCTACAAGGAACAAGTCTAGAGATGAACCCATGCCTTTCTTTGAGCCCACTGGCGAGACGGACGTCGATTCTCTAGGAAGGAAGAAGGTGCCGCCACCAATTGCTAAGAAACCTCGTGGCTCTGGTTCCTATGACACAGAAGAAGACAGACTGTTAAACAGTTTCACTGGAGTGGTAGGGCTATTAAACATACGTTATTTATTTCTGAAGAGAGGAGGGGTACGTTAGGGGGGAGGTGTGTGAATAATTCTTTCATCAGTGCAAATGGTTTTACAATATCTAATCAGACATATGTACTAATTCTTAGGATTGTCTGTCCCTTTAATAATACATGTATAGACTTAATAGGCCCCTTTCTCTGGTTGATAGTTTGTCATAGGTCATAATGGGGCCAAAGTTTAGGCAATCGTACGATTACGTGTTAGAAACACCGCCATACACACGGTAGTAGTAGTCTCTGACACATATTTGTAAGAACCAACACGGTTACTTGTTAGAAACACCGCCATACACACTGTAGTAGTAGTCTCTGACACATATTTGTAAGAACCAACACGGTTACTTGTTAGAAACACCGCCATACACACTACACTGTAGTAGTAGTCTCTGACACATTTTTGTAAGAACCAACAATCACATTACAACCACTTACTTACTATTTCATGTCAATTTCTTCGTCGGTCTGTATGTCCGTACATTTGTCCTGAAAACTTGTGTATGCGGAACACATTCATTATTGGTTGTATTTTCTACACGTATCATGAAGTATATATAATATAGAGATTAGCATAATGTAGACGTGCTGCGCTTCGAGTTACCAATTTTTTTACCCTTGATTGTTCACATTTTGTGGTGCCAGTCTTATAGACAAATCTAGTATTAAGTGATTTATGAATAAAATGCGTTGAATTTTTACTCAACATCTCGATGTCTTTCGAGGTTTGCATCAAGGCTGAATGTTTAAAAGATTGGGGTTTTTTTATTATTTAAATAACTTTTTTTTTTAATTAGGTATTTTACAGATTTTTAAAAATTATTTTGCATATATAGCTTACGATATTTGTAAACAATATAATTCATTTTTGGTGATTTATTTCCTAATATAAATACATAATGATATTATAAAAAAAGTCAATTTAATAACATTTATGGTTTATATTGTGTAGTTTATATTGGAATCATATGAACCGATTAAAACCAAACAACTCTGGGGTTATTGATTCAAACAATTGTTATAGAGTCTGCCATTACGAAGGCGTGTTGATTGTTAGTTTTCACTGGTTGATTTATTTAGCTCAAGATGTGGTATTGTAATTGGATTTTGTCCACATACATCCAAACGTTTGTAGTCTTCCTAGTATACAGTTTGAAATGCCTCATTATTTACATACTGGTGAAAGACGGATTGGATTCAATAATCCACTATATGCGTAAATTACCACGTCTAGTTATTGAGTCAAATTAAGGTCATATCTTGTTAACACCTTCGTGAATTTTCTTCCAAGCTACTTTTCTCAAAACTTTTACGGTCATATCTTGTTAACACCTTCGTGAATTTTCTTCCAAGCTACTTGTCTCAAAACTTTTAAGGTCATATCTTGTTAACACCTTTGTGAATTTTCTTCCAAGCTACTTGTCTCAAAACTTTTACGGTCATATCTTGTTAACACCTTTGTGAATTTTCTTCCAAGCTACTTGTCTCAAAACTTTACCTTGAGTTAAATTCCCGTTAAAAAACATGTTATTTATGTCATATTGCAAGACCACCTTGTGAAATCTTGTTACAAACTCGTTATGTTTGATGAAGGATATTGTTTTGGCGTCCATCCGCAGCCAGTTCTCAGTAACCAATGGGTACAATTTTATGAAACTTAAATATAAATATGTATTACCATAGTGTGGTGCTGCACATGCACTTTCGTAGCGATCGGCCCAGTGACACTTAGATTGATTTTCCGCAAATTTGTCAGCTCCAGTTTGGTGGGGGATATCGGTTAATTCTATCTGACTATGTACATACTAGATTCAGGTGAGTTACTCTCGTCGATCTCTACATCCCCTGCTCTGGGGAGGGGAGGATACTCTAGTTGAATGTAGGTGGTTAGAAATGTATGTACATGTATAAGCTTTGTGTGAGAATGAGCTTCACTGTATTTTACCCAGCCTGTAACGGTGAGGACAGAGTCGTACAAGTACAGTCCAGACATGGATGATGTGCCAAGATCCACGTCAAATATACCTATTGTCGAAACAAAGACGCATAAGGTAACCTACGAAAAAGATGGGATCCCATATGAAACGGAAGAAAGTATTTTAGTGAGCTCTCACTCGGTGACCACTAAGTCACAGACCATCGATACCACTACAGTAAGGGAACCAGCAGCATGGCTATCGTACAACAGTATATCCCTCTAAACCTGCCCAGCTCCAGTGACACTAGAACGCATTACAGCGAAAAGATGATAGGGGAGTTCAGAAAAAAACTTGATTTTGAAAAATACCGAATTCAAAAACAAAACGAACACCGACCCCCACCCACAAGATTTGAATTTCCAAAGAAAGTGAATTCCTCTATCATCTTGTGTACAACTGTTAAATGTGCTTTACTAACAATGTCTTGTATATAGTTTCCTAGTGTTGTAAGTATAATATTTGTATACCTGTGAGTTCTTTCCTTTACAACACCATCCACTAGAACTACTAGGTCGCATCATGAAAATGGAAACCATAGTTTTTATACTTTTTTTTAATAATTCCTACTCGGTTGGAAATGGCACTGTTGGTCATTCTGTAAGTCCCTTGGAGGAAATACCACAAGCACCTGTTCTGAGATGTGTTTTCGAACGACTTTGTAGAAGACCATCTCTTCTATTTGAATTTATGAAGGTCTACCCTCTCGAAGGCACTGTATGTGAGCAACCAAAGGTAGTTCACCTGTTCAGGCTTGACCCCCCCCCCATCATTGTATGTCTCGCCACCTGTTTAGGCTTGACCCCCCCCCCGTCATGTATGTCTCGCCACCTGTTTAGGCTTGACCCCCGTCATGTATGTCTCGCCACCTGTTTAGGCTTGACCCCGACATGTATGTCTCGCCACCTGTTTAGGCTTGACCCCCCCCCCGTCATGTATGTCTTGCCACCTGTTTAGGTTTGACCCCCGACATGTATGTCTCGCCACCTGTTTAGGCTTGACCCCCATCGTGTATGTCTCGCCACCTGTTTAGGCTTGACCCCGACATGTATGTCTCGCCACCTGTTTAGGCTTGACCCCCGACATGTATGTCTCGCCACCTGTTTAGGCTTGACCCCCGACATGTATGTCTCGCCACCTGTTTAGGCTTGACCCCCGTCGTGTATGTCTCGCCACATGTTTAGGCTTGACCCCCAACATGTATGTCTCGCCACCTGTTTAGGCTTGACCCCCCCCCCGTCATGTATGTCTTGCCACCTGTTTAGGCTTGACCCCCGACATGTATGTCTCGCCACCTGTTTAGGCTTGACCCCCGACATGTATGTCTCGCCACCTGTTTAGGCTTGACCCCCGACATGTATGTCTCGCCACCTGTTTAGGCTTGACCCCCGTCGTGTATGTCTCACCACATGTTTAGGCTTGACCCCCGACATGTATGTCTCGCCACCTGTTTAGGCTTGACCCCCCCCCCCCATCATGTATGTCTTGCCACCTGTTTAGGCTTGACCCCCGACATGTATGTCTTGCCACCTGTTTAGGCTTGACCCCCGACATGTATGTCTCGCCACCTGTTTAGGCTTGACCCCCGACATGTATGTCTCGCCACCTGTTTAGGTTTGACCCCAGACATGTATGTCTTGCCACCTGTTTAGGCTTGACCCCCATCGTGTATGTCTCGCCACCTGTTTAGGCTTGACCCCGACATGTATGTCTCGCCACCTGTTTAGGCTTGACCCCCGACATGTATGTCTCGCCACCTGTTTAGGCTTGACCCCCGACATGTATGTCTCGCCACCTGTTTAGGCTTGACCCCCGACATGTATGTCTCGCCACCTGTTTAGGCTTGACCCCCGACATGTATGTCTCGCCACCTGTTTAGGTTTGACCCCAGACATGTATGTCTTGCCACCTGTTTAGGCTTGACCCCCATCGTGTATGTCTCGCCACCTGTTTAGGCTTGACCCCGACATGTATGTCTCGCCACCTGTTTAGGCTTGACCCCCGACATGTATGTCTCGCCACCTGTTTAGGCTTGACCCCCGACATGTATGTCTCGCCACCTGTTTAGGCTTGACCCCCGACATGTATGTCTCGCCACCTGTTTAGGTTTGACCCCAGACATGTATGTCTTGCCACCTGTTTAGGCTTGACCCCCATCGTGTATGTCTCGCCACCTGTTTAGGCTTGACCCCGACATGTATGTCTCGCCACCTGTTTAGGCTTGACCCCGACATGTATGTCTCGCCACCTGTTTAGGCTTGACCCCCGACATGTATGTCTCGCCACCTGTTTAGGCTTGACCCCCGACATGTTTGTCTCACCACCTGTTCAGGCTTGACCCCCGTCGTGTATGTCTCGCCACATGTTTAGGCTTGACCCCCGTCATGTATGTCTCGCCACCTGTTTAGGTTTGACCCCCCGACATGTATGTCTTGCCACCTGTTTAGGCTTGACCCCCATCATGTATGTCTCACCACCTGTTTAGGCTTGACCCCCGACATGTATGTCTCACCACCTGTATAGGCTTGACCCCCGACATGTATGTCTCGCCACCTGTTTAGGTTTGACCCCCGACATGTATGTCTCGCCACCTGTTTAGGTTTGACCCCCATCATGTATGTCTTGCCACCTGTTTAGGCTTGACCCCCATCATGTATGTCTTGCCACCTGTTTAGGCTTGACCCCCATCATGTATGTCTTGCCACCTGTTTAGGTTTGACCCCCATCATGTATGTCTCACCACCTGTTTAGGCTTGACCCCCATCATGTATGTCTTGCCACCTGTTTAGGTTTGACCCCCCGACATGTATGTCTTGCCACCTGTTTAGGCTTGACCCCCGTCATGTATGTCTTGCCACCTGTTTAGGTTTGACCCCCTGACATGTATGTCTCGCCACCTGTTTAGGCTTGACCCCCGTCATGTATGTCTTGCCACCTGTTTAGGCTTGACCCCCATCATGTATGTCTCACCACCTGTTTAGGCTTGACCCCCATCATGTATGTCTCACCACCTGTTTAGGCTTGACCCCCATCATGTATGTCTCACCACCTGTTTAGGCTTGACCCCCGTCATGTATGTCTCGCCACCTGTTTAGGTTTGACCCCCTGACATGTATGTCTCGCCACCTGTTTAGGCTTGACCCCCTGACATGTATGTCTCGCCACCTGTTTAGGTTTGACCCCCTGACATGTATGTCTCGCCACCTGTTTAGGCTTGACCCCCATCATGTATGTCTCGCCACCTGTTTAGGCTTGACCCCCATCATGTATGTCTCACCACCTGTTTAGGCTTGACCCCCATCATGTATGTCTCACCACCTGTTTAGGCTTGACCCCCGTCATGTATGTCTCGCCACCTGTTTAGGTTTGACCCCCTGACATGTATGTCTCGCCACCTGTTTAGGCTTGACCCCCTGACATGTATGTCTCGCCACCTGTTTAGGTTTGACCCCCTGACATGTATGTCTCGCCACCTGTTTAGGCTTGACCCCCATCATGTATGTCTCGCCACCTGTTTAGGTTTGACCCCCTGACATGTATGTCTCGCCACCTGTTTAGGTTTGACCCCCTGACATGTATGTCTCGCCACCTGTTTAGGCTTGACCCCCATCATGTATGTCTCGCCACCTGTTTAGGCTTGACCCCCGACATGTATGTCTCACCACCTGTATAGGCTTGACCCCCATCATGTATGCCTCGCCACCTGTTTAGGCTTGACCCCCATCATGTATGCCTCGCCACCTGTTTAGGCTTGACCCCCATCATGTATGTCTCGCCACCTGTTTAGGTTTGACCCCCATCATGTATGTCTTGCCACCTGTTTAGGCTTGACCCCCATCATGTATGCCTCGCCACCTGTTTAGGCTTGACCCCCATCATGTATGCCTCGCCACCTGTTTAGGCTTGACCCCCATCATGTATGCCTCGCCACCTGTTTAGGCTTGACCCCCATCATGTATGTCTCGCCACCTGTTTAGGCTTGACCCCCATCATGTATGTCTTGCCACCTGTTTAGGCTTGACCCCCATCATGTATGTCTTGCCACCTGTTTAGGCTTGACCCCCATCATGTATGTCTTGCCACCTGTTTAGGCTTGACCCCCATCATGTATGTCTCGCCACCTGTTTAGGTTTGACCCCCGACATGTATGCCTCGCCATCTGTATAGGTTTTTTATTCTCTTTCCTCTTTGCAGTGGAGAATAAATATAAACCCACTGTTGGTTGGTTGTAGAAATGTAATAGTATCTCATTACTTTTGATGTGGAAGTCGTGATACTGCGCGTTCGCTTCAGGTGCGAAATGTCCAGAGTTTGAGCCCCGCTGGAGCCGTTACGATGGTGCCCTTAGGCAAGGCATTTAAATTCCACGTTGCCTCTTCTCTCCCTCGTGGCCTCGAGAGTGATTAATATAAGTTGTAACAATTGTTTTGCAATCGAGCTAAAATAAATTTGTATAAACTATATGGGGAAAACCTTGTTTAGGGGGGATGTACTGATGTACAGATTGGCATGGAGTGTGAAATTGCCTTGTTGTGCATGTAAATATTTCTTGTTTGCTATGGTCTGTTGTTCGGGTGTGGTTTATAGCAAGCATGAACAGATTCATGTACAATGTACACCTCTGCTTGATTCTCTCTCCAATTGCAGGTTGTTATAGTTTCTGTTGTTATTTTTATCACCCAGTGAAAACTAACATACCAACATAGTCTCTAGTAATTCCTTTTGTTTATTCGGCAGATGTTTCGTGGGATGCGCAAGTAACGCACATGTCCTTCTTTCTAGCGACATCTCGGGCCGTCTCAAGCTTTATGCACTCGTGCCTTCTCGGACTATATGCAGATATATCGTACAGCTAATTGCATCCATTGCTTAACAAGTATACCATCTCCAGAGTTCCCTCTGTCTGCGCCACTTTTGTCGCCAATTGAAAGAAACTTGAGTAAATTTGAAAAACTTAAGTTGTGCCAAATATTTTCACTAATTCGGAAAATTTAGCGCAAGTATTTGTTTTTTTGTTGTCATTGGCGACCAACATCGGGAACTCTGCATCTCCGCAGTGCAAAGCGACCGACATCGGGAACTCTGCATCTCCGCAGTGCAAAGCGACCGACATCGGGAACTCTGCATCTCCGCAGTGCAAAGCGACCGACAGAGGGAACTCTGCATCTCCGAAGTGCAAAGCGACCGACATCGGGAACTCTGCATCTCCGCAGTGCAAAGCGACCGACAGAGGGAACTCTGCATCTCCGTAGTGCAAAGCGACCGACAGAGGGAACTCTGCATCTCCGCAGTGCAAAACCATATTTTACTAATTTTTTTAAAGTTATATTTCTGTTTAAACCGATTGTCGCAATTTCCCCAAAAAATGACTATCATACAATTGTAATCGTTACAAACCCAGTATTACCCAAGATAACGAAATCCATCCTTTTAAACATTTTTAATGTAATTGAACAATGTTGATATATAATCTTATATTTTAGTCTCTTTTTATTTGTTGCACTCTTCGTAACTTTATTTCTCCATTACAAATGATAACAATGAAATGAATGTGGGTACATCAATTTTAGCATGATTTATTAAAATTTCTGACATAAAAGCGGAACACTTACATTTAGGATGGAACACTCGCATACAGCATGGAACACTCGTATATAGCATGGGACATTACTCACATACAGCATGGAACACTCGCATACAGCATGGGACACTTGCATATAGCATGGGACATTACTCACATACAGCATGGGACACTTGCATATAGCATGGAACACTCGTATATAGCATGGGACACTCGCATATAGCATGGGACACTTGCATATAGCATGGGACATTACTCACATACTGCATGGGACACTTGCATATAGCATGGGACATTACTCACATACACATGGGACACTCGCATACAGCATGGGACACTTGTATATAGCATGGGACATTACTCGCATACCGCATGGGACACTTGCATATAGCATGTGACATTACTCACATACACCATGGGACACTTGTATACAGCATGGGACACTTGTATATAGCATGGTACATTACTCACATACCGCATGGGACACTTGCATACAGCATGGGACACTCACATATAGCATGGGACACTCGCATATAGCATGGGACACTCACATACAGCATGGGACACTCACATATAGCATGGGACACTCGCATGCAGCATGGGACACTTGCATATAGCATGGGACATTACTCACATACAGCATGGAACACTTGCATATGACATGGGACACTCACATATAGCATGGGACATTACTCACATACAGCATGGGACACTTGCATATAGCATGGAACACTCGTATATAGCATGGGACATTACTCACATACAGCATGGAACACTCGCATACAGCATGGGACACTTGCATATAGCATGGGACATTACTAACATACAGCATGGGACACTTGCATATAGCATGGAACACTCGTATATAGCATGGGACACTCGCATATAGCATGGGACACTTGCATATAACATGGGATATTACTCACATACTGCATGGGACACTTGCATATAGCATGGGACATTACTCACATACCACTGGGACACTCACATACAGCATGGGACACTTGTATATAGCATGGGACATTACTCGATACCACATGGGACACTTGCATATAGCATGTGACATTACTCACATACACCATGGGACACTTGTATACAGCATGGGACACTTGTATATAGCATGGTACATTACTCACATACCGCATGGGACACTTGCATACAGCATGGGACACTCACATATAGCATGGGACACTCGCATATAGCATGGGACACTCACATACAGCATGGGACACTCACATATAACATGGGACACTCACATGCAGCATGGGACACTTGCATATAGCATGGGACATTACTCACATACAGCATGGAACACTTGCATATAACATGGGACACTCACATATAGCATGGGACACTCACATACAGCATGGGACACTTGCATATAGCATGGAACACTCGTATATAGCATGGGCCACTCGCATATAGCATGGGACACTTGTATATAGCATGGGACACTTGCATATAGCATGGGACATTACTCACATACAGCATGGGACACTCGCATACAGCATGGGACACTTGTATATAGCATGGGACATTACTCACATACCGCATGGGACACTTGCATATAGCATGGGACATTACTCACATACAGCATGGGACACTCGCATACAGCATGGGACACTTGTATATAGCATGGGACATTACTCACATACTGCATGGGACACTTGCATACAGCATGGGACACTCCCATATAGCATGGGACACTCGCATATAGCATGGGACACTTGCATATAGCATGGGACACTCACATACAGCATGGGACATTACTCACATACAGCATGGGACATTACTCACATACAGCATGGGACACTTGCATATAGCATGGGACACTCACATACAGCATGGGACATTACTCACATACAGCATGGGACACTCACATACAGCATGGGACATTACTCACATACTGCATGGGACACTTGCATACAGCATGGGACACTGGCATACAGCACAGGAATTCTCATATAGCATGCGGCACTCACATACAGCACGGGGCACTCGCATACAGCACGGGACACTCCCATACACTAATTGTTTTACAGGAATGAGTTTAATTTTGACACTTGGCATGTTTTTACACTGCCGTAAAGATCTGTCTGCTAATGTAACATGTTCTAATGTAATACATATAGGACGTCTATGGATTAGGTGAAGAGTGCCCAAGATCATGTACCGAGCGATGCCCAAGATTATATTCCAGTTATTATACCATGCCAAACAAGATCATGTACCGAGTGATGCCCAAGATTATATTCCAGTTATTATACCATGCCAAACAAGATCATGTACCGAGTGTTGCCCAAAATTATGTTCCAGTTATTATACCATGCCAAACAAGATCATGTACCGAGTGTTGCCCAAGATTATGTTTGTCTATTGAGAAAACTGTATATAACACTAATCCCACCATCACAATGTGAACAATTCACCAACTCAAAACAGTTACGTGCTCCAAACATAGTTGAAGTTTGATACAAAATGTTTGTTTGGTGCATAGTTTGATCTGCATAGGAAGCATGTATGTTTTAGAAATTAAACACATCAAAAGTCATACCGTTGGGTACTCTTGTTAACCCTTTGCCTGCTGAGTAAATAAGATCACATTTGCAAATAACGTAGATCCAGATCAGCCGCGACATAACGCCACAGGGTCTATATTGTTTGCTATTCAGAAAAGTGTTTTAGCTCCACTATCCGAACAGCATAGAGCCTGATCAGACGGCACGTTCTGTGCCGTCTGATCTGGCTCTATGCTGTTTGCCAAAGTGACTTTTTTCTGCTGCTAGCGTGCAAAGGGTTAATAGAATGAACCTTGTAAAAGCACTTTCTAGTTCATACAATTGCTATAATAATAAACTAAAATTCACCCAAAATCAACACTGCCATATATAGAATTGTTTACAGTAATATTCACATGACCTAGATTTTATATTGACTGGTCAACCTCATGGCCATGGTGTATGGCTTATTTGAAATGGGTTTTCCTATTTACATGTACTTTCATAGCCTTGGGTGCCAGTCTGTCGATTTTTCGCTTTTTAGCTTCTGGCAAAATGACAGCCTGGGGAAACTTGATTTCCGATCGTAGCGCCATCTACTTACACCCTCATTTACGAGGGTGTAGATTTGAAGAACAACAACTCTTCTCTACAAGATAATATCGATAAATATAGAAACGGAATTCTATCGGAAATCGCCGAACAGGCACGATTGTACACAATCAGTTCCGAATATACACATACTCCCGTAGACTCATTTACATTGCAAACATATAATTTCCCGTTTCTGTGTTATATCGACGAGATGGCAGATTGTAAATATTATGTAATTGAACTAAGGACGACTTAAATATTGAGTAAATATGTCAAATCAGACGCACATTGTACTTTTTAAAACTATTTATCGTTCCGTTGATCCGTAAACAATGGCGGCCAATTATAAAGTTTTATCAACATTGCAGTGCCTCACTTTCGATTCAAGTATGTCATTAATTAAGTCACATGCAAATAGGCCTATTAATAGGATTAATGCTAGTCAATAATTACACGGACAATCCCCCCCAAGTTTCCCAAGGCTCAGAAACTTAATACGGCCCAATTAATAGTCTCGGTGTTAAAATATATTTATTTGACTGACCAGGCAAACTATATCGACGCCTCTTCCCAGGCTAGTATTTTCCATGTCTTTATTGCTTACTTTTTGAGTTACAACAATAGTTTCCTATTTAAATGTGTAACTGCTCGTATTGAAAATGCAATGAACTCGGAAACATAATCGCGCTTCATTAACCTGTAGGCGAAATGAACAGATTACTTTTTAACCCGATTCTTCTTTCTTTTTTTAAATCAAAAAATTTAATTTTTCTTCATTTTTTAACTTTTAAAAAAGAAAAGAAGAATCTGAACGATTTGAAAGAAATGTCGAGCCCAACTTTCTAGGAAAAATAAGACAAATATCGCACATTTGTTATTTGTTCATTTTGCCTACAACAGGTTAATGAAAATATATGTAGCGACACATGCACATATGGACATTTTAAATTTGAATATTTATTTGTATATCAGTATATATATTTTTTCGAAAGTCATGTGACATGGTACACCAATATCTAGTTGATCCATTGCATTTCTATTTGACATGATCAGCTATCATAAATTCTCTTGTTGTATGCAGTTCTCCAACTTCTTTCAATGGTTTGCATGGTTTACTGACCTTTACAATTAGAATGAAGTTTGTTGATGGTCTCTAATGGGTGAAATAATTGACTTAGAGATCGTTATCCCCCCCCCCTTCTGGAGGGGGGGTCCGACTTCATGCAGCATCTTATGCAGTTAGCTACACTGGCCATTGTAAAGCCTTTGTTCTATTATAAATTGTATTTAATAGTCATGTTTTGTATTTTAACCCTATTTTGTTGAAATTTATTAAATAATACTATTTAATTAAGGACGCAACCATGTGCTTTCTCACATCTTATGACCTAGGATGACCCTGTTGATAATCCGCTATTGTAATGCAGCCTGAATGGATGTACATGTATGTAAGATGTTATTTTTGAGTAACCTAGACATTAAGTGACCTACATAATTATGTTTTGGATTGGCTTGCATAACGGAGATAATTTGGATTTTAACAAAATGATAATGTGCTGATTATATTTCACAGTATAAGACGGAGCGGGACGGTGTGGTGGAGACGCGCTTAGAGAGGAAGGTCACCATCATTAGTTCTGAAGATGATGATTTGGACCATGATGCTGTAAGTATCGGCTCCCTTTGATTTTACAAATTTATTTTAGCTCGATTGCGAAACAAATTCTTATAACTTATATTAATCACTCTCGAGACCTCATTCCTGATGGAATCCATTGCCATGAGGGAGACTGAAGATGCAATATGGAATTTAAATGCCTTGCCTAAGGGCACATCGTAACGGCTCCAGCGAGGCTCGAACTCCGGGCCTAAGGGCACAATCGTTACCGGCTACCACTGGGGGGCTTGTTTTTCGCACCTGAAGCGAACGCGCTATCACGACTTCCACCAGTTACCTTGTGTTGTGATGTCACCTAATCAAATTACCACATTTCATTTACGACTGCAAAGGCAAATTATTCACAATATTTTACAGAGCTGTGACAAATTAGTTGCCCTATTTTAGCAAAAGTATTCGCAACATTTCATCATATTGGTATCAACATTTCAGTGCATTAGTTTCAAAATTTCAGTCAATTAATCGCAACATTTAAAACCAATTAGTTGCTACATCTCAGCCCATTAGTCGCAAGATTTCACCGCATTAGTTGCAACAGTACCCTGGAATAGCAATGTTTTGGTAGCTTAATCTGAATATGGAGGTCTGTCAAATGTTGGTAGTGTAAGAAATACCTGTGAGTTAGCCTTTGTTGCACAATGACCCATGTGAATTGTTGATGGTTAGTAACTATAGATAAACATCACTTTGTTGCACAATGACCAATGGGAATTGTTGATGGTTAGTAACTATAGATAAACATCACTTTGTTGCACAATGACCAATGGGAATTGTTGATGGTTAGTAACTATAGATAAACATCACTTTGTTGCACAATGACCAATGGGAATTGTTGATGGTTAGTAACTATAGATAAACATCACTTTGTTGCACAATGACCAATGGGAATTGTTGATGGTTAGTAACTATAGATAAACATCACTTTGTTGCACAATGACCAATGGGAATTGTTGATGGTTAGTAACTATAGATAAACATCACTTTGTTGCACAATGACCAATGGGAATTGTTGATGGTTAGTAACTATAGATAAACATCACTTTGTTGCACAATGACCAATGGGAATTGTTGATGGTTAGTAACTATAGATAAACATCACTTTGTTGTACAATGACCCATGTGAATTGTTGATGGTTAGTAACTATATATAAACATCACTTGTTTCGTTCACTCAATATTTATATTTCCATTGGCAGATGTTGCGGGCAGCCATTAATGAAGTAACACTAATGAATGAAAATATTGCAGTGGAGAAAATAGAATGCATGAGACAAATAGAAGAGGTTAATGGCAATTGAATTGTTTAATGATGTAAGTAAACTTGGCAAGATTGTCCATTACCAACTTATACTCTGTATATTGTGGCCGAGTGGTTACGGTCGTCAACTTCAAATCACTTTCCGCTGTATGTTCGAAACCCACTGGGGGGGGGGGTGAATTCTTTCATATGAGGAAGCTATTCGGCTGGCTAGTGGAAGGTTGTGGTTCTACCCGGGCATGCCTGATGTACTGCTCGGAGGAGCATCATGGATATTATATTCCTGCACAAATATGGCTGGAGTCCGCCTCCGTGGTCGAGCGGTTACGGTCGCTGACTTGTAGACCACTATAACCTATCATCACTGATGGTCGCGGGTTCGAGCCCCGCTCAGACCGTGTCTCATTTATATGAAAAAGTTGGCAGTTTCTTACGGAGGTTGGTGCACCCAAGTACTGGTTAACCGCTGGAGCCGGCCCAGGAAAGGTGTTGTTAGGTAAACTGCCCGCCGACGATATAGCCCAAAATTGTGCTGATGCAGGAGTAAAACCCGAAATATAACATAACAAATATGGCTGGAGTGTCACCGTATGCTCTAAGCTGTTGTTCATGCCACTTTAAACTCCAAAACAAACACGCACACACACCAATAATTGAACCTAAAATCACCCTCTTTGCTGAATCCCACTGTTGTTAACCTAAAATCACCCTCTTTGATGAATCCCATCGTTGTTAACCTAAAATCACCCTCTTTGATGAATCCCACCGAATCCATTCTTGTGAAAGGTCTATCCAAATGGCATGCGGACCGTGGCTGGTTTGATCCGGATACCCACACATGCCAGAAACACTATTTGAACCTGAAAAGAAAGTAAGTGTCTATGCGACTCTGATGTCCACAACAACCCGAGACTTGTACGTATAGATATACCCGTAACCCGAGACATGTACGTGTAGCTATACCCGTAACCCGAGACTTGTACGTATAGCTATACCCGTAACCCGAGACTTGTACGTATAGCTATACCCGTAACCCGAGACATGTACGTATAGCTATACCTGTAACCCGAGACTTGTACATATAGCTATACCCGAGACATGTACGTGTAGCTATACCCGTAACCCGAGACATGTACGTGTAGCTATACCCGTAATGTACATACCCGTAACATGTACGTGTAGCTATACCCGTAACCCGAGACATGTACGTTAGCTATACCCTAACCCGAGACATGTACGTGTAGCTATACCCGTAACCCGAGACATGTACGTGTAGCTATACCCGTAACCCGAGACATGTACGTGTAGCTATACCCGTAACCCGAGACCTGTACATGTAGCTATACCCGTAACCCATACCGTGTAGCGTTGCTATACCCGTACCCAGACTGTTCGTGTAGCTATACCCGTAACCCGAGACATGTAGTGTAGCTATACCCGTTAACCCGAGACATGTACGTGTAGCTATTAAACATGTTATTAATACCCGTAACCCGAGACATGTACGTGTAGCTATACCCGTAACCCGAGACATGTACGTGTAGCTATACCTGTAACCCGAGACATGTACGTGTAGCTATACCTGTAACCCGAGACATGTACGTATAGCTATACCTGTAACCCGAGACTTGTACGTATAGCTCTACCCGTAACCCGAGACATGTACGTGTAGCTATACCCGTAACAATTGGCTCAGACTTGTTCAATTATCAAATATGTTCTCTCGAGACCTCATTACTTATAAAATCCATCGCTATGAGGGAGAGAGAAAAGGCATGTTGAATATATGTACGTTGCCTAATGGCTCATTCATAATTGCTACAGCTAGTGCAAGCTCCTGACGTGTCAAATCTGACTGCGCCATCACGACTTCCACATATTAATGTTTAAACTTTGTATGTATGTATGTATGTTCCATTAATGTCAAACTCCTATGGGGGACCTAGACATGTTTTCTTGGGCAGGCGTAGCTGACCTAAGTGGTTAACCAGTACTAAGCAATGTGTGTGAGGTGCCTTGCTCAATGACACCACATACGTGGCCTGATCGAGTATTGAACCGGGGACCACTCGATTCCAAATCCGACGCTCTACCACTGGACCACGGACTACACCCTTTGTTGACCACATATTAATGATTAAACTTTGTTGATTTTCTGGTTGACTAATAATAGTATTATTATTTACAGATGATGGCTTTACCAGTTGCAGCAAGCCTTTAGTGATACAGATGCAATAAATTAAAGCTTTCATGTGCTTTGGATCAGTGACAGAAATAGCCACCAATGAGTGCCTGTTCATTTTCATGTTACCATAGTCACAGCCAATCATAACACTTCATTATGACATCATTCACATAACAGATATGTAAATAGTGAAAAGAAAGCTGTTATGTTTGTATAATGTAAACTGGACTGTACAGAGAGTATGGTAGTGTGAGGCAATAGAAAGGTAACTGTGTGTTCTCATCACATTGCATCCCCTTTAAAGTGTATAGCCACAGAAAGTAAATGATTTTAAATTATTATCCGCAGAAGGTTATGCGGCCAAATAGGCACCGCAAAAGTAAAATGATGCAGCAGTGACCTGTTGAAATAGCACACATGCTGTGAGAGGGGACTGTCGATGAGAACGAAAACGCTGGAATAGACGAAAGAGAAATGGAATAATCAAACTGGCATTGTTTTACCGCGATTCATTAACCCATTCAACCCCAAGTAACTGACATGGACTGGTGTGTGATATTTTCAAACCAATAAATTAATAAGAAAATTACCTTTGGACCAGTTCATTTATCAAAATGGGTAATTTTATCTAAAAATAGTAATAATTATTACTGGCAAAAAAGTGCAGATCCTGATGAGACGGCTCGTCACGAGCCGGCTCATCTGGATCTACACTTTTCATAAGCCTATTTAGAGGCCTGTGGGGTTGAAAGGGTTAAACAAATGTTGCTTCAGTCATTTTATTTCGAGCTTCGTAGAACTACTTTCATGGAGACAGTTAAACTGGTATTTTGCTTTGTATCCTTGAGAGCACGTTATCTGTCACGGTTTGTCACTATTTTGATCAATAGTGGTTAAGATAGATTTACATAATCCGAGTCATTTAAGTAAAATAACTTTTATCTGATTTTGACTGTCTTGTGTTTCGTAGAAGCAACATTTCTTTGATGATCGTTCTCAATTCACACGTAGTAGTGCAATGATCCGTGTTACTGGGTCTTGCTCACATTTCCTCTCCATGTTATTCTATGGGATAGCCAAGGTTGGTTGGTGTTCATGACCAGAACTAGTAATAAAAGAAAAGATACTCGGTACTAATACACGCTTGACATTCGGTACTATTGTAGGTTCGAAAACAATTGTTTTATTTCATGAGAACGTTAGAAATTATGTACATTACATTCTTAATGCACTGCACAGCATTAAACAGTAATTGAATATTGTCGACATCATATCTTGATGCAACGACACATACTGTACCTTTTCATTGAACATCTCTTGTCAACAGCACTGACATTCTGACTGTCTCATGTCAACAGTTCTGACATTCTGACTTGTCTCGTGTCGACTACTGACATTCCGACTGTCTTGTGTCAACAGTACTGACATTCTGACTGTCTCACGTCAACTGTACGACATTGCTACCATCTTGTGTCAACAGTACCAACATTCCGACTGTCTCGTGTCAACTGTACTGACATTCCGACTCTCACCTAGAGACGACACTGGTTCTATTCATGTAATTGTGCAGGGCTTAAATTCATTATTTTCAAACATTCTAGGTTCATAACTGAATAATGGAAGACTCTTTCGTCTAAATCTAACTAGACATGTGCGTCTTTTTCCATAAACTACCCGTAATTGTTGCGCACATTTTTTACAGAGTTGTGTATATTACTATTCAAGTAATCTCAGTTTCCTTGGTTGTCATGTTTTGAATGAAATTTGGTGTTTTATTTCTAATCCTTGGTTGTGAGGATGGAGTTATGTGCTTGTGCCAGAAAGAGCTTCATTGCTTGCCGTGTTGCTCCAGATGCCCACAATGGTAGACTGATTTCAATGGCATTTAGAGTATATCAGAATTGCTTAACTTGGGCTATGGTAAATGATACTATTTAAATTTGCTCTATCTGCAACCCATTGCACCGGTTAGCAATACTGGGGAAAGGGGGAGACAATTCACACCCAGTCTTTATTGTCCGGAACATAGTTGTGTACGTACCATGGATGTTCTGGCATGCCATCGGCACGGTTACTTGTCACGCGCATGATGTCTGCGTGCGGGTGTACACCATGAATGTTCTGGCATGCCATCGGCACGGTTACTTGCCACGTGCATGATGTCTGCGTGCGGGTGTACACCATGGATGTTCTGGCATGCCATCGGCACGGTTACTTGCCACGTGCATGATGTCTGCGTGCGGGTGTACACCATGGATTATGTTCCGTACCATGGATGTGGTTGCATGGCCTGTATGTGGGGAAATAATATTCTTGTGCGCTGGCGAGTACCATCCATGCTTGCCTATAAGACAAGTTTTGTACCACCAGATTATGGTCTCAAAGTGGCTTCCTTGTCCGCCTCCGTGGTCGAGTGGTTAAGGTCGCTGACTTGTATACCACTAACCTATCATCACTGATGGTCACGGGTTCGAGCCCCGCTCTGGTTGTGTCTCATTTATATGAAAAAGTTGGCAGTTTCTTACGGAGGTTTGTGCACCCAAGTACTGGTTAACCGCTGGAGCCTGCCCAGGAAAGGTGTTAGGTAAACTGCCCGCCGGCGATATATAGCCCAAAATGGTGCTGATGCCGGCGTAAAACCCGAAATATAACATAGCATAACACAGTGGCTTCGTGTCTTATAAATGAGTATTTAAAAAATAATAATTTATTTTTTAAGCGTGTTAAATGATATCAATTATTATGTTTTAGAAGAGAAAGCACTCCGACACTGAAATTTCGTCAACTTGCACTGGCCAAACATGCAATTTATACATGGTCTTGTGTCCGTTTTATCAACTCGTCTTATTATTCGAGTTCGAGCGCATGCCAAAACCCACAGGTATTAGGACCAAAGTATGGGTAGTGTTATAGGTGAGATTGCCTTATAGGGGAGTATGGAAGGTACTAGTGCATGTATGCTGCATACCGTGGCACTGTTTACCCACTGGATATAGCTATATATTGTTTAAATCGTAGTCTACTAGGCGTGTTGCTTTGGCTAATATGGGTTGTAGTTAGTAATAGTAAACATGTGAAGTGTGACATGATACATGCTTAACTTGGCTGTGTTATCACAACTTTTTTAGAATTTTAATTTTGTTACATAAATATTTACATTTTATGCTGCTTTTATAATTTGACTTTTTAAAAAATATATACCAGCTATTGTTATGGCTTGGTCGGCATCACCTGGTGTCCATCCACCCGGTCAACATCCTCTACGGTCAACATCCACCCGGTCAACATCCTCTACGGTCCATCCACCCGGTCAACATCCTCTACGGTCCATCCACCCGGTCAACATCCTCTACGGTCCATCCACCCGGTCAACATCCTCTATGGTCCATCCACCCAGTCAACATCTCTACGGTCCATCCACCCGGTCAACATCCTCTACGGTCCATCCACCCGTCAACATCCTCTACGGTCCATCCACCCGGTCAACATCCTCTACGGTCCATCCACCCGGTCAACATCCTCTATGGTCCATCCACCCGGTCAACATCCTCTACGGTCCATCCACCCGGTCAACGTCCTCTACGGTCCATCCACCCAGTCAACATCCTCTACCGTCCATCCATCCGGTCAATGTCCTCTAAGGTCCATTCACTATCCACCTGGTCAACATCCTCTCTAAGGTCCATCCACCCAGTCAACATCCTCTAAGGTCCATCCACCCAGTCAACATCCTCTAAGGTCCATCCACCCGGTCAACATCCACTGCTTCAACCTGATCGGCATACTCTCTGGTCCATCAATTGCTTCTACACGTGTCCCTTAAGATTTAGATTCGCTCAAGCAGTCGAAGTGTTGGCAAAATGCTAGCGTCGCTTTTGTTTCATCTTAGGCAGTTTCGTTATGCTATTTTACTGTGTTTCATCAGTTTTATTTAATAACTATTTAAACTTATAAAACATATAATTTGATAACTTCCGAATCGATACTATCCCAAAGTACTACAAGATGATACATATAGCATGTAGGAGATATAAGATGTAATAGAATTTCTTTCCATCTTCTCCAACTTTGTTGATACAGGTTGTCTATTTTTCAGACGTTGTTCTGATTTCAAGATTTGAGATCGCTTTTTATTTGCCTGGTTGTTTATATTGAACAGGTCTATTGCAGGCTTTGAAACAAGGTGTTTCAGGCCTGACATTGGTAGAGGTCTGTTTAGGGGAAATAAAGGGAGTTGGATTTTTATGAAAATATGTACTTGTTAAAATGTATGCCATTGTTTGTGTTTTTTAATCCATTTCTGCAGTATAACTGTGTCTGTGTAATTATTTAAGTCTGTTAGTGTTTTATATCGTTTTTAAAATTACAGTTATTACCTGCAGTGTAGCTACTTTGTGTAAAATTTACATTGCGAGAGTACTACTGATAGAAATAACAGGTCCATTAATAAAAGTTTTGAAATATACCCCCCTTTGAAAACTCACCAACCACAATTAGATATAAGAAACGTAACTGTCGCGTGAATCACAGGTGGTTGAAATTTCAATAGAAACATTACATTACCCCACCCACCTATCGATACAGTAGTGACGTAGTTCTTGGCTGTTTTTCAGTTATTATTTTGCGTGTGAATATCGACAGTTCTACACAGTATATTTTAATAAACGATTTTATAAACTGGTGAAACTTTTATTATATTCCTGCGCTTGAATCGAGTCAATAAAAAAACGTAACTTTTACAATTGCTATTGAATACCACATTTAGTTACGCTTGTTTTAATAGTAATTATCAACATAGGTGTTGCAAACACTTGTGTAGTAATGACAAATATTTGTATTTATTCAAATATAGCAATTGAGTCTGGCTGTTGTTGAGGATTTGGTGTACATTGTAGTTTGTACAAAATGGTTCCCATTTAATCATTACGTTTATTATGATGTTGAATTTAAATCGAATTTACCCACGCTAGTTAACCTGAAATTTAGAGAACATCAAATCAAATTCACTATCGTGGAAATGAGCATTAGATAATTGGAAGCATTTCCTTGAGCCCTGCAGGGAGACGTTAGGGGTGGTCTGAGAGAGACTGTTTCTCCCATGTCTCCCACTAGCTTGAACCCTGTAGGGAGAAATGCGGTAGCCGAGGGAGATCGTTTCTCCCATGTCTCCCACTAGCTTGAGCCCTGCAGGGAGAAATGAGGTAGCCGAGGGAGATCGTTTCTCACATGTCTCCCACTAGCTTGAGCCCTGCAGGGAGAAATGAGGTAGCCGAGGGAGATCGTTTCTCACATGTCTCACTCTAGTTTCTCCCATGTCTCCCACTAGCTTGAGCCCTGCAGGGAGAAATGAGGTAGCCGAGGGAGATCGTTTCTCACATGTCTCCCTCTAGTTTCTCCCATGTCTCCCACTAGCTTGAGCCATGCAGGGAGAAATGAGGTAGCCGAGTAAGATCGTTTCTCACATGTCTCCCTCTAGTTTCTCCCATGTCTCCCACTAGCTTGAGCCCTGCAGGGAGAAATGAGGGAGATCATTTCTCACATGTCTCCCTCTAGTTTCTCCCATGTCTCCCACTAGCTTGAGCCCTGCAGGGAGAAATGAGGTAGCCGAGGGAGATCATTTCTCCCATGTTTCCCACTAGCTTGAGCCCTGCAACGTACATGTATTGATATAATTATTGTACGCAGTAGTAGGATCTGGAACCATTTGATTTATCGACATGCAATTCCACCCAGTCTTAGACAATATATACAGACTTGAAGCAGCCGTGTAGCGTTCAGATATATTCTTAATCTATGATTTATCTTATTATTAATGCTGTAATGAAATTATTTCCCTTTGCTTAGATAATTCATAGCTATAATTTTAATAAAACACACTGAAATCATTTGTAATATCTTATTTCTTTTGATTGAATAATTATTGTAGTGCCAGGAAATGAACGTAGTTCTGAAACACACTCCCAACAGTTTACAAACCGGGCTGGGCACATTTTTTGAAACTAACTTGTCCGGGAGACAACTGACACGGGCAATGTTGACTTGTCCCAATGTCTATTTGACTTGTCCCAATGTCTATTTGACTTGTCCCAATGTCTATTTGACTTGTCCCAATGTCTATTTGACTTGTCCCAATGTCTATTTGACTTGTACCAATGTCTATTTGATTTGTCCCAATGTGTATTTGACTTGTACCAATGTGTATTTGACTTGTCCCAATGTGTATTTGACTTGTACCAATGTCTATTTGACTTGTCCCAATGTCTATTTGACTTGTCCCAATGTTTATTTGACTTGTCCCAATGTCTATTTGACTTGTACCAATGTCTATTTGACTTGTACCAATGTCTATTTGACTTGTCCCAATGTCTATTTGACTTGTCCCAATGTCTATTTGACTTGTACCAATGTCTATTTGACTTTATCCAATGTCTATTTGACTTGTCCCAATGTCTATTTGACTTGTACCAATGTCTATTTGACTTGTCCCAATGTCTATTTGACTTGTACCAATGTCTATTTGACTTGTCCCAATGTCTATTTGACTTGTACCAATGTCTATTTGACTTGTACCAATGTCTATTTGACTTGTACCAATGTCTATTTGACTTGTACCAATGTCTATTTGACTTGTCCCAATGTCTATTTGACTTGTACCAATGTCTATTTGACTTGTCCCAATGTATTTGACTTGATCCAATGTCTATTTGACTTGTACCAATGTCTATTTGACTTGTCCCAATGTCTATTTGACTTGAT
Organism: Archivesica marissinica; assembly: GCA_014843695.1. Taxonomy (NCBI): domain Eukaryota; kingdom Metazoa; phylum Mollusca; class Bivalvia; order Venerida; family Vesicomyidae; genus Archivesica; species Archivesica marissinica. The sequence goes on along the minus strand of CM026397.1, from coordinate 24,795,315 downwards.
TCAATGTATTTGACTTGTCCCAATGTGTATTTGACTTGTCCCAATGTGTATTTGACTTGTCCCAATGTATTTGACTTGTACCAATGTCTATTTGACTTGTACCAATGTCTATTTGACTTGTACCAATGTCTATTTGACTTGTACCAATGTCTATTTGACTTGTACCAATGTCTATTTGACTTGTACCAATGTCTATTTGACTTGTACCAATGTCTATTTGACTTGTACCAATGTCTATTTGACTTGTCCCAATGTCTATTTGACTTGTACCAATGTCTATTTGACTTGTACCAATGTCTATTTGACTTGTACCAATGTCTATTTGACTTGTCCCAATGTATTTGACTTGTACCAATGTCTATTTGACTTGTACCAATGTCTATTTGACTTGTCCCAATGTATTTGACTTGATCCAATGTATTTGACTTGATCCAATGTCTATTTGACTTGTCCCAATGTATTTGACTTGATCCAATGTCTATTTGACTTGTCCCAATGTATTTGACTTGATCCAATGTCTATTTGACTTGTCCCAATGTCTATTTGACTTGATCCAATGTCTATTTGACTTGTACCAATGTCTATTTGCCTTTATCCAATGTCTATTTGACTTGTCCCAATGTCTATTTGACTTGTACCAATGTCTATTTGACTTGTCCCAATGTATTTGACTTGATCCAATGTCTATTTGACTTGTCCCAATGTCTATTTGACTTGTCCAATGTATTTGACTTGATCCAATGTCTATTTGACTTGTACCAATGTCTATTTGACTTGTACCAATGTCTATTTGACTTGTACCAATGTCTATTTGACTTTATCCAATGTCTATTTGACTTGTCCCAATGTATTTGACTTGATCCAATGTCTATTTGACTTCTACCAATGTCTATTTGACTTGTCCCAATGTATTTGACTTGATCCAATGTATTTGACTTGATCCAATGTCTATTTGACTTGTACCAATGTCTATTTGACTTGTCCCAATGTCTATTTGACTTGTCCCAATGTCTATTTGACTTGTCCAATGTCTATTTGACTTGTACCAATGTCTATTTGACTTGTCCAATGTCTATTTGACTTGTACCAATGTCTATTTGACTTGTCCCAATGTCTATTTGACTTGTCCCAATGTCTATTTGACTTGTACCAATGTCTATTTGACTTTATCCAATGTCTATTTGACTTGTCCCAATGTCTATTTGACTGTACCAATGTCTATTTGACTTGTCCCAATGTGTATTTGACTTGTACCAATGTCTATTTGACTTGTCCCAATGTCTATTTGACTTGTACCAATGTCTATTTGACTTGTACCAATGTCTATTTGACTTTACCAATGTCTATTTGACTTTATCCAATGTCTATTTGACTTGTCCCAATGTCTATTTGACTTGTACCAATGTCTATTTGACTTGTACCAATGTCTATTTGACTTGTACCAATGTCTATTTGACTTGTCCCAATGTATTTGACTTGTCCCAATGTGTATTTGACTTGTCCCAATGTGTATTTGACTTGTCCCAATGTATTTGACTTGTCCCAATGTGTATTTGACTTGTACCAATGTCTATTTGACTTGTACCAATGTCTATTTGACTTGTACCAATGTCTATTTGACTTGTACCAATGTCTATTTGACTTGTACCAATGTCTATTTGACTTGTACCAATGTCTATTTGACTTGTTCCAATGTCTATTTGACTTGTCCCAATGTCTATTTGACTTGTACCAATGTCTATTTGACTTGTACCAATGTCTATTTGACTTGTACCAATGTATATTTGACTTGTCCCAATGTCTATTTGACTTGTACCAATGTCTATTTGACTTGTACCAATGTCTATTTGACTTGTCCCAATGTATTTGACTTGATCCAATGTCTATTTGACTTGTACCAATGTCTATTTGACTTGTCCCAATGTATTTGACTTGATCCAATGTCTATTTGACTTGTCCCAATGTCTATTTGACTTGTCCCAATGTATTTGACTTGATCCAATGTCTATTTGACTTGTACCAATGTCTATTTGCCTTTATCCAATGTCTATTTGACTTGTCCCAATGTCTATTTGACTTGTACCAATGTCTATTTGACTTGTCCCAATGTATTTGACTTGATCCAATGTCTATTTGACTTGTCCCAATGTCTATTTGACTTGTCCCAATGTATTTGACTTGATCCAATGTATTTGACTTGTCCCAATGTCTATTTGACTTGTACCAATGTCTATTTGACTTGTACCAATGTCTATTTGACTTTATCCAATGTCTATTTGACTTGTCCCAATGTATTTGACTTGATCCAATGTCTATTTGACTTCTACCAATGTCTATTTGACTTGTCCCAATGTATTTGACTTGATCCAATGTATTTGACTTGATCCAATGTCTATTTGACTTGTCCCAATGTATTTGACTTGATCCAATGTATATTTGACTTGTCCCATGTATTTGACTTGATCCAATGTCTATTTGACTTGTCCCAATGTCTATTTGACTTGTACCAATGTCTATTTGACTTGTACCAATGTCTATTTGACTCGTCCCAATGTCTATTTGACTTGTACCAATGTCTATTTGACTTGTACCAATGTCTATTTGACTTGATCCAATGTCTATTTGACTTGTCCCAATGTATTTGACTTGATCCAATGTCTATTTGACTTGTCCCAATGTATTTGACTCTATCCAATGTCTATTTGACTTGTACCAATGTCTATTTGACTTGTCCCAATGTCTATTTGACTTGTACCAATGTCTATTTGACTTGTCCCAATGTATTTGACTTGATCCAATGTCTATTTGACTTGTACCAATGTATATTTGACTTGTCCCAATGTATTTGACTTGATCCAATGTCTATTTGACTTGTACCAATGTCTATTTGACTTGTCCCAATGTCTATTTGACTTGTACCAATGTCTATTTGACTTGTCCCAATGTATTTGACTTGATCCAATGTCTATTTGACTTGTACCAATGTATATTTGACTTGTCCCAATGTATTTGACTTGATCCAATGTCTATTTGACTTGTACCAATGTCTATTTGACTTGTCCCAATGTCTATTTGACTTGTACCAATGTCTATTTGACTTGTCCCAATGTATTTGACTTGTTCCAATGTCTATTTGACTTGTCCCAATGTCTATTTGACTTGTCCCAATGTATTTGACTTGTCCCAATGTCTATTTGACTTGTACCAATGTCTATTTGACTTGTACCAATGTCTATTTGACTTGTACCAATGTCTATTTGACTTGTACCAATGTCTATTTGACTTGTACCAATGTCTATTTGACTTGTACCAATGTCTATTTGACTTTCCAATGTCTATTTGTCCCAATGTCTATTTGACTTTATCCAATGTCTATTTGACTTTATCCAATGTCTATTTGACTTTATCCAATGTCTATTTGACTTTATCCAATGTCTATTTGACTTTATCCAATGTCTATTTGACTTTATCCAATGTCTATTTGACTTTATCCAATGTCTATTTGACTTTATCCAATGTCTATTTGACTTTATCCAATGTCTATTTGACTTTATCCAATGTCTATTTGACTTTATCCAATGTCTATTTGACTTGTCCCAATGTCTATTTGACTTGTACCAATGTCTATTTGACTTTATCCAATGTCTATTTGACTTGATCCAATGTCTATTTGACTTTATCCAATGTCTATTTGACTTTATCCAATGTCTATTTGACTTGTACCAATGTCTATTTGACTTGTCCCAATGTCTATTTGACTTGTACCAATGTCTATTTGACTTGTACCAATGTCTATTTGACTTGTACCAATGTCTATTTGACTTGTCCCAATGTCTATTTGACTTGTACCAATGTCTATTTGACTTGTACCAATGTCTATTTGACTTGTCCCAATGTCTATTTGACTTTATCCAATGTCTATTTGACTTTATCCAATGTCTATTTGACTTTATCCAATGTCTATTTGACTTGTCCCAATGTCTATTTGACTTGTACCAATGTCTATTTGACTTGTCCCAATGTCTATTTGACTTTATCCAATGTCTATTTGACTTGTACCAATGTCTATTTGACTTTATCCAATGTCTATTTGACTTGTTCCAATGTCTATTTGACTTTATCCAATGTCTATTTGACTTGTCCCAATGTCTATTTGACTTGTACCAATGTCTATTTGACTTGTTCCAATGTCTATTTGACTTGTCCCAATGTCTATTTGACTTGTTCCAATGTCTATTTGACTTTATCCAATGTCTATTTGACTTGTTCCAATGTCTATTTGACTTTATCCAATGTCTATTTGACTTTATCCAATGTCTATTTGACTTTATCCAATGTCTATTTGACTTTATCCAATGTCTATTTGACTTGTACCAATGTCTATTTGACTTTATCCAATGTCTATTTGACTTGTACCAATGTCTATTTGACTTGTACCAATGTCTATTTGACTTGTCCAATGTCTATTTGACTTGTCCCAATGTCTATTTGACTTGTACCAATGTCTATTTGACTTGTACCAATGTCTATTTGACTTGTACCAATGTCTATTTGACTTGTCCCAATGTCTATTTGACTTGTACCAATGTCTATTTGACTTTATCCAATGTCTATTTGACTTTATCCAATGTCTATTTGACTTGTTCCAATGTCTATTTGACTTGTACCAATGTCTATTTGACTTGTCCCAATGTCTATTTGACTTTATCCAATGTCTATTTGACTTGTACCAATGTCTATTTGACTTTATCCAATGTCTATTTGACTTGTTCCAATGTCTATTTGACTTTATCCAATGTCTATTTGACTTTATCCAATGTCTATTTGACTTGTACCAATGTCTATTTGACTTGATCCAATGTCTATTTGACTTATCCAATGTCTATTTGACTTGATCCAATGTCTATTTGACTTTATCCAATGTCTATTTGACTTGATCCAATGTCTATTTGACTTTATCCAATGTCTATTTGACTTTATCCAATGTCTATTTGACTTTATCCAATGTCTATTTGACTTTATCCAATGTCTATTTGACTTATCCAATGTCTATTTGACTTTATCCAATGTCTATTTGACTTTATCCAATGTCTATTTGACTTTATCCAATGTCTATTTGACTTTATCAATGTCTATTTGACTTGTCCAATGTCTATTTGACTTTATCCAATGTCTATTTGACTTGTCCCAATGTCTATTTGACTTGTACCAATGTCTATTTGACTTTATCCAATGTCTATTTGACTTGTACCAATGTCTATTTGACTTGATCCAATGTCTATTTGACTTTATCCAATGTCTATTTGACTTTATCCAATGTCTATTTGACTTGTCCAATGTCTATTTGACTTGTACCAATGTCTATTTGACTTGTACCAATGTCTATTTGACTTGTACCAATGTCTATTTGACTTGTCCCAATGTCTATTTGACTTGTACCAATGTCTATTTGACTTGTCCAATGTCTATTTGACTTGTCCCATGTCTATTTGACTTGTCCCAATGTCTATTTGACTTGTTCCAATGTCTATTTGACTTGTTCCAATGTATTTGACTTGTCCCAATGTCTATTTGACTTGTACCAATGTCTATTTGACTTGTACCAATGTCTATTTGACTTGTACCAATGTCTATTTGACTTGTCCCAATGTCTATTTGACTTGATCCAATGTCTATTTGACTTGTACCAATGTCTATTTGACTTTATCCAATGTCTATTTGACTTGTCCCAATGTCTATTTGACTTGTACCAATGTCTATTTGACTTGTCCCAATGTCTTTGTTTCCAATGTCTATTTGACTTGTCCCAATGTCTATTTGACTTGTACCAATGTCTATTTGACTTGTACCAATGTCTATTTGACTTTATCCAATGTCTATTTGACTTGTCCCAATGTCTATTTGACTTGTCCAATGTCTATTTGACTTGTACCAATGTCTATTTGACTTGTCCCAATGTCTTTTGTATTTGACTTGTCCAATGTCTATTTGACTTGTTCCAATGTCTATTTGACTTTATCCAATGTCTATTTGACTTGTCCAATGTCTATTTGACTTGTCCCAATGTCTATTTGACTTGTACCAATGTCTATTTGACTTGTACCAATGTCTATTTGACTTTATCCAATGTCTATTTGACTTTATCCAATGTCTATTTGACTTTATCCAATGTCTATTTGACTTGATCCAATGTCTATTTGACTTTATCCAATGTCTATTTGACTTTATCCAATGTCTATTTGACTTATCCAATGTCTATTTGACTTTATCCAATGTCTATTTGACTTTATCCAATGTCTATTTGACTTTATCCAATGTCTATTTGACT
>CM026397.1:24766484-24787987 GCA_014843695.1 Archivesica marissinica | reverse complement strand
TTTGACTTTATCCAATGTCTATTTGACTTGTTCCAATGTCTATTTGACTTGTCCCAATGTCTATTTGACTTGTCCCAATGTCTATTTGACTTTATCCAATGTCTATTTGACTTGTTCCAATGTCTATTTGACTTTATCCAATGTCTATTTGACTTGTTCCAATGTCTATTTGACTTGTTCCAATGTCTATTTGACTTGTCCCAATGTCTATTTGACTTGTTCCAATGTCTATTGACTTTATCCAATGTCTATTTGACTTGTTCCAATGTCTATTTGACTTTTTCCAATGTCTATTTGACTTTATCCAATGTCTATTTGACTTTATCCAATGTCTATTTGACTTTATCCAATGTCTATTTGACTTTATCCAATGTCTATTTGACTTGTTCCAATGTCTATTTGACTTTATCCAATGTCTATTTGACTTGTCCCAATGTCTATTTGACTTGTACCAATGTCTATTTGACTTGTTCCAATGTCTATTTGACTTGTCCCAATGTCTATTTGACTTGTATATCCAATGTCTATTTGACTTGTTCCAATGTCTATTTGACTTGTTCCAATGTCTATTTGACTTGTTCCAATGTCTATTTGACTTTATCCAATGTCTATTTGACTTTATCCAATGTCTATTTGACTTTATCCAATGTCTATTTGACTTTATCCAATGTCTATTTGACTTGTTCCAATGTCTATTTGACTTTATTCAATGTCTATTTGACTTGTCCCAATGTCTATTTGACTTGTACCAATGTCTATTTGACTTGTTCCAATGTCTATTTGACTTGTCCCAATGTCTATTTGACTTGTCCCAATGTCTATTTGACTTGTCCCAATGTCTATTTGACTTTATCCAATGTCTATTTGACTTGTTCCAATGTCTATTTGACTTTATTCAATGTCTATTTGACTTGTCCCAATGTCTATTTGACTTGTACCAATGTCTATTTGACTTGTTCCAATGTCTATTTGACTTTATCCAATGTCTATTTGACTTGTTCCAATGTCTATTTGACTTGTTCCAATGTCTATTTGACTTTATCCAATGTCTATTTGACTTTATCCAATGTCTATTTGACTTTATCCAATGTCTATTTGACTTGTTCCAATGTCTATTTGACTTGTACCAATGTCTATTTGACTTGTCCCAATGTCTATTTGACTTGTTCCAATGTCTATTTGACTTGTACCAATGTCTATTTGACTTGTACCAATGTCTATTTGACTTGTTCCAATGTCTATTTGACTTGTACCAATGTCTATTTGACTTGTACCAATGTCTATTTGACTTGTACCAATGTCTATTTGACTTGTACCAATGTCTATTTGACTTGTACCAATGTCTATTTGACTTGTACCAATGTCTATTTGACTTGTACCAATGTCTATTTGACTTGTACCAATGTCTATTTGACTTGTACCAATGTCTATTTGACTTGTACCAATGTCTATTTGACTTTATCCAATGTCTATTTGACTTGTTCCAATGTCTATTTGACTTGTTCCATGTCTATTTGACTTTATTCAATGTCTATTTGACTTGTCCCAATGTCTATTTGACTTGTACCAATGTCTATTTGACTTGTTCCATGTCTATTTGACTTGTCCCAATGTCTATTTGACTTGTACCAATGTCTATTTGACTTTTTCCAATGTCTATTTGACTTTATTCAATGTCTATTTGACTTTATCCAATGTCTATTTGACTTTATCCAATGTCTATTTGACTTTATCCAATGTCTATTTGACTTGTCCATGTCTATTTGACTTTATCCAATGTCTATTTGACTTTATCCAATGTCTATTTGACTTTATCCAATGTCTATTTGACTTTATCCAATGTCTATTTGACTTGTTCCAATGTCTATTTGACTTTATTCAATGTCTATTTGACTTGTCCCAATGTCTATTTGACTTGTACCAATGTCTATTTGACTTGTTCCAATGTCTATTTGACTTGTCCAATGTCTATTTGACTTGTCCCAATGTCTATTTGACTTTATCCAATGTCTATTTGACTTGTTCCAATGTCTATTTGACTTTACCAATGTCTATTTGACTTGTCCCAATGTCTATTTGACTTGTACCAATGTCTATTTGACTTGTTCCAATGTCTATTTGACTTGTTCCAATGTCTATTTGACTTGTTCCAATGTCTATTTGACTTTATCCAATGTCTATTTGACTTGTTCCAATGTCTATTTGACTTTATTCAATGTCTATTTGACTTGTCCCAATGTCTATTTGACTTGTACCAATGTCTATTTGACTTGTCCCAATGTCTATTTGACTTTATCCAATGTCTATTTGACTTGTTCCAATGTCTATTTGACTTGTTCCAATGTCTATTTGACTTGTTCCAATGTCTATTTGACTTTATCCAATGTCTATTTGACTTGTTCCAATGTCTATTTGACTTGTTCCAATGTCTATTTGACTTTATTCAATGTCTATTTGACTTGTTCCAATGTCTATTTGACTTTATCCAATGTCTATTTGACTTTATCCAATGTCTATTTGACTTTATCCAATGTCTATTTGACTTTATCCAATGTCTATTTGACTTTATCCAATGTCTATTTGACTTTATCCAATGTCTATTTGACTTGTCCCAATGTCTATTTGACTTGTTCCAATGTCTATTTGACTTGTACCAATGTCTATTTGACTTGTACCAATGTCTATTTGACTTGTTCCATGTCTATTTGACTTGTTCCAATGTCTATTTGACTTTATCCAATGTCTATTTGACTTTACCAATGTCTATTTGACTTGTCCAATGTCTATTTGACTGTACCAATGTCTATTTGACTTTACCAATGTCTATTTGACTTGTACCAATGTCTATTTGACTTGTACCAATGTCTATTTGACTTGTCCCAATGTCTATTTGACTTGTCCCAATGTCTATTTGACTTGTACCAATGTCTATTTGACTTGTACCAATGTCTATTGACTTGTACCATGTCTATTTGACTTGTACCAATGTCTATTTGACTTGTCCCAATGTCTATTTGACTTGTCCCAATGTCTATTTGACTTACCAATGTCTATTTGACTTGTACCAATGTCTATTTGACTTGTACCAATGTATTTGACTTGTACCAATGTCTATTTGACTTGTACCAATGTCTATTTGACTTGTCCCAATGTCTATTTGACTTGTCCCAATGTCTATTTGACTTGTCCCAATGTCTATTTGACTTGTACCAATGTCTATTTGACTTGTACCAATGTGTATTTGACTTGTCCCAATGTCTATTTGACTTGTACCAATGTCTATTTGACTTGTACCAATGTCGATTTGACTTGTCCCAATAATTTGCTTACCGGTAATTTTAATTTATCGAGAAAGAACTACATAAAATGAAACAAATTAACTGTAACGAGAGCTTTGATTTGACAATCGTTGTTCTGATGCCTGTCATTAATATGTACCGGAAGGGGGGGGATATGATCGATAATTGTTTTGACAATAACAGGTGATCGTTTGTCTATTTAATTGATCTGTTCATCGGATACTGGTCAGATTATCACTCCCCTACAGTTTTGACCGATCCGCGACTAAATTTCTGGTGGACAGCCACTTGCCTGAACATGGCTTTAGACTTGTCCAGGGCATCGGGCAATAGGATATGTCGAGCTCTGCACAGTACTATTGGGGAGTATATACATTTATAGGTAGTTGCCATTTTATACATATCTCAAGGCATTAGTGCCTTGTTTCAGTAATAAATGCCACACAAACACCGTTATCAATTTCCACATATAGCCTCTGCTGTACACATCTTTCCCACGAGTATGTAACTGCCTACTATGGAGGTTAATTGAGTATTTGGCCTCTTTGTGTGGAGGGGGAACATTTATTGAAGCCGCACACCTGATTAGCACAATGAGTGAAGCTGTGTGTTTTACGTTTATTTATCGTCGCTACCGATTGCCCATATGAGCGACGCCTCCTGAAGAGATGTCATTTTAGATATTTGGAGGATAGTGCAATGATACATACAGAAACCCATTCCAGAGTCTCCTCTGGTTCTTTTACATGCACGGTGTACAGCACCGACACGACACCTCAGATTAAATTCCCATCTGAAAGACTGTTCATTTTATTAGGGTCAGACCGGGGATCAAACTGCGATCCCTGGATTACCAGTCCAGCGTGTTGCCACTGAACTACAGATCAGTATGCGAGTGAAGCCTGTTACAGAACGACTATATGCATACAATGGTGGCACGTTTCCGAAGGTTAGAGATCATCCGCTGGGTGAGGGTGCGAATGCCGTATCTTGCAGATGCTATCCATTCAAAAGGAAAAAAATGCATGCAGAAGACTTCATTAAGATGTATGCAAGAAACATGCACACACAGTTATGGCCGGAAAATCTGCTATTTATTGCACATGCACTTCCTTCATATTATATATAAAACAATTTAAACTTTTTATTTTACAACGATTTTAACAACTTCTATTATTTAACAACTTCTATTAATCACACTGGGCATTGTGTGCTAAAGAGGTTACGGTTAGGACAGGGCAGTGCAGTGCTGTGCAAGACACCTTATCACTGTAGGTTCGAATCCCGTCTGAATTATAATATGCGAAGAAGCTATCCTGCTGGTTTAAAAGTTTAAACTTTATTTATTTTACGATTGCTAGGCAAGTTCTAACAACTTATATTAATCACTCTCGTTGGTGTGGATGAAAGCGTAAATGTGGTCATTACTGTGGGAGGTAACCGGAGTACCCGGAGATAACCCACCTGTCCGATCTGGCGACCACCGGACCATCTCACATACTTCCCTGTCCGAGGATCGAACCGGGTTGCATTGGTGAGAAGTGAGCACGCTAATCGAACAGCCAACATATATCTACCACGTATATTTCCAAGATGCATACATGTACAGTAAAGCTACTACAATCTGACCTTGGGTCAATTACATGGCAATGTTACAACTACATCAAATTTACAATGTAATTAATTAAATTACAATTACTTTCCCAATGTAATTAATTAAATTACATTTAAATATAAATTCTCATTCGAAAATACAGAATGTTTTCAGACAGATACCGGTACATGATATCAACTTTTTATGTAAACCCTCTGACTATAAAAGTACATTTGTATGTAGAGCCAAATCTATGGTTCGCCGGAGTCGAGGGTAAATAAGCTCAATCATCATCATCTGAGCCAAATCTATTCATATTAAATTTAAGAGTTGTGCGTGTTTTACGTTGATTTATCATCGCTACCGGTTGCCCATATGAGCGACGCCTCCTGAAGAGGTTAGTAATTTTAGATTTTTGGAGGATAGTGCAATGATACAGACAGAGACCCATTCCAGAGTCTCCTCTGGTTCTTTTACGTGCACGGTGTAAAGCACTGACACAAGACCTCGGTTTAAAGCCCCATCTGAAAGACTGTTAATTGTATTATGGTCAGATGGGGGATCGAACCTGCGATCTCTGGATTACCAGTCCAGCGTGTTAACACTGGACTACAGATCCGATTTAAGAGTTACAATTATGTGTCCAATAAATAGCCTGCCTGACACAGATACATTGTATTATGATAGAAACCATGGCAAGCCATCAATACATATTATACATGATTGTAATTGAAAAGTAATTGTTAATTACAGGCATATTTTGAGTCATTAATTACAATTACATGTAATTAAAAAATACTCAATTACAAATTACATCCAATTACTTTAATTTTTGTAATTAATTACAGGTAATTACAATTACTTTGTTCAATGCGTCGTATCCATGGAACATATGGCCGCTTTGCATGAAATATTTATGTTTTTGCTTAGACCTAAGTAAAGTATTTATCGTTTTATTTGCTATAAGCGGTAAGACTATGTTTTAACTTTGTGCTTTTATTATTTGACGGGATGTGGAAATAAATTAAGTGAATGGTTTACTATAAAACGCACCAAACGAACTAGAGAAAGAGCAGATCGTTTACAACCTGATGTTACATGAACTCGAACACGTTCTCCAGACAAGCGATATGAAAACGAGAGATCATTATTGTTTCTTTGTTTTGGGGGTTTAAAGATGCCACGGACAGCTTAGGTCCTATTTGTGGAGGAAGACCCCGGTCCCTCTGAGCAGTATTTCAGGCACATACGGGCACCCTGGTAGAACCATCGACGGTCAACAATGATGGAACGCCTCCTCACATAAAAGAATTCTACACCCCAGTGGAATTCTACCCTACAGCAGTGTGCCGTGTGTTTTTACGTTTATTTATCGTCGCTACCGGTTGCCCATATGAGCGACGCCTCCTGAAGAGTTTAGTCATTTTAGATTTTTGGAGGATAGTGCAATGATACAGACAGATACCCATTCCAGAATCTCTTCTGGTTCTTTTACGTGCACGGTGTAAAGCATCGACACGAGACCTCGGTTTAACGTCCCATCTGAAAGACTGTTAATTTTATTAGGGTCAGACGGGGGATCGAACCTGCGATTCCTGGATTACCAGTCCAGCGTGTTACCACTGTACTACAGATCCGTCTGTGACCCTACAGCGGCACGGAGAACACTCAGTATATGTATATTTAACATAAAGAATTACGAAAATAATTGTTATCATAAATAACTCTTTAATAAAATAATATGTGTCCATAATTAATTTGTATAAAAACCAACAGTAGTACATACAAACGTATAATACATATAATATACATGCTACTGGTCCAACACGATATGTGAAATATGTATAGAAAAAGAAAATATAATAAAATAAACACGATATAGGTGATCCAGGTAGTTGGTATCGACCAGGTCACTTGACAATCACTTAGTCAAAATAAAAGCGTGTTTCACTATATCTTAGTGTAATGGTATCGTGCTCAATATCGCGTTGCATTTATACAAAGTTATTGTTAATATTGTAAATCAATATTGACACCTTAAAGGGAGGTAATGGTATCGTCCACAATATCGCGTTGCATTTTTACACACTATTAAAAACAATAATGAAATCACGTCATCTCTTGATCCAGAACACATTCTCTGGCCACATGTAGTAACTGTCCGGCTGCAACACCTGCTTCATCGATACGCCTTCATATGGAAGTAACCCATTCTTCATTAGAAACTCTATGATATAACGTCCACTTTCCTGATGTCGATGGTGGACCCATTCCATCAATATACCAATTACATCTGTTGTTTGGAAAAACGTGTGTCCACCATTTAAAACATTCCATTCATGTCCTTCAACGTCCATTTTTAAAAACGTTTTCCCGCCTATTACATAAGGTATAAGGTCATCTAACAGTATAGTTTCTGCTGTATTTAATTTACTTTTATCATTAGCATCCGCAACATCGTCTACAATATGAGCACCACCTATATTATCTTTTGGTATATCAATAGACACAGTTTTATATTTATCCGATACTGCATTTAATATCACAGAAACGTTATCTGTTAGATAACCCGCTATTAAAGACATAGATAATAACCTCAGGTTGTCTTCCAACGGGTCTATGGAAATAACTTGAACACCCAGCGTTGCAGCGAACAGTGTATACACGCCAATGTTACACCCTATATCTATAAACGATGGCTTCTGATTTCGTTGCAGAAACTCTCCAGTCTGGTTCACCAAATCCTCTTCCCAAGTACCGAAGTCTTTGACATACGCAGAAATCATTTTATCATCTTTAGGCAAATGTACAAAAATTGGAGTATTTCCGTTAAATGTTTTTAAGGAACCCCTTTGGATATCTGCAAGTGCTTGTGTATTTGTGGTTTGTTTATAAATGTTTAGTTCATTTGAGCGCCCATTAACTTGCTGGTGTGGCACTGTTGATTCCTGCGTTGCAATGTGATCGACTAGTACGTAATCTCTTAGTAAATCTGCTTCAGTATTAGTATTTTCATCACGATACTTGTCCTTTATATCAGTAGTTGTATACAGAAGTAGTATTATAATCAACAGTACAACAAGTATGACGTATAACCTATGCTTCCTTAGAACTGTGTGCATAATAACATTAACACTGCCTTTGGTCCGGAACCACGTGCACGGCCATTTCTTCAGTACTTTCAATGCCAACCCTGAAAGAAAGAAAGCTTATTTATGAGGTTTTTTTAATCAGATGCGAATTAAAAATTAATGTATATATATTTGTTCGGGATAACCCATCCATATAATACACATGGTAGAAGCCGAAGTGGCCTGGGAACAGGCGTCGATATATTTTGCTTGGTCAGTCAAATAAATATATTTTAACACCGAGACTATTAATTGGGCCGTATTGAGTTTCTGATCATTTGCCAGAAGTTAAAAAGTGAAAAATCGACAGACTGGAACACAGGCTAAAACCGGAGATTCATCCACTACTAACCTTACAACATGTTGCTTCATTTATTTATAGAAAATGCTATAAATTATAATGTTTACATGTAATATGATACGGAAAGCAATCTATATACTAATATTAAGCCATAGCATCGCTTCAAATTTTATTATTGAAATTTAAAATATAAAACAGTAATCACAATATTTACTCATCCCCTCCTTCCATCCTCTCGGTGCCTTACATGGGGCCATCTCGGTGCCTTACACGGGGCCCCTCTCGGTGCCTTACACGGGGCCCTCTCGGTGCCTTACACGGGACCCTCTCGGTGCCGTACACGGGGCCTCCGTGACCGAGTGGTTATGATCGTTCAAATTACTTGCCCCTCGCCGCTGTAGGTTCGAATCATACTGGGAGTGTTGGATTATTTCATATAAGGAGGCTATCCAACTGGATTGAGGAAGTTCGGTGATTCTACCCGGGTCCGTGTCTGAACGGGGTATTCTTCCACCAATATGAATTGGAGAGGCGCCATATGACCTGTGCTGTTGGTGGTCGTAACCCCACCACCGTGGTACAACCACCACCACCCACACACAAACAGCAAATAAACAAAGCCCGGGTTTTTTTTAATGACAATAACGATATAAATTCTCATTAATCCGCTCGAATGCGAAAATCAATAAGTGTCTTCGATTTGAACATTCTAAAAATATTCTAAAACACTGTCCGTGTTCACACAAACAATGCTACCGTGTCCCCGACAGCCGGACAGCAAATAACGCGTCGCATATAACACTGCATGTTTAATATCAAATAATCTACTGTTAATATTCTACTGAATTCACAAATATCTAAACGTAAATTGCAAACTACTCACATGTTGAAGGCAATGTTAACATGGCCGCGGTATATCTTAACGTACATCTCCATATCACGTTATAATATCACGACAGCTACTTGTTAAACAGGGTATGTTTAAGACTTTCGCTATATATTTTTACCTGTCACAACTACCGTAGCTATATTTAGCGATATAAACAGTTCCGCTCTACAAAATAATACACCGTGTCACGCAGCTGACAGATAATGCCCTAGCGGTGACAGAGTTATCTCGCGGTGTTAAGTTGCTTTTTTTTAAACTTTATTTATTTTACAACGATTGCGAAGCAAGTTTTAATAACTTAAATTACGTTGTTATGTTGCTAGAGGTGTAGGGTTTGTGTGGCCATTCTTAACTTTCGATCCCCTAAGTCATCTAAATGTAAATATTCTCCGTGGTACAATTGGATAGAGTATCCGCTTCGTAACCTATAGGCTGTAGGTTCGAGTCCACCAGAACCTTTGTAGTGATGTCCATAAGCAAGGCAGTGGATGCGCGTTCGCTTCAGGTACGAAAGATCCGGAGTTCGAGCCCAGCTGGAGCCGTTACGATTGTGCCCTTAGGCAAGGCATTTAAATTCCACGTTGCCTCTTCTCTCTCCCTCGTGGCGATGGATTCCAGCAGGAATGAGGTCTCGAGAGTGATTAATATAAGTTATAAGAACTTGTTTCGCAATCGAGCTAAAATTAATTTGTATAAACTAAGCACAACACTTCTATCCGCATTGCCTCTCCTCTCCCGCATAGGGGTCGTTTCCAATGATGTGTTGGGGGTTTAATGTCGCCCCAATGGCTTATAATATATCGTATGGCGACTCTCCAACTATTATTGAAGGAGGAAGATCCAGGTAGAACCACCGACCTTCCGCAGACCAGCAGGATAGCTTCTTTGCATGAAATAAATCAACACTCCCGATGGGATTATAACCTACAGTGGTGAGGTGCCCTGTACAGCACTGCACTGACCTGTCATAACCGTAACCTCTTTAGTGGAAGTCGTGACAGCGCAGTGGATGCGCGTTCGCTTCAGGTCCGGAGTTCGAGCCCAGCTGGAGCCGTTACGATTGTAAGGCAATGCATTTAAATTCCACATTGCCTCTTCTCTCTCCTTCATGGCGATGGATTCCATCAGGAATGAGGTCTCGAGAGTGATTAATATAAGTTGAAAGAACTTGTTTCGCAATCGAGATAAAATAAATTTGTATAAACTAAACTAATCTCTTTAGCACACAATGCCCACAACAACCCCATAGATTCCAAGTTGAAGAGAATGTCTTTACTATTGTCGCAGCAGACGGCTCTATTTTTTTAAATCCTGGGTGAATACATTTATTTACCCGGACGTGTGTCTATATTGTATCTATGTTTACCTGCGATATACATTGGATTATGATTATTCTTCATAAAAAACCCAAACATCTAGTTACATTCTAATAATCCAATCAGAACGCTCGTTTCAACGCGAACTGCGCCGCTTGAAAAAGTTTCAAAACAAATTGAAATATTCTACGAAATCTCTTTTTGACGTACATTTTTGCCGAATTGGAAACACATTTTATTGATAATGTTATTCACTGTTAAAACTCTCCCGTCGAAGATGTTGTTGTTGTTGCTGACAGAACCCGTGTCCTGGTATGGAAATGTGACCTGCTATGGCCAATGTCTGTGGCAATTGTTTGCAAAGTATACATGCATGCAGCTTAAAGTTGTGTTTTATTAGAAGAACAATATCAAGACTCGGGATAGGCGTTATATTTGGACAGATTTGTTCAAAATTGTTTCAGATAGAGCCATTTTACTGATCGATGCGAAATCTGACATCCCACAGAGTAGAATCCCTGTACTTAAATATATATACTAGTACCCCCAAATGTGCCGAATCCCTGTGGCGATATATGGGACGATAGCATTTGATTACATTTTAGCATCAACGATCGACCTTCCGCAAGCCCACTGGATAGACCCTAAAATAATCACACACCCCTAATGGAAATCGAACCTACAGCGATGAGTGGCAAGCGATTTCAAATTAACGATCGTGACACTCGGTCACGCAGGCCGGACGTACTCATATACGTACTCGTATAGGTGTACTCATTTGAATTTTAATTAAATTTCTAATGTTTTCGATGTTAAGAAAAAACCCGCAAATGTAGACTTTTAAAATATCAACATTATAATAATGAAAATTGCAACATACATAAAAGTAAAAGTGGCATGATAAAGGGCTGATTGTGCGCATGGGCACAAGGAGAAAAATCAATGTAAATTAGTATTACTGGTAACACATACTAATGAAATACCAATGCGTATGGCCTGGTGGGTCTGGCAACTACAGTGGAGAGTGTAGATTTGATTGGAGCTTGAGTAGATCGAGTGCGATCACTGTAGGTGGAGAGAGAACACCAGCTGAACTATTCCTTGTCTCGAGTGGTACTGTGCGTGCGTGCGTGCGTGCGTGCGTGCGTGCGTGCGTGCGTGCGTGCGTGCGTGCGTGCGTGCGTGCGTGCGTGCGTGCGTGCGTGCGTGCGTGCGTGCGTGCGTGCGTGCGTGCGTGCGTGCGTGCGTGCGTGCGTGCGTGCGTGCGTGCGTGCGTGCGTACGTGCGTGCGTGCGTGCGTGCGTGCGTGGTAATGTATGCATGCGAATAATCGAGTTGTACTGTGCTTGTGCACTCGAGTGGTAATGTGTACATACACTCGAGTGGTACTGTGCTTATGCACTCGAGTGGTAATGTGTACATACACTCGAGTGGTACTGTGCTTATGCACTCGAGTGGTAATGCATGAGTGTACTCGAGTAGTACTGTGTATGTGCAATCGAGTGGTACTACATGCGTGAACACGAGTGGTATTGTATGCTTGCAATCGAATGACACTGTATGCGTGCACTCGAGTGGTACTGTATGTGTGTACACTCGACTGGTTCTGTGTGCGTACACTCGAGTGGTATTATATGTCTACAATCGAGTGGTACTGTATGTGTGTGCACTCGACTGGTTATGTGTGCGTACACTCGAGTGGTATTATATGTGTACAATCGAGTGGTACTACATGCGTGAACACGAGTTGTATTGTATGCTTGCAATCGAGTGGCACTGTATGTGTACAATCGAGTGGTATTATATATGTACAATCGAGTGGTACTGTATATGTGTACAATCGAGTGGTATTATATGTGTACAATCGAGTGGTGTTATAGGTGTACAATCGAGTGGTACTTTATATGTGTACAATCGAGTGGTACTGTATGTGTACACTCGAATGGTATTATATGTGTACAATCGAGTGGTACTGTATGTGTGTACAATCGAGTGGTATTATATGTGTACAATCGAGTGGTACTGTATGTGTGTACAATCGAGTGGTATTATATGTGTACAATCGAGTGGTACTGTATATGTGTACAATCGAGTGGTATTATATGTGTACAATCGAGTGGTACTGTATGTGTGTACAATCGAGTGGTATTATATGTGTACAATCGAGTGATGTTATATGTGTACAATCGAGTGGTACTGTATATGTGTACAATCGAGTGGTATTATATGTGTACAATCGAGTGGTACTGTATGTGTGTACAATCGAGTGGTATTATATGTGTACAATCGAGTGATGTTATAGGTGTACAATCGAGTGGTATTATATGTGTACAATCGAGTGGTACTGTATGTGTACACTCGAGTGGTATTATATGTGTACAAGCGAGTGGTACTGTATGTGTGTACAATCGAGTGGTATTATATGTGTACAATCGAGTGATGTTATATGTGTACAATCGAGTGGTACTGTATATGTGTACAATCGAGTGGTATTATATGTGTACAATCGAGTGGTACTGTATGTGTGTACAATCGAGTGGTATTATATGTGTACAATCGAGTGATGTTATAGGTGTACAATCGAGTGGTATTATATGTGTACAATCGAGTGGTACTGTATGTGTACACTCGAGTGGTATTATATGTGTACAATCGAGTGGTACTGTATGTGTGTACAATCGAGTGGTATTATATGTGTACAATCGAGTGGTATTATATGTGTACACTCGAGTGGTATTATATGTGTACAATCGAGTGGTATTATATGTGTACACTCGAGTGGTATTATGTGTACAATCGAGTGGTACTGTATGTGTGTACAATCGAGTGGTATTATATGTGTACAATCGAGTGGTACTGTATGTGTGTACAATCGAGTGGTATTATATGTGTACAATCGAGTGATGTATAGGTGTACAATCGAGTGGTATTATATGTGTACAATCGAGTGGTATTATATGTGTACAATCGAGTGGTACTGTATGTGTGTACAATCGAGTGGTATTATATGTGTACAATCGAGTGGTACTGTATGTGTGTACAATCGAGTGGTATTATATGTGTACAATCGAGTGGTACTGTATGTGTGTACAATCGAGTGGTATTATATGTGTACAATCGAGTGGTACTGTATGTGTGTACAATCGAGTGGTATTATATGTGTACAATCGAGTGGTACTGTATGTGTGTACAATCGAGTGGTATTATATGTGTACAATCGAGTGGTACTGTATGTGTGTACAATCGAGTGGTATTATATGTGTACAATCGAGTGGTACTGTATGTGTGTACAATCGAGTGGTATTATATGTGTACAATCGAGTGGTACTGTATGTGTGTACAATCGAGTGGTATTATATGTGTACAATCGAGTGGTACTGTATGTGTGTACAATCGAGTGGTATTATATGTGTACAATCGAGTGGTACTGTATGTGTGTACAATCGAGTGGTATTATATGTGTACAATCGAGTGGTACTGTACTTGACAAGTTTCTTTTGCTAAGTTTTCAAATGTGATAGTTCAATACTGAACTGATACGTTTAATACTGTTCTTTATTAGGGACCAGATTGGTTTTGTAAAGGGTTCATTCAATCTGATCTTCCGGCTTCTATATTATTTCTATACTAGTAAAATATAAACGTCATGAATTTATTGTGCGCACGCACACACTATTAAATTACTATATATGTCTCTGTATTAAATTACTATATTTCTCGGTATTAAATTACTATATTTCTCGGTATTATATTACAATATTTCTCATATTAAATTACAATATTTCTCGGTATTAAATTAATGTATTAAATTACAATATTTCTCGGTATTAAATTAATGTATTAAATTACTATAATTCTTGGTATTAAATTATTATATTTCTCGGTATTAAATTACTATATTTCTCTGAATTAAATTACTATATCTGAATTAAATTACTATATTTCTCTGAATTAAATTACTATGTTTCTCTGCATTAAATTGCTATATTTCTCTGCATTAAATTACCATATCTGAATTAAATTACTATATTTCTCGGTATTAAATTACTATATTTCTCGGTATTAAATTACTATATTTCTCGGTATTAAATTACTATATTTCTCGGCATTAAATTACTATATTTCTCGGTATTATATCACTATATTTCTCTGCATTAAATTACTATATTTCTCGGCATTAAATTACTATATTTCTCGGTATTAAATTACTATATTTCTCTACTTAATATATTTCTCTGCATTAAATTACTATATTTCTCAGTATTAAATTACTATATTTATCGGCATTAAATTACTATATTTCTCGGTATTATATTACTATATTTCTCTGCATTAAATTACTATATTTCTCGGCATTAAATTACCATATTTCTCGGCATTAAATTACTATATGTCTCTGCATTAAATTACTATATTTCTCGGCATTAAATTACTATTGTTCTCGGTATTAAATTACTATATTTCTCGGTATTAAATTACTATAGTTCTCGGCATTAAATTACTATTGTTCTCGGTATTAAATTACTATAGTTCTCGGCATTAAATTACTATTGTTCTCGGTATTAAATTACTATATTTCTCGGTATTAAATTACTATATTTTTCTACATTAAATTACCATATCTCTCGGTATTAAATTACTATATGTCTCGGTATTAAATTACTATATTTCTCGGTATTAAATTACTATATTTCTCGGTATTAAATTTGTATATTTCTCTACATTAAATTACTATATTTCTCGGTATTAAATTACTATGTTTCTCGGTATTAAATTACTATAATTCTCTACATTAAATTACTATATTTCTCTGCATTAAATTACTATATTTCTCCGTATTAAATTACAATATTTCTCGTTATTAAATTACTATATTTCTCGGTATTAAATTACTATATTTCTCTGCATTAAATTATTATATTTCTCGGTATTAAATTACTATATTTCTCTACATTAAATTACTATATTTCTCTGCATTAAATTACTCTATTTCTCGGCATTAATTTACTATTTTTCTCGGTAATAAATTACTATTTTTCTCGGTATTAAATTACTATATTTCTCGGTATTAAATTACTATAATTCTCTGCATTAAATTACTATATTTCTCGGTATTAAATTACTATATTTCTCGGTATTAAATTACTATATTTCTCGGCATTAAATTACTATATTTCTCGGTATTAAATAACTATATTTCTCGGTATTAAATTACTATATTTCTCGGCATTAAATTACTATATTTCTCGGCATTAAATTACTATATTTCTCGGCATTAAATTATTATATTTCTCTGCATTAAATTACTATATTTCTCGGTATTAAATTACTATATTTCTCGGTATTAAATTACTATATTTCTCGGCATTAAATTACTATATTTCTCGGTATTATATCACTATATTTCTCTGCATTAAATTACTATATTTCTCTACATTAAATTACTATATTTCTCAGTATTAAATTACTATATTTCTCTACTTACTATATTTCTCGGCATTAAATTACTATATTTTCTCGGTATTAAATTACTATATTTCTCGGCATTAAATTACTATTGTTCTCGGTATTAAATTACTATATTTCTCGGTATTAAATTACTATATTTCTCTACATTAAATTACTATATTTCTTGGTATTAAATTACTATATTTCTCTACATTAAATTACCATATTTCTCGGTATTAAATTACTATATTTCACGGTATTAAATTACTATATTTCTCGGTATTAAATTACTATATTTCTCGGTATTAAATTACTATATTTCTCGGTATTAAATTACTATATTTCTCTACATTAAATTACTATATTTCTCGGTATTAAATTACTATATTTCTCGGTATTAAATTACTATATTTCTCGGTATTAAATTACTATAATTCTCTACATTAAATTACTATATTTCTCTGCATTAAATTACTATATTTCTCTGTATTAAATTACAATAGTTCTCGGTATTAAATTACTATATATCTCGGCATTAACTTACTATATTTCTCGGTATTAAATTACTATATTTCTCGGTATTAAATTACTATATTTCTCGGTATTAAGTTACTATATTTCTCTACATTAAATTACCATAGTTCTCGGTATTAAATTACTATATTTCTCGGTATTAAATTACTATATTTCTCGGCATTAAATTACTATATTTCTCGGCATTAAATGTCACATTTGTCAGGATTTCAAAATAAGTTAAGAGAATTGATGTTTGACTACTCATTCAGGCTCGGGGGTTATAAAATCGTATTCCAATCTCAAACAGTATCAAGCGTCTGATTGGTTCAGCGTAGTGTAACTCTCAGGATCAACCAATCAAATCGCTTGAGTAGGTTTAATAACCTCGAGGCCAGGATCGATTTGCCATTCATAAAATTAAAAAAATTGACAGTCTCCTTCTCAGAAACCTTGCTGGGAACAGTTTATTACCTGGCCGCCTGTCAGGCGAGTAATATTAACGGAAGTGGAATTCTATGACAGATTGAGTCACGTGTCAATGTGTCAATATAATTCAAATATTGCTCCTAGAGAGTTCGTTACGGAAATGTTTTTAAAATTAATTGATACGAACAATGCGTGTACATTACTTGAATAACCTATTTATAACATTGCTTGAAAACTGCATTGTGTCTATTTTCTTTCTATGTATTATTTTTATTTACGCGACCATATTGCAAACAAGGAAGACAACTCTGAAAATATACTAACGCCTTTCTTCTTGCAGTTATTTCCCTTTAATTAATAGCTAGATAATCCGGGCACATTTATATGGCTATTTAATATTTATCTATAAATGATAAGTGTGCATTTGCTTCGGAATATGCAGACAGGTGGACTACCTGAATTTCATTTGGTTATAGCAAGTCGAAAGGCTACATATTGTTTTGATATACGTCAAACGATGTGACAGAATATGCTAGGTACGCGTGGTTATAATTAATCAGTAAATGCATGTTAGCAGATGTCATTGTCACACGTGCTATGGGAGTTATTCGCCAGAACAGAAATTGATATTTACATGCATGTATCCCTATGCACCATTACATACATCCCTATACACCCTTACATACATTCCTATACACCCTTACATACATACCTATACACCCTTAGATACATCCCTATACACCCTTACATGCATACCTATGCACTATTACATACATCCATATACACACTTACATACATCCATATACACCCTTACATACATCCATATACACCCTTACATACATTCCTATACACCCTTACATACATCCCTATACACACTTACATACATCCCTATACACACTTACATACATCCCTATACACACTTACATACATCCCTATACACCCGTACATACATCCATATACACACTTACATACATTCCTATACACCCTTACATACATCCCTATACACCCTTACATACATCCATATACACCCTTACATACATCCCTATGCACCATTACATACATCCATATACACCCTTACATACATCCCTATACACCATTACATACATTCCTATACACCCTTACATACACCCCTATACACACTTACATACATTCCTATACACCCTTACATACATTCCTATACACCCTTACATACATTCCTATACACCCTTACATACATTCCTATACACCCTTACATACATCCATATACACACTTACATACATCCATATACACCCTTACATACATCCCTATACACCCTTACATACATCCCTATACACCCTTACATACATCCCTATACACACTTACATACATTCCTATACACACTTACATACATCCCTATGCACACTTACATACACCCTTAAATACATCCCTATACACCGTTACATACATCCCTATACACACTTACATACATCCCTATACACCCGTACATACATCCATATACACCCTTACATACATTCCTATACACCCTTACATACATACCTATACACCCTTACATACATCCATATACACCCTTACATACATCCCTATGCACCATTACATACATCCATATACACACTTACATACATCCATATACACCTTTACATACATCCCTATACACACTTACATACACCCTTACATACATCCCTATACACCGTTACATACATCCCTATACACACTTACATACATCCCTATGCACCCGTACATACATCCATATACACCCTTACATACATTCCTATACACCCTTACATACATCCCTATACACCCTTACATACATCTATATACACCCTTACATACATCCCTATGCACCATTACATACATCCATATACACCCTTACATACATCCATATACACCCTTACATACATCCCTATACACCCTTACATACATCCCTATACACCCTTACATACATCACTATACACCCTTACATACACCCCTATACACCCTTACATACACCCCGATACACCCTTACATACACCCCTATGCACACTTACATACACCCCTATGCACACTTACATACACCCTTACATACATCCCTATACACCGTTACATACACCCCTATACACACTTACATACACCCTTACATACATCCCTATATACCCTTACATACATCCCTATACACCCTTACATACATCCCTATACACCCTTACATACATCCCTATACACCCTTACATACATCCCTATACACCCTTACATACACCCCTATACACACTTACATACATCCCTATACACCATTACATACATCCCTATACACACTTACATACATCCCTATACACACTTACATGCATACCTATACACCCTTACATACATCCCTATTCACACTTACATACATCCATATACACACTTACATACATCCCTATACACCCTTACATACATCCCAATACACCCTTACATACATTCCTATACACCCTTACATACACCCCTATACACCCTTACATACATCCCTATACACACTTACATACATTCCTATACACCCTTACATACACCCCTATACACCCTTACATACATCCCTATGCACACTTACATACATCCCTATACACACTTACATGTACCCCTATACACCCTTACATACATCCCTATACACCCGTACATACATCCCTATACACACTTACATACATCCCTATACACCCTTACATACACCCCTATACACACTTACATACATTCCTATACACCCTTACATACACCCCTATACACCCTTACATACATCCCTATGCACACTTACATACATCCCTATACACACTTACATGTACCCCTATACACCCTTACATACATCCCTATACACCCTTACATACATCCCTATACACACTTACATACATCCCTATACACACTTACATGTACCCCTATACACCCTTACATACATCCCTATACACCCTTACATACATCCCTATACACACTTACATACATCCCTATACACTCTTACATACATCCCTATACACCTTTACATACATCCCTATACACCCTTACATACACCCCTATACACACTTACATACATCCCTATACACACTTACATACATCCCTATACACCCTTACATACATCCCTATACACCCTTACATACATCCCTATACACACTTACATACATCCCTATACACACTTACATGTACCCCTATACACACTTACATACACCCCTATACACACTTACATACATCCCTATACACACTTACATGCATCCCTATACACTCTTACATACATCCCTATACACACTTACATACATCTCTATACACCCTTACATACATTCCTATACACTCTTACATACATCCCTATACACCCTTACATACATCCCTATACACACTTACATACACCCTTACATACATCCCTATACACACTTACATACATACATCCCTATACACACTTACACACACCCTTACATACATCCCTATACACACTTACATACATCCCTATACACACTTACATACATCCCTATACACACTTACATACATCCCTATACACCCTTACATACATCCCTATACACCCTTACATACACCCCTATACACACTTACATACATCCCTATACACACTTACATACATCCCTATACACACTTACATGTACCCCTATACACCCTTACATACATCCCTATACACACTTACATACATCCCTATACACCCTTACATACATCCCTATACACACTTACATACACCCCTATACACACTTACATACACCCCTATACACCCTTACATACATCCCTATACACACTTACATATATCCTTACATACATCCCTATACACCCTTACATACACCCCTATACACACTTACATACATCCCTATACACACTTACATACACCCCTATACACCCTTACATACATCCCTATACACACTTACATACATCCCTATACACCCTTACATACATCCCTATACACACTTACATACACCCCTATACACACTTACATACATCCCTATACACCCTTACATACATCCCTATACACACTTACATACACCCTTACATACATCCCTATACACCCTTACATACACCCCTATACACACTTACATACATCCCTATACACCCTTACATACATCCCTATACACACTTACATACATCCCTATACACCCTTACATACATCCCTATACACCCTTACATACATCCCTATACACCCTTACATACATCCCTATACACACTTACATACACCCCTATACACCCTTACATACATTCCTATACACCCTTACATACATCCCTATACACACTTACATACATCCCTATACACACTTACATACATCCCTATACACACTTACATACATCCCTATACACCCTTACATACATCCCTATACACACTTACATACACCCCTATACACCCTTACATACATCCCTATACACCCTTACATACATCCCTATACACACTTACATACATCCCTATACACCCTTACATACACCCCTATACACACTTACATACATCCCTATACACACTTACATACACCCTTACATACATCCCTATACACCCTTACATACATCCCTATACACCCTTACATACATCCCTATACACACACCCTTATACACACTTAAATACATCCCTATACACACTTACATACATCCCTATACACCCTTACATACATCCCTATACACACTTACATACATCCCTATA
>CM026397.1:24666122-24765484 GCA_014843695.1 Archivesica marissinica | reverse complement strand
CATTTAGACGCATACTTGTGGTTAATCTGGATCCATGTCATTTAGACGCATACTTGTGGTTAATCTGGATCCATGTCATTTAGACACATACTTGTGGTCAATCTGGATCCGTGTCATTTAGACGCATACTTGTGGTTAATCTGGATCCATGTCATTTAGACGCATACTTGTGGTTAATCTGGATCCATGTCATTTAGACACATACTTGTGGTCAATCTGGATCCGTGTCATTTAGACGCATACTTGTGGTTAATCTGGATCCATGTCATTTAGACGCATACTTGTGGTTAATCTGGATCCATGTCATTTAGACACATACTTGTGGTCAATCTGGATCCGTGTCATTTAGACGCATACTTGTGGTTAATCTGGATCCATGTCATTTAGACGCATACTTGTGGTTAATCTGGATCCGTGTCATTTAGTCGCGTGATTATGGTCAATCTGGATCCGTGTCATTTAGACACATACTTGTTAATCTGGATCCGTGTCATTTAGACGTGTATTTATGGTTAATATGTATCCGTGTCATTTAGACGCATACTTGTGGTTAATCTGGATCCGTGTCATTTAGACGTGTATTTATGGTTAATATGTATCCGTGTCATTTAGACGTGTATTTATGGTTAATATGGATCCGTGTCATTTAGACGTGTATTTATGGTTAATATGGATCCGTGTCATTTAGACGTGTAATTAATTCATAAAAATAAAAGTATAGCTAATTGTACTAGTCAGCCAACTAGTTCTAACATACCATGAATGATTTATTTCGCAAAAACATTTGGATACGCAAAATCTCTGTTGTGATGACGCTGCAAATGAAAATTTGGATGTACATTTGAATATGAAGAGTTCCCTTTGGTAATAAAGGGAACTATAAAAATAAAGGGCTGGTAGACCTTTTTTTTTAAACGTACCTGCCACTGTTATGATGTTTTCCGTTTCTTAGATTGCTAATTGTATCGAAGCGTTGCTATGTGAGAAAGGCGTAAACAGGATTAGTGCATCATCTAAATTAATATTGTGCTCCAGAATAGAGATTTAAATTTACAGCATCCAGAATTATAACACGTGAAAGAGTCGCAGAAAACTGTCGACAGACGTAATTATTATTGCAAAATGTAATGCTATATGGCAGTGTTTATTTGTGATGTGAAGTTTTAGCTACGTTGCTTGTTTTAGAAAAGCAACAAATTATTGTTGTGTCTTGGTCGGTGTTGGGGCGTCTTTCCAGTCAAGGATGTACAGTAGGTGTCGGGCGTCCTTCCATTCAAGGACGTACAGTACTGTATCTCTAGATTCATTCAGCCGTTAGCCACGCAGTGTGCCGGGTCCCCAGTGCGCAACACTGACCGACTGTTGTTAAGGTCATGGTCACTTTCTAATGTTTTATCCAATGGTTGATGACCTTACAAATGTTACCGAGCGTAGATACCCACTGGCGGTGCTCATGTTACGAGACTCACAGTTTCTTATCGTACGTTTGTTTACACAAGTGGGTAGCTATTACTCCCATTTATGTTTACGTCTGAAAACTTGTGATGGCTTTCATACGAAATGTCTAGGTATTGATTTAGTTACTTTATGAATACAGTCAAACCTGCCTTAAGCAGCCAGCCAAGGGAATCAGAGAAAGTGGCTGCTTAGCACAGGTGGCTGCTTAATAGAGGTAATATATATAATAAAACAACTGATTGGGAATCTGGAAACTGGCTGCTTAATACAGGTTGGCTGCTTAATGGAGGTGACCACTAACACAGGTTTTACTGTACTGGCAACTGTTTTCTATTGTCTCGCGTAATTATAGAATGACATGCTATATTTAGCTTTTCTATATTTAACCCTTTCCCACCTCCATAGAGGAGATGGAGCCGTTGCGATTGTGCCTGTAGAAAGCAGGGCATTTAAATTCCACATGGCCTCTTTCTCCCTGCTGGCAATGGATTCCATCAGGAATGAGGTCTCGAGAGCGAATAATATAATTTGTAAGAACTTGTTTCGCAATCGAGCTAAACCAATTTTGTATGAACTAATGTATGTGATGTCATCGAGAGGCGTTCCTAAATTACAATTAACATACTACAGTCTACAACCGCTATGTCAAAGTTGGTTATGTCGAAGTCGGATCAAAGTTCCGTTTCAGACACTATCATTTACATATAACTGGCTCCGTTTATATCGAATTTCGTTAAGTCAAACTTCGGTTATGTCGAAGTATTTTGTTCGGTCCGACGGAATTCGCCATAGCGGATGTAGACTGTAATAGAAAATTAGTGAAAGATTTGAAAAAGAAAATCTGAACCAAGTTGTGAACAGACATTAATGTAGCTTCAGGGAAGACTAAAACTTGATGCTAAGAGTAACAGAATAGTGGAATGTTTGCAATGAAAGCAGACCTTTAAGTTCAACAGTAGCCACTATTGGGGATTTATCCAACGAAAGCCGTCTCAATATTTTCACCAGAAACATGAATGTGTTGTCGTACAACGTTCATCTGAACTGTTCAATCTCTTGATATGTCATATCAGTAATTAAAGATTCACATCTGCGTACAGAAACTGAATTGAACGAGTGTATATGTGACTGTAGAAAAAGACTCGGTATTACTGTCCGGTTAGACTCAGTATTACTGTCCGGTTAGACTCGGTATTTCGATGTCCGGTTAGACTCGGTATTACGATCTCCGGTTAGACTCGGTATTACGATCTCCGGTTAGACTCGGTATCACGATGTCCGGTTAGACTCGGTATCACGATGTTCGGTTAGACTCGGTATTACTGTCCG
This sequence comes from Archivesica marissinica, assembly GCA_014843695.1. Taxonomy (NCBI): domain Eukaryota; kingdom Metazoa; phylum Mollusca; class Bivalvia; order Venerida; family Vesicomyidae; genus Archivesica; species Archivesica marissinica. The sequence goes on along the minus strand of CM026397.1, from coordinate 24,762,697 downwards.
GTTAGACTCGGTATTACGATGTCCAAGTTAGACTCGGTATTACTGTCCGGTTAGACTCGGTATTACGATGTCCAAGTTAGACTCGATATTACTGTCCGGTTAGACTCGGTATTACGATGCTCGGTTAGACTCGGTATTACGATGTTCGGTTAGACTCGGTATTACTGTTCGGTTAGACTCGGTATTACGATCTCCGGTTAGACTCGGTATTACTATCCGGTTAGACTCGGTATTACGATGTCCGGTTAGACTCGGTATTACTGTCCGGTTAGACTCGGTATTACGATGTCCGGTAAGACTCGGTATTACGAACTCCGGTTAGACTCGGTATTACGATCTCCGGTTAGACTCGGTATTACGATCTCCGGTTAGACTCGGTATTACGATCTCCGGTTAGACTCGGTATCACGATGTCCGGTTAGACTCGGTATCACGATGTTCGGTTAGACTCGGTATCACGATGTTTGGTTAGACTCGGTATTACTGTTCGGTTAGACTCGATATTATGATATCTGGTTAGACTCGGTATTACTGTCTGGTTAGACTCGGTATTACTGTCCGTTTAGACTCGGTATTACTGTCCGGTTAGACTCGGTATTACGATGTCCAGGTTAGACTCGGTATTACTGTCTGGTTAGACTCAGTATTTCGATGTCCAGGTTAGACTCGGTATTTCGATGTCCGGTTAGACTCGGTATTACTGTCCGGTTAGACTCGGTATTACTGTCCGGTTAGACTCGGTATTACTGTCCGGTTAGACTCGGTATTACTGTCCGGTTAGACTCGGTATTACGATCTCCGGTTAGACTCGGTATTACGAACTCCGGTTAGACTCGGTATTACGATGTCCAGGTTAGACTCGGTATTACTGTCTGGTTAGACTCAGTATTTCGATATCCAGGTTAGACTCGGTATTTCGATGTCCGGTTAGACTCGGTATTACTGTCCGGTTAGACTCGGTATTACGATCTCCGGTTAGACTCGGTATTACGATGTTCGGTTAGACTCGGTATTACGATCTCCGGTTAGACTCGGTATTACGTTCTCCGGTTAGACTCGGTATTACGATGTCCGGTTAGACTCGGTATTACGATGTCCGGTTAGACTCGGTATTATGATGTCTGGTTAGAGTCGGTATTACGATGTCCGGTTAGACTCGGTATAATTATGTCCAGTTATACTCGGTATTACGATATCCGGTTAGACTCGGTATTACGATGTCCGGTTAGAGTCGGTATTACGATGGGCGGTTAGACTTGGTATTACGATGTCCGGTTAGACTCGGATTTCAAAATTTAGGTTAGATGAGAATTATAGATCTGTTTGACGAGATGATGGAATCTGACTGTATTACATTCAGAGTAATTTGTTGATGCATTATATAACCTACTATTAGTTCATGATGTAATGAGCTGTGTTGTTCGAAAACCAACAATGAATAAGAAATGGAATAACGTTTATTAAAGAGCGTAGATATTTAATCTTGGTATCAAACGAATGGGCGTATTTAAGAAAATCATATTTGTGTTTGCGTTATTTATTGGTGAATAAATCGTGGTTAGAGTTGTGACGCGTAGGAATTAACCATGCAAGTCGTACGCCAAAGTGGTTAATTCCGGCGTTCAGAACGACAACCATGCTTTATTTGCCATTAAATAACGCACATACAGATATTATTTCGATTCTAACATGTTTTATTGTAGATTTAAACAGTAAATTCATTCTTCTAGTATACAGACAAAATGTCGATCCATTTTAGAATTTCGAACACCGCTAACGTTCAATCCACATACGTAGTTCATGTGCACAATATGTACCCGTCGAAGTTCTTTCTTTCTAGAATTCTTGGACGTCCTGTTGGTTTTCATAGAATACAACTCAAATACACGCTTTTCTTGCAAGCTACCTTGGTGTTAAATTTCGTCTGGAGCAAGTATGTTTTGGTGACTTTTGCGTTACCGGTAGTTGTTTGTGTCACGTTTATAATGTTAAATATAGCTGTGTCACTGTAGCTACGACCTTTGTAACCCTTTCAACACCACAGACCTCTAAATTGGCTTACAAAAAAGTGTAGATCCAGATGAGCCGGCTCGTGACGAGCCGTCTCATCAGGATCTGCACTTTTTTCAAGTAATATAACTATTTTTAGAAAATAAATTACCCATTTTGATAAATGAACTGATCCAAATGTAATTTTGTTATTAATTTATTGGTCTAAAAATATCATGGACCAGTCCATGTCAGTTACTTGGTGTTGAATGGGTTAACAGTGTTGCAAACAGCTGTAGGAGTCTGAGGTCAAGGTAATTGAGAGCATGCACTGCCTTGCCCTTGCTAGATGGTTTGGACACTTGCCGCATCTCCACGTGTTCCCAGCAGGTGGTAAAGTTTTCGTTCCATATTGTATAGTATATTGTTATTTTAATGTAGATGATAACGTTGGAACGATTCTCCTCAGATACATAGAAACTAGTTGAACCAGGGTAGCTTGCGGACGGTTAAAACTGGGTGATAATATACCACGTTACCCAGGGCAACACGACACATGCCATAACTTTATGCAGATTTTACCCGATTTAGTCAATAAATAGGAATCGCCTTGAAGTTACTAACGATAGTTGTGGCTCTATGGACGCACACGATAAATAGCTTGCCGGAGTAAAATAACGCAAGCCAACCAGCTGAACAAAGTAACCTAGGCCAATCAACTGACCCAATCACCTCAACTATGACTTCAACCAAATAACGCAAGCCAGTCAGCTGACCTAATCACCTCAACTATGACTTCAACCAAATAACGCAAGCCAGTCAGCTGACCTAATCACCTCAACTATGACTTCAACCAAATAACGAAAGCCAATCAGCTGACCCAATCACTTTAAACCAGTTACTAACTTTTCACTAGATTTTGTTCAAACATGGGTCATACCTATTTTAATGAAAGAAAACACATGGGAGCCAAGTCATGCATACCCTTGTCTGATTGGCTGAGTCTGTTTATGGCCCAGACAGGGTCTGTATACGGCATTGGCTGTTGTGCCACTCTAAAATCCTCAAGCAATCTCGGAGATATTGAAGATAAATGCTGGTAGGTATAGAGCAGAGGTTGAGATGTTTCCGTGGTTACAATCTGGTACAAATAACTGTGAAATCTGCATAAGTTTATGACGTAATACAGTGTTGTATGATCAGTTAGTACAGTGAACACAAATGTTATATGTTTTAATTAGAATACAGAAGTTCAATTATGGTTTGGGTGACTAGCTCATTGAGGATAGCAAATGTGCGTAGATAATGATGAACACTTAACCTTTCTTAACTCACAAATGACCGTGCTAGACCGGGCACCCCCTGCAATACCGGGCACTCCCTACTATACCGGGCAATCCCTGCTAGACCGGGCACTCCCTGCTAGACCGGGCACTCCCACCTGTACTGGGCACTCCCTGCTATACCGGGCACACCCAGCTATACCGGGCACTCCCTCCCTGCTATACCGGGCACACCCTGTTATACCGGGCACTCCCTGCTATACCGGGCACTCCCTGCTAGATCGGGCACTCCCTCCCTGCTATACCGGGCACTCCCTGCTAGATCGGGCACTGATCAAAACGTTGCTAAATTAGAAGGTATTTCAATATTGTCGGGAAGTCTCGATGGTGTAGCATCGCTGCACGAGTTATGTGCTCATGGTCCGTTCTCGTGTGGTCGGTACCGAGCATGCGCACCATGATGCCCATCCATCAGAAGCTGGCGACACTTGCACAAGATGCTGTACCAGACCCCGACTCCACCACAAACACATGCAGAGGTGGGCTGACCGCTTGGTATTAATTTAAACATTTAATTTACAGCAACAAATGACATTAATTAATTTATCAAGAATGAAAGATGTAATTCTTATATTAATCTTGTTAATCTGCTCGTTATTATTATTGGTATGAAACCAATAACTTCCATACTCGCCTACAAGACAATCCCCTACTTTGGTCCTGAAATCTGTGGCGCTCGCCTACAAGACAATCCCCTACTTTGGTCCTGAAATCTGTGGTGCTCGCCTACAAGACAATCCCCCTACTTTGGTCCTGAAATCTGTGGCGCTGGCCTACAAGACAATCCCCTACTTTGGTCCTGAAATCTGTGGCTTTTGATATGCGCTCGCATATAAGACTGGTTGATAAAATGGACATAAAATAGATAATTGCATGTTTAGCCAGTGCAAGTTGAAGACATTTTCATTGTCAGGGTGCTTGGTTTCTTTTCTAAAACGTTAATGATACCATTTTTAAAACAAAATTTAAAAAAATATATTTTTAGTTTCTCACTTTAAAAGACGGGAAGCGACATCGAGAGGTCATAATCTGAATATAAGATGGGTTGATAAAATGGACAAGTATAATTGCATGTTTAGCCAGTGCAAGTTGAAGAAATGTTCAGTGTCGGGGGGGGTGCTTGCTTTCTTTTCTAAAACGTAATTAACGATACCATTTAAAACAATTAAATTTATTTATTTTTTAGCTCTCGCTAATAAAAGGCGGGAAGCCACATTGAGGCCATAATCTGGTGGTAAAAACGTGGTGTTATAAAGACAAGTAGACGGTATACAGCCATTAGCCTCGTGATTATGTCCATACGTTCAATGTTATTTCACTGAGCTACTCATCCACTTTTCTGTTATTTCTGTATTATTCATACTTTATAATTCAATAGAAACATTGCATTGTAAGAAAACTGCAATTTTTTTCTATGATTAAAGTATAATTTATCATCTGTCCTTGTTATGTCGTCTTTTTACTTGGCAATCCTGATAAATTTATCCCATTCCCTTCTGTGTGTGTGTTTTACGTTTATTTATCGTCGCCGCCTGAAGAGATTACAGTCAAACCTGTGTTAGTGGTCACCTGCAGCCAGTTTCCAGATTCCCAATATGTTGTTTTACTATACATTTGACCTCCCTTGGCTGGCTGCTTAAGACAGGTTTGACTGTAGTCATTTTAGAAGTGCAATGATACAGACAGAGACCCATTCCAGAGTCTCCTCTGGTTCTTTTACGTGCACGGTGTAAAGCACCTACACGAGACCTCGGTTTAGCGTCCCATCTGAAACTGTTAAATTTTATTAGGGTCAGACGGGGGGATCGAACCTGCGATCCCTGGATTATCAGGTTCATCTGACACAGCAGTCTGGAACAAATCCAGATGGTGGCCCGGGTTGGATTTCGGATCGGGATCAAATTGTTTAAGGTCGCACCAACAGCTTGGGTCATATGGCGACCATTCAGCTCTAATTAACGAAGTAAGATGCCGGGTGTCTCTCCGGGCCAGAATTTCAGGCACTCTGGTAGAACCACTGACCTGCAAACCAGGTGGACAGCTTATTTTTCAAATTGACCAAGCGTTCATGTGACAAATTTGAAGATGGCAGCCATAGTTGACCTATTATTTTCGCTAGTTTCGTCAAATTTGAACAATGGGACGTAACTGGAGTCATTGATTGGGTCTACCAAGGGGAGTTAACTTAAGTCATGGATTGGGGGTATATATAGGGGAGGTAACTGGCGACACAGATTGGGTATATATAGGGGAGGTAACTGGAGCCACGGATTGGGTATATATAGGGGAGCTAACTGGAGCCATGGATTTGGTATATATAGGGGAGGTAACTGGAGTCATGGATTGGGTATATATAGGGAGCTAACTGGAGTCATGGATTGGGTATATATAGAGGAGCTAACTGGAGTCATGGATTGGGTATATATAGGGGAGCTAACTGGAGTCATGGATTGGGTATATATAGGGGAGCTAACTGGAGTCATGGATTGGGTATATATATAGGGGAGGTAACTGGAGCCACAGATTGGGTATATAGAGGAGCTAACTGGAGCCACAGATTGGGTATATATAGGGGAGGTAACTGGAGCCACGGATTGGGTATATATAGGGGAGCTAACTGGAGTCATGGATTGGGTATATATAGGGGAGCTAACTGGAGTCATGGATTGGTTATATATAGGGGAGCTAACTGGAGTCATGGATTGGGTATATATATAGGGGAGGTAACTGGAGCCACAGATTGGGTATATATAGAGGAGCTAACTGGAGCCACGGATTGGGTATATATAGGGGAGGTAACTGGAGCCACGGATTGGGTATATATAGGGGAGCTAACTGGAGTCATGGATTGGGTATATATAGGGGAGCTAACTGGAGTCATGGATTGGTTATATATAGGGGAGCTAACTGGAGCCATGGATTGGGTATATATAGGGGTGCTAACTGGAGCCATGGATTGGGTATATATAGGGGAGCTAACTGGAGCCACAGATTGGGTATATATAGGGGAGGTACCTTGAGCCATGGATTGGGGGTATATATAGGGGAGCTAACTGGAGTCATGGATTGGGTATAGGGGAGCTAACTGGAGCCATGTATTGGGTATATAGGGGAGCTAACTGGAGCCACGGATTGGGTATATATAGGGGAGGTAACTGGAGCCATGGATTGGGTATATATATGGGAGGTAACTGGAGCCACAGATTGGGTATATATAGGGGAGCTAACTGGAGCCATGGATTGGGTATATATAGGGGAGGTAACTGGAGCCACAGATTGGGTATATATAGGGGAGGTAACTGGAGTCACAGATTGGGTATATATAGGGGAGCTAACTGGAGCCACAGATTGGGTATATATAGGGGAGGTAACTGGAGCCACAGATTGGGTATATATAGGGGAGGTAACTGGAGCCACGGATTGGGTATATATAGGGGAGCTAACTGGAGCCACAGATTGGGTATATATAGGGGAGGTAACTGGAGCCACAGATTGGGTATATATAGGGGAGCTAACTGGAGCCATGGATTGGGTATATATAGGGGAGGTAACTGGAGCCACAGATTGGGTATATATAGGGGAGCTAACTGGAGCCATGGATTGGGTATATATAGGGGAGGTAACTGGAGCCACAGATTGGGTATATATAGGGGAGCTAACTGGAGTCACGGATTGGGTATATATAGGGGAGCTAACTGGAGCCACAGATTGGGTATATATAGGGGAGCTAACTGGAGCCATGGATTGGGTATATATAGGGGAGCTAACTGGAGCCATGGATTGGGTATATATAGGGGAGCTAACTGGAGCCATGGATTGGGTATATATAGGGGAGCTAACTGGAGCCATGGATTGGGTATATATAGGGGAGCTAACTGGAGCCACAGATTGGGTATATATAGGGGAGCTAACTGGAGCCACAGATTGGGTATATATAGGGGAGCTATGGATTGGGGCTGCCTGAGCATATTTTATCACAATAACAACATTGCATAATACATTTATTCATCATCATCATCATCATCATCATCATCAATCATTTCTGTGTCACTGACATCTTCTTCTGGGACTTTCTTTTTGGGTCGCACTAAAATGAATTAAAAAATCATTCAGCGAACACACCAGAGAAATAACAGAAATAACACACCAGAGAAATAACAGAAATAACACACCAGAGAAATAACACAAGGTAGGCTGCAGTCAACCAAATGCATTTATGCGCTGGCGGCGACTGACAATGATACAACCGTGCGCTAAATGGTGCTAGAACGTCGTGTTTAGACATCATAAAAGACGTCACTGACGGCTTGTGTCCGAAAACGTTCGCGTTGACAACATCCCCGCTAGGGGTTCGACATTAGAGGAAGATAGATACGACACGTGCAAAGCATAGAGGAAGATAGATACGACACGTGCAAAGCATAGAGGAAGATAGATACGACACGTGCAAAGCATAGAGGAAGATAGATACGACACGTGCAAAGCATAGAGGAAGATAGATACGACACGTGCAAAGCATAGAGGAAGATAGATACGACACGTGCAAAGCATAGAGGAAGATAGATACGACACGTGCAAAGCATAGAGGAAGATAGATACGACACGTGCAAAGCATAGAGGAAGATAGATACGACACGTGCAAAGCATAGAGGAAGATAGATACGACACGTGCAAAGCATAGAGGAAGATAGATACGACACGTGCAAAGCATAGAGGAAGATAGATACGACACGTGCAAAGCATAGAGGAAGATAGATACGACACGTGCAAAGCATAGAGGAAGATAGATACGACACGTGCAAAGCATAGAGGGAGATAGATACGACACGTGCAAAGCATAGAGGAAGATAGATACGACACGTGCAAAGCATAGAGGAAGATAGATACGACACGTGCAAAGCATAGAGGAAGATAGATACGACACGTGCAAAGCATAGAGGAAGATAGATACGACACGTGCAAAGCATAGAGGAAGATAGATACGACACGTGCAAAGCATAGAGGAAGATAGATACGACACGTGCAAAGCATAGAGGAAGATAGATACGACACGTGCAAAGCATAGAGGAAGATAGATACGACACGTGCAAAGCATAGAGGGAGATAGATACGACACGTGCAAAGCATAGAGGGAGATAGATACGACACGTGCAAAGCATAGAGGGAGATAGATACGACACGTGCAAAGCATAGAGGAAGATAGATACGACACGTGCAAAGCATAGAGGAAGATAGATACGACACGTGCAAAGCATAGAGGAAGATAGATACGACACGTGCAAAGCATAGAGGAAGATAGATACGACACGTGCAAAGCATAGAGGAAGATAGATACGACACGTGCAAAGCATAGAGGAAGATAGATACGACACGTGCAAAGCATAGAGGAAGATAGATACGACACGTGCAAAGCATAGAGGAAGATAGATACGACACGTGCAAAGCATAGAGGAAGATAGATACGACACGTGCAAAGCATAGAGGAAGATAGATACGGCACGTGCAAAGCATTCAGAAATATAATGCGCTATTCCACTGCTTTCAACCAACCAGCTGTCCGATTATCGCAGTGGTTAGCGCGCTCGCTTCTCACCAATGCAACCCGGGTTCGATCCGTGGACTGGGAAGTATGTGAGATAGTACGATGGTCGCCAGATCGGACAGGTACTGGTGGACCACTCATGATAAGCATTTCAAGGGTTAACATATAAAAGATTATCAATCCACTCTCGTTGTACTGATACAATAAAGGAGAAAACTAGCAATGAGGTACCAGTAGGGAAGATTTCAACTAGCAATGAGGTACCGTATTTAGCTATGTATAGTGCGCTATCGTGTATAATGCGCACCCACGATTTGGCACGAAAATTGGGGGGAAAACTGAGTTCCGATGTATACTGCGCACGTGAAAAACGCAATTTTCCAAGTCAAAATTTAACATTTCTCAAGAATCGCTAAAAATTGTGCTCTGTGATTTTTACAACTTATATTAATCACTCGAGAAACGGTAACGCACTCAGGCATGATTTCATGAAAATTACATGCATATCGTTCTCAAACATCTCAACACGTTCTCAAACATGTCAGCAGATGCTCAAACCTCTCAACACGTGTAGCCTACCTAATTAACTGGGACCCATTGTGAATGGTTTGTCGAAATTAATTATCGCTACAAACAATTCAATTCAGTTATTGAAATACTGCAGCCAAACAAAGTTGTTTTTTTATGCAATGCATTGTACATAGTAAATATTTCCCGTAAAAATAACCAACACATCGTGTCTTTAATCATGTCGTATTTAAAAACATACGGTATATTAAATCAAATAAACTATAATTACAAAGTTTCTTTACCTCTATGATATTGAGGACTCAGGCAGTGTCGCTTTATGCGGCGAAGTACGCGAAAAGTACGGGAAATATTACATACGATAAAACCATGTGATGTTATCAAATCGCCATTTTTTATGCATTTAGTAATTTCAATTAAATTCTTCAAAGTTTGCTAAAATAAACGCAATATATGCTAATTTTGTGGTCTTATTAATTTCATTTATTTATATAGACTATCGGCAACTGGTTTTAATAGCTAGTTTATAACGTTTGTCGAATGTAACAAATTATAGAATGACTGCGGGGCCGTTCGGGTCGAATTTCATGAAATTTTGGTCCGGAAAAAAATGTCCTGATGTCTGTGCTGGTGTATAATGCGCAGTAGATAAAATGGATGAGGATTTCAGTAAGAAATGTGCGCACTATACATAGCTAAATACGGTACCAGTAGGGAGGATTTCAACTAGCAATGAGGTACCAGTAAGGAGGATTTCAACTAGCAATGAGGTACCAGTAGGGAGGATTTCAACTAGCAATGAGGTACCAGTAGGGAGGATTTCAACTAGCAATGGGGTACCAGCAGGGAAGATTTCAACTAGCAATGGGGTACCAGTAAGGAAGATTTCAACTAGCAATGGGGTACCAGCAGGGAAGATTTCAACTAGCAATGAGGTACCAGTAGGGAAGATTTCAACTAGCAATGAGGTACCAGTAGGGAAGATTTCAACTAGCAATGAGGTACCAGCAGGGGAGATTTCAACTAGCAATGAGGTACCAGCAGGGAAGATTTCAACAAGCAATGGGGTACCAGCAGGGAAGATTTCAACTAGCAATGGGCTACCAGCAGGGAAGATTTCAACTAGCAATGGGGTACCAGTAGGGAAGATTTCAACGAGCATTGAGGTACCAGTAGGGAAGATTTCAACTAGCAATGAGGTACCAGCAGGGAAGATTTCAACTAGCAATGAGGTACCAGCAGGGAAGATTTCAACTAGCAATGAGGTACCAGTAGGGAAGATTTCAACGAGCATTGAGGTACCAGCAAGATTTTGACTACATTTACGCTTTCATCCGCACCAATGAGAGTGATTAATATAAGTTGTTAGAACTTGCTTCGCAATAACTAAAGCTTAAACTTTTTTTAAACCAACCAATGAAATAACATTTTATTTCACAGATAAATTTCTTTGGATAAAACAAACATCTTTATACTGCAGGTGATCCTTCCTTCCAAGGTTTCAGTTTTGTTGTATCAACTTTTCACACAGCCTCCCAAGGGAGGTAACCTATTGTACTGTAATATAAAATATCTTCCCAAGGGAGGTAACCTATTGCACTGTAATATAAAATATCTTCCCAAGAGAGGTAACCTATTGCACTGTAATATAAAATATCTTCCCAAGGGAGGTAACCTATTGCACTGTAATATAAAATAGCCTCCCAAGGGAGGTAAGCTGTACTGTAATTAAAAATAGCTGAGAGTAACATACCTTTGACTTTTGTAGGAGATATAGTGTCTGGTTTTGATGTGATCGGCTGGAACACTCCGTCATTAGACCACATATTCTCTATGGTTACGTGGAACTCGGCCATCTTATGACCGAATAGTTTCTGAAATAAAGGCACGTATACGTAGAAAATGTTATAATAGAAAATGCATATAATATATATTCATTATTATAGGCGATTGTGGAACAAGCCTAGCCTAATCCTTCCTCATTCCTGGTGGAAGTGGAATCCATCGCCTCGAGGGAGGGGGGAAAGAAGAGGCAATGTGGAATGTAAATGCCTTGCCCAAGGGCACAATCGTAACGGCTCCAGCAGGACGCAAACTCTGGACCGTTTACGCACCTGATGCAAACGTACTAAAACTGCGCTGTGAACATCACCACTGTGGTACGTGTACTCTAGTATTGATCATGAGCAGGACCATGATTATACAGTCTTTCATTAATTGTATAAACAACTACCCGGCGCAGTGCTCCATCCACGAGTGTGGCACAATATTCTGACATAATTATGTGTTCTATGTCGAGTCTGATCGGGTAAGGAAGCTAAGAAGAATTGTAGCTGAATCTCATATCATAATATAGCGTTCCGATTCCGTCCGGACAGACATTATGTGCCCTGACGATATAGGGCCAGATCCCATATAGCGGAGACATTATGTGCCCTGACGATATAGGGCCAGATCCCATATAGCGGAGACATTATGTGCCCTGACGATATAGGGCCAGATCCCATATAACGGAAACATTATGTGCCCTGACGATATAGGGCCAGATCCCATATAGCGGAGACAGTATGTGCCCTGACGATATAGGGCTAGATCCCATATAGCGGAGACATTACATACATCTACCATGATCACCATGGCGATCTTTTACATTTCAAACACAAAACAATTCTAGCTAATTTTTATATCTACTTCTTGCTCCAATACTTTGTACACGCTAATATACCAATATACTGTTACAGTAAACAATAGAATGTTACACGCTAACACACCAATATACTGTTACAGTAAACAATGGAAAGTTACACGCTAACACACCAATATACTGTTACAGTAAACAATAGAACGTTACACGCTAACACCAATATACTGTTACAGTAAACAATAGAAAGTTACACGCTAACATACCAATATACTGTTACAGTAAACAATAGAAAGTTACACGCTAACACCAATATACTGTTACAGTAAACAATGAAAGTTACACGCTAACACACCAATATACTGTTACAGTAAACAATAGAAAGTTACACGCTAATATACCAATATACTGTTACAGTAAACAATGGAAAGTTACACGCTAATATACCAATATACTGTTACAGTAAACAATGGAAAGTTACACGCTAATATACCAATATACTGTTACAGTAAACAATGGAAAGTTACACACTAACATACCAATATACTGTTACAGTAAACAATAGAACATTACACGCTAACATACCAATATACTGTTACAGTAAACAATGGAAAGTTACACGCTAATATACCAATATACTGTTACAGTAAACAATGGAAAGTTACACGCTAACACCAATATACTGTTACAGTAAACAATGGAAAGTTACACGCTAATATACCAATATACTGTTACAGTAAACAATGGAAAGTTACACTCTAACACCAATATACTGTTACAGTAAACAATGGAAAGTTACATGCTAACATACCAATATACTGTTACAGTAAACAATGGAAAGTTACACGCTAACATACCAATATACTGTTACAGTAAACAATAGAAAGTTACACGCTAATATACCAATATACTGTTACAGTAAACAATAGAAAGTTACACGCTAATATACCAATATACTGTTACAGTAAACAATGGAAAGTTACACGCTAACATACCAATATACTGTTACAGTAAACAATAGAAAGTTACACGCTAATATACCAATATACTGTTACAGTAAACAATGGAAAGTTACACGCTAACATACCAATATACTGTTAGAGTAAACAATAGAAAGTTACACGCTAACACCAATATACTGTTACAGTAAACAATAGAATGTTACACGCTAACACCAATATACTGTTACAGTAAACAATGGAAAGTTACATGCTAACACCAATATACTGTTACAGTAAACAATAGAACGATACACGCTAACATACCAATATACTGTTACAGTAAACAATAGAAAGTTACACGCTAACATACCAATATACTGTTACAGTAAACAATGTAAAGTTACACGCTAACACCAATATACTGTTACAGTAAACAATGGAAAGTTACACGCTAACACCAATATACTGTTACAGTAAACAATGTAAAGTTACATGCTAACATACCAATATACTGTTAGAGTAAACAATAGAAAGTTACACGCTAACACCAATATACTGTTACAGTAAACAATAGAAAGTTACACGCTAACACCAATATACTGTTACAGTAAACAATGTAAAGTTACACGCTAACACACCAATATACTGTTACAGTAAACAATAGAAAGTTACACGCTAACACACCAATATACTGTTACAGTAAACAATGGAAAGTTACACGCTAACATACCAATAACCTGGCTTGCTCGGGCGCAAGTGTCTGCCCAAGATCACACACTTTATGCTCTTTGATCAGAGTTATCACCCCTTTCTTCAGAGACGTGGGAAGACCAAGTTGACGTAACTGAGGCTCCATAGAATGAGAGAACTCTGGCATCGGACCCTCTTCTAATATAACAGTCTGTGACGCAGGCGTACCTGCTCGCGCGTAGTCGCTCACTCGGAAATCTTCAAAGTATCTGAAACGTTAAAAATAGCAGTTGCTGTACAATTGAAAAAGTTTGATTTATCAAATCAGCAAGCAGGTTCTATAAGTGTTGACTCGCTATGCATAATGCAAAGTATTCGCAATCGTTGTAAAATAAATAAAGTTTAAAATGATATACATATTCTTACTTCATAACATCTTCCTTTTTTAGATTTGTAAACAGTATCCCGGTCTGTCCTTTCAAACTGGCACTAATGTTGTGCAAGTTTTCCCGATATTCATCTGTCTGTGTTCTTCCTAATGCAAGGGACATAACTTTGTTCTTGCCAAAGTAAAATCTACAAAGGAAGGACATAAAATTTAATCTAGAATGCAAGTGCATAAGTTTAACCGAGAATGCAAGGATATAAGTTTAATCTAGAATGCAATGGTATAGTATACATTTAATCTAGAATGCAATGGTATAGTATACATTTAATCTAGAATGCAATGGTATAGTATACATTTAATCTAGAATGCAATGGTATAGTATACATTTAATCTAGAATGCAATGGTATAGTATACATTTAATCTAGAATGCAATGGTATAGTATACATTTAATCTAGAATGCATGTGCATAAGTTTAATCTAGAATGCAATGATATAACTTAAGTTTAATCTAGAATGCAGAGATATATGTTTAATCTAGAATGCAAGGGTATAAGTTTAATCTAGAATGAAAGGGTATCAGTTTATTCTAGAATGCCACGCTATAAGTATAAGTTTGATATCCAAAGAAAAATCTGGAAAGCTAGGGGGTCTGTAAACTCAGTAAGCACATATCCGTCCTCAAAACCACACATAGCTGTCCTCTAAACCACACATAGCCGTCCTCTAAACCATGCACACATAACTGCCCTCCAAACCACACATAACTGCCCTCCAAACCATGCACACATAACTGCCCTCCAAACCACACATAACTGCCCTCCAAACCACACATAACTGCCCTCCAAACCACACATAACTGCCCTCCAAACCACACCTAACTGCCCTCCAAACCACACATAACTGCCCTCCAAACCACACATAACTGCCCTCCAAACCACATAACTGACCTCCAAACCACACATAACATTTCTGTACCTGCTGTTCTTCCAGTCTTGCCGGATGTCTTTTAAATGTGTGTTTCTCATGTTGTGCACAGAAAACAGGAATATTCTTGCATATTTATCCACGCACTCTCTTATCTGAAATAATAACATCAAATATATCGTCTCTGTGGCCTTGTGGTATATGCCCGCGGGAGGTCGAAGGTTCAATCTCGCCAGGGGTTCGTTCTGATATGACCCGTGATTGGTGAGCCGTCAGCTAGTTAAATAATTGTTACCCATTGCTTATCAGCCTGTCCTACAAGGATAGGATTCGGGAAGTACTGATGTTCATAAAATAATGTGTCACATAAGTCAGGAATGGCTGGCCCTTTAAATAAGGGTGACACTATAATAAACAAACACTTTACTTTTTTACTTTATATCCCACTAAAACATTGCTCTCCAATAGCTTACACCTGGCCTTTGTCACTACATCGACTCCATGTATGATGTCCAATTGATCATACCTGATCTAGTGTCCCTACATTGCCTCTGATATCCAATTTATTATACATGAACTTTGTCACTACATTGCCCGTGATGTCCAATTGATCATACCTGATCTAGTGTCACTACATTGCCTGTGGTGTCCAATTAAATTGAATTAATTATAATTTATACCTGATGATGCCTGACCTTTGTCACCACATTGTCTGCGAAATCCAATTAATTATACATGGTATGACCTTTGGCAATATATGAATTTTTATGATAAAGAGCACAATGCTCAAGTGAACTAACAACACATATTCTTACATCTTCAATCAATTTCTGTTTCAGCTCCAGTCCTTTCTTCCTGGTCTGTGTCAAGGAAACTGAAATTACAAAATCACAAATGTTATCATCAATTGTAAAATCATGAATCTGTATGTATCATATGTATGTTCCATTAATGTCAAACCCCTTGCGGGGACCTAGACATGTTCTCCTGGGCATGCTAAGCCGACCATAGCGGTTAACCAGTACTAAGCAATGCCAGTGTGATAGGTGCCTTGCTCAATGACACTACATACGTGGCCTGACTGAGTATCAAACCCGGACCGTTCGATTACAAATCCGACGCTCTACCATTGGACCACTGATGCCACAGTCTAGTGAAATGGTTAGGCCCTGCAATGAGCCCCCGTGGTCGAGTTGTCTAGCATGCTGTTGGTAGAACTCTACTTTCGCCGCTATCATCAGGGCTGCAGGTTGGCTCCGTATCAGGGACAAGTGATAAATTATATGTGAGAAAGTTGTCCGTCGCTTGCGGAGGTTGGAGAATCGAGTACTGGAAATGTATGTGGTCTTCGTCTACAAAATACCGAGTTTGTATGACATTACTCCACAGTGATTGTACATATATCCCTAACGGGGTGGAATAAACGTACGATTGAGGTAATAGCGAAACATACAATTGGCAGTAATCTTGGGACAATTGTAATTGGCAGTAATCTTGGGACAGTTGGCAGTAATCTTGGGACAATTGGCAGTAATCTGGACGTTAGGGTTGAATTGAATTATATTCAATTGAAGAGTATTGTACTTTTCAGCTTAATTTACTGCCACCTGTTTTGTGGGATTACTGTCTCTATCCCTAACCTGGAAGAAACCATGCATATAAAGCACTAGTAAAACCCAAGCTAGAATTCTCCAGTACTATCTGGGACCCACATTCTAAACCACAAAAACACCAAATTGAGACGGTACAGCGACGTGCTGCCAGATTCGTTACCAACCGATACCATAACACTCCGAAATGATCGACAACCTAAACTGGCCAACACTTGAGACACGCAGAGTTAGATACAGATTGATTCTCTTCTATAAAATAATACACCAAATAGTAGCTGTAAACATTCCCATGTGGCGTCCGTGGTCCAGTGGTAGAGCGTCGGATTTGGAATCGAACGGTCCCGGGTTCGATACTCGGCCAGGCCACGTATGTAGTGCCATTGAGCAAGGCACCTCACACACATTGCTTAGTACTGGTTAATCGCTTAGGTCGGCTGAGCATGCCCAGGAAAACATGTCTAGGTCCCCGCAAGGGGTTTGACACAGGGTTGGCAATTTCCCGGGAAATAAGAGTATTTCCCGGGACGGCGGGAAATACCGGGAAATACCGGGAAATACTGGGAAATAAGAATTTGGATACCGGGAAATAAGAATTTGGATGATTTTGGTGGTAAATACAGGTATATATACCATACAATTTCTATTACCCGGTGTACTGATTGTAGTATCATGTGTGCAGGATGAAAATGAACTGCTTTTGAAGAATATGACGAAAAATACAGGCATTCATAGTGGCATTTACGCATTGCTTATAATCTTTATATAAATGTTAGAGATCTAACATTATTGAGACTGTTCATTATTACTCTAATATACATTGTATACAAACACAGTTTAAGGAGTTTATACATACATTTATTGGAGGTATTTTAAATGTTTAATGTAGTAGGCAAAATGCAAATGTTTTTAGGATTATCCCTGAAATGTGTTCATAATATAGCTGTATTATTAAAATAATCAATTAGTTATTAAAGAAGTCAGAATCATAATTTGAGATGACCCACACTGTTTGTTTGTACACAATTTCAACACGTCACCAGTGCCCAGGAGCTTCTTCATGAGACCAAGCCGGAACTTGTACCCGAACTCCTCAACTACATGTCCGAGACACTGCCAATTCCTAAGGTGCTACAACAGGAATCCTCCATCAACAACTCGAAGCCAGCTGTATGGTGGTCATGTGTGGAGAGGTCGGGCGTGATCACCAAAGACTTCAGTCAGCTCGCCAGGAAATTGATGGTACTGCCAGCAAGTTCAGCCGCCATTGAACGTGTGTTCTCCAACTTCGGCATCATACAGACGAAACTACGCAACAGACTGGGCGTTGAGAAAGCAGCGAAGCTGGTGCTATGCTACTGCTTCCTGAGAGGTAGCGAGGAAATCGACTGGTGAAGACAGACTACTGGCTGAAGAAACATTCCAACAAGAAAAACGAAAAAATAAATGGAAAAAAAAACAATAAAATAAAAAAAAACAAAAAAAAACAATAAAACCCAAAAAAAACTGTTGTGGTTGCCAATGATGCCACCTGATGAGTACCCCTGGCAGGGACGAAATAGTTTAAGCACTTATAGAGTGGTAGCAATGCATAAAAATGAGCAAAAAACGTGTTTGGAAGACACATAATCTTATTTCCCGGTATTTCCCGGTATTTCCCACTTCTGGGCTTATTTCCCGGGGCGGGAAATACCGGTATTTCCCGGCGGTATTTCCCGCCCCCGGTATTTCCCGGCCAACCCTGGTTTGACATTAAAGGAACATACATACATAAACCTTTTGATACCCGTAGACAACATAACCAGACACACAAACCCATATTGTTATAAACACATCCCTGTCAACAAAGATTCATACAAATTCTCTTTTTATCCAAGAACCGTCATCCAATGGAACTTGTTACCACTTGCCGCACATGAAGCAATAACAGTTGATGGCTTTAAAGTTTAAAGCACTCAATACTCATCCCTGTTTCTGCCCTCCCAACCATGATCTAAAGCATTCATTCTATAATCTATGTACAAAATCTTAAACAAGCACTGTAGTATATTTGTCTTTGGACATTCACTTATTTGTTAATTAATCATTGTAAATATCATCATCTCAAAATTCACCAGCGACGACACAATGATAATCCTCAATATTGAGGGAGTGCCGAAATCACCAAGGCCTCTTCTCTCTCCCTCATGGCGATGGATTCCATCAGGAATGAGGTCTCGAGAGTGATAAATATAAGTTGTAATAACTTGTTTCACAATCGAGCTAAACTAAATTTGTATAAACTAAGAAACGTGGAAAACTATCAGCGGATAGCAGGAACTATCGATACAGTTTCATTGACTTACACCGTACAATCATGACTGATCAGCATGTCGGGTTAGAATTAGATTGTGTCTAGATAATTACCCCGCTTATCCCGCTTTGATTTTGGCATCTGTGCAGATTCTTACGTGAACAATTTTTGTTTTTATTTTATGAAATTAAACATGTGGTTCCGGCGGAACAGGTAGTCTGGATGAATTGCGGCTGATTCGGACCATGGCTGATTCGGACCAGATCAGTGGCTGATTCGGACCAGATTTTCATATTCGTATATTAATGAAATATTAACCTCGGACATCAGTGGCTGATTCGGACCAGATTTTGAATAATGGGAAATGGTGGTGGAGATACCTGATTCATTTGCAACTAAAAAATAATCACAACACGTAGGACATTTTGTTTTATTTGTTAATGATAGCACATTTGGCCAATGGCCAGTCTAGCACATGAGCATCATATATAACACAACAAGGTACATTTTTATTATCATCACCATGGTAGCAGGGTCACATGACTTGACTCATTGAATAACTCATTGAATAAGATATTTTCTAAATTTTATTGATAACATTGATTCACAGTTAAAACTCTCCCGTCGAAGATTTTTTTTTGTTGCTGACAGAACCCGTGTCCTAGTATGGAAATGTGACCTGCTATGGCCAATGTATGTGGCAATTGTTTGCAAAGTATACATGCATGCAGCTTAAAGTCGTGTTTTATTTGAAGAACAATATAAAGACTCGGGATAGGCGTTATATTTGGACAGCTTTGTACAAAATTGTTTCAGATAGGGCCATTTTACTGATCGATGCGAAATCTGACATCCCACAGAGTAGAATCCCTGTACTTAAATATATATACTAGTACCCCCAAACGTGCCGAATCCCTGTGGTCCTAGTATGGAAATGTGACCTGCTATGGCCAATGTCTGTGGCAATTGTTTGCAAAGTATACATGCACGCAGTTTAAAGTTGTGTTTTATTTGAAGAACAATATAAAGACTCGGGATAGGCGTTATATTTGGACAGATTTGTACAACATTGTTTCAGATAGGGCCATTTTACTGATCGATGCGAAATCTGACATCTCACAGAGTAGAATCCCTGTACTTAAATATATATACTAGTACCCCCAAACGTGCCGAATCAGCCATTAATCTGGTCCGAATCAGCCACTGATATCTGAGTTAAATATTTCATTAATATACAAATATTTACATCCTTTTATCGTCTAAATGCAAACAAAACCAGTTATCTAAGTCTACATATCTGGATAAGTATGAAATCAATGCTAATTTTATAACAAAATTAGAAGTTTTTCGAGTGGTCCGAATCAGCCACTGATCTGGTCCGAATCAGCCATGGTCCGAATCAGCCAAGTACCGTCTGGATCATCTAGACGCTCGACTATGACTATATCCTGTTGTTGTTGTTGTTCTTCTTCTTCTTCGTCTACATCAACATGAGTATGACAGCGAGGTGCTTGTAAGTGACAGTTGTTATAAATCTCAGAGAGACGGATCTGTAGTCCAGTGGTAACACGCATGACTGGTAATCCAGGCATCGCAGGTTCGATCTCCCGTACACCATGCACGTAAAAGAACCAGAGAAGACTCTGTCTATATCATCCACTATCCTCCAACAATCTAAAATGACTAATCTCTTCAGGAGGCGTCGCTCATATGGGCAACCTGTAGCGACGATAAATAAACGTATAAAACAAAGAGAGAGTTAAAAATAAAACGTTAATTCGTGTTACATGATCGCCATTATCGTGGCCAGCCGCTCAGCAAATTGGTTAAGCTGGGGCTAATATATATATATATATATATATATATATATATATATTCTTAATTTAGAGATAATATGGTACTTAGTCCAAATACTTAGACCTAAAAAATTGTAACATCAAGGCATTTTTCAAAATAACAGATAAACAAAATTATGTAGAGGTCTTATATATAGGACTAATATGGTACTTGGTTCGTGACTGCGGAATTAAGTAGTTCGGGTTCGCTGTAGGTGATAAATGGTTGCGATGGGTTTGACATTAGAGGAAAATAGATAGATAGTTGTGGTCGACGCATACTACGTCATTTCTGATGTTGTATAGGTATATGACTGATGATTGGATGCGTCGATATTTAAATGTTTGCCATTTCAGGGAATTAATCTCATTTGTTACACTGCTTGTATAGTTATAATCATTGCAGATATAGCGTGCAGCTGATCTATGCACCATTTCTGCTTTATATGTGAGATAGTTTGCCAGATGGTTGAGCAACAATCGAGTTGGAGAGGACAATCATAAGCTATACAGCTTTCTGTCCAATTCCTTATATCAGTTGTTGTAAATAATCATGTATTGACAGAAAATAAATATGTTTAAACTAACAATCGAGCTGTGGACGAATATAGATGGTAGAAGCTTTTTTCTTTGACCTTCTTATTCCGGTCTTCACGTTCCTTTTAATGAAGCTGAGAGAGTGAGTAGCATTAGAGGACATATATATAAATACAACTTCAGATAGGCTACTCAAATATCCTTCAGGTACCACAGGTGAGGACAACACATTTTGGTAAGAACGCCTTCAAGTTTGCAGCCCCAGTATTGTGGAACTCACTACCAGAAAACTTGAGAGCCATAACAATTTTTAACAATTTTAACAATCAGTTGCCCTACTGGGATGGGAACAATTGTAAATGTAAGCCATGCACAACCTTTTTATCTTTTTAATATCAACAATACTGGGAAATTGCAATCATGTGCTATGTGATAATATGGTTGCTTTATGCCAGTATGCTGGCTATTTTTAATTGTCTTATTAAATATTGTCCATTTTAATGTCATGCATGTACAAGTAAATTACAAATGTATGCTCATGTTCCAATGAAACTGCAAATATCTTTTATAATGATACCCCCAACTCAGGGCGATGAATATTATATATTTTTATGGAATAATGTTCGTGTTCCAGTGGTAGAGCACCAAATACTCGGTCAAAAATAAATTGATGTTCCTGTAAAAGATGTTTGTTTAATCCATAAATACTTATATTAGTTTTACCAATTAATTGATTTACTAGGTTAATATTCGTCGTTAACAAGCACAATTTTCTTACATACATAACTTAGTCATTGACATCAATGATTCTAATTGTATAGCTGTTGCCATTATTTTATGTTATATAGTCGGTTCAAAAGCCAACTCAGAGCTTGTGTTGTACTATTGCTATCAAGGGATAACAGGTTCGATCCCCCGTCTGACCCTAATAAAATTAACAGTCTTTCAGATGGGACTTTAAACCGAGGTCTCGTGTCGGTGCTTTACACCGTGCACGTAAAAGAACCAGAGGAGACTCTGGAATGGATCTCTGTCTGTATCATTGTACTATCCTCCAACAATCTAAAATGACTAATCTCTTCAGGAGGCGTTTGTTAGCTTTCTTTGTTGACCTATTTATGTGAGCGTCCCATTACAGGTTATTTGAGATATCCATGACAAGGTATTTAGCTGAGGTAACTGACTCAAGTGAGATTACATTGACTCGAATAGGATGTTTCCTCCTAATGACGAGGATAACTTGACATTTGGAGGGGTTAAATTACCATGTCCCACTCCAACTCACTTTTCTAACCTCTTAAGATCGGTTTAGGGTGTGACCGACGACTCATTTGCAAATGTCAGTGAGAGATACACTGGAGTATCATCTGCAACTATACTGTGTTTGGAAGTGATGTTTTGTGGGAGGACGTTTATATAGGCTAAGGATAGCAGGGGTACAAGTACGGATCCATGTGTAACTCCAGAATATACATCAATGTCTTCTGAACTGATGCCGTTAAGGACACTTGACTGGAAAACTCTTAATCCACCTTAATGTTTGACCTCTAACCCCATAGTTATGCATTTTAGTAGTACTTTTTCGTCATTGGCCTTATCGAAAGACTTACTGAAATCTAATATGGTGAGATCTACTTGTTACTTATAGTAGACTGAGGGAATCATGTTCCTTAAACGCATGCTGAAAGTGGTACAGAGTAATGTGATTATCATCCGCATATTTATAGAGCTTGAATGTTGCAATAAAATAAAACGTATCATTCATGAAGATGTTGAAAATTAATGGACATAAGATAGGCCATTGGGGAACGCCTTTAATAGTGTCAAACCATGAGCTGTTTGGTGCTGCACTAGTTTTGCTCTATGTTTAACATTCGAAAATGGACATTCGATCATTTTTCAGAATTATGAGAAGAAGCTGTTTAAATTACACTAAATGTATACATTTCTCTTTACATTGCTGTATAATGTCAATGGAGTATTGGTTGATATCAAAAAGCGTAAACACGTAGAAGCTGTTGTCATAGGAACAATGTGTCCAAGCATATCATTTTGTTAGACACAGATAATGACATTGTAGATGTACATAATGATGATGTAGAACAATAGGAATTTCATATCTTATATCGATCTAGTATTGCATAGATGAAATTATAGGCATCGTGTAGCTATCTACAGACACACAGGAAACAGGAACATAGATAGAAGTGTCAATCAAACATATTCTCATACAAACTAGATATCTAAAAAAAATTAGAAATCGACATGCAAACATATTCAAATAAAACACTTGATTGTACATGTACTACAGTCGGATATAGAATATTGGCGTTGCAGAGAGTTGTTTTGACTATTATGTCTACAGTTTGTCCACTTTCCTTTTATTTACAATCTTATGGCTACCCAATAAAGTATATAAATTATTCCGGTTGTCTTGACTACAATTACGTCATGGTCTTCCCCGGGAATTTGGAGAACGCCTCCATAAGGAAACGATAACTCTAGTCATTACTCGTTTTATTGGAAGAAAGTAGTTCTTTGAAAATTCTGCTTAATAGCTGACCTTGAACATTGTAACAGAAACATTTTTCGATAATTTAATTGTTATTCAACTTGTTTATATATCTTTAAATAAAATCATACGGAAGAACAGTTGCCAGTAAAGCGCATGCATTAGTCATCTGCGGTAGGTTATTATTGCAGGTACTTCGTCCGTATCATCGCCATCTTGGAAGAGACGAAACCCAAAACGTGATAAACTCACAACTTTGTGAGGATTTATTAAGATGGCTTCAACCAAGGACGAATTAACAAAGAAGGCGAAGCTTAGCGAACAAGCTGAGCGTTACGATGATATGGCGAAGAGCATGAAAGCGTTGGTGGGTTTAGGTGATGATCTTACGAATGAAGAGAGAAACTTGCTCTCTGTCGCTTACAAAAATGTTGTTGGTGCCCGTCGTTCATCCTGGAGAGTAATTTCGAGTATTGAATCCAAAAGTGGTGATGGGGATAAGAAGACTCAAATGGCAAAAGAATACAGACAGAAAGTAGAGAACGAATTAACAGAAATATGTAATGAAGTTTTGGTAAGTGGGTCAAGAGTAAATTGTTTGAAAGGTTGCATGCTTATCAGTTCCCATTTAGCATTAACCCATTCCCGCATACAGATTTAGTATTAACCCATTCCCGCATACAGATTTACGGTCCATTGATATACCGAAAAAATATCGGTGCAATTAGCTCACTTGGTAGAGCTGTTGTGTATTTCGACGTGGGTAGAATATCGGCCCGGCTAGCTCAGTTGTAGAGCTGTCCGACTAGTGTTTGGGAGGTCGTCGGTTCAAGTACGACGTCGGGTCACTATCTTTTCCGCACTTTCTTTGCTTGGTCACTTTAGAGCTGTTTGACTTGTGTTTTGGGATCTAGCGAGTTCAAGCTCCATGTTGAGTCACCAACTTCGCTCTTTGCTTTGTCATTTTAATAGCGATGTGGATATCGTGTAGAAGGGTTATTAAGTAATAAAAAAAATATGGAAGAGTGTATTGTATTTCAGCCTGGGTACTGACGGAATTCGCGAGTTTGATCGTTTTTCGTTTGTAATGGAATTCTACTCTAAATTGAACAGAATAAAATGGACCATGGATTGATTAATTGCCTTTACAAGTTGGAAATTTCCCTCGGACCATGCAAAAACAAATCGCCATTAACAAACAAATTTGAAAGTCTTGTTTAATTGGACATCGGTAGGAGACTATCAGACTAGGTTAAATACTTGCTCTAAGCTATAAATGATGGAACCAATATTATGAGAGATTGTTCGTACCTCCACACCGTGCACATCGGGAACAAGGCACAGCTCACAGCAGGAAATTGGATCACCTGTTCCGAAGTGACCAATCCACGCCGCTTACGCATACAGACGAGGACCCGCATCGACTCTTTTTGAGTGTCTTACACTTACCTAGATCAACGACAGCTAACACTGGGGCGTTGAAGAGGCGACGAGTGACTGGGTAGGAGAAGACGGCAGTCGTTTCGCGTGGATGGCGCACTCGTCGCCTCAAACTCTTTTATCTGTCTCCAATCTCGGGCGAGCAGTTGGAGACGGAGGGATGCAACCTCGACCCCGGATGCGTCAACGGGGTGGACAACGACGGAACAACAGAACCATTTTGCTGCTGTGAGCGACTAATCGTGGAGGATGTGGCCCTAAAAAGGATCGCATACAGACCAGGACTTGTCACCTTGGCACAGAAAGAAGGAAGGAGCCATCTGAGGATGTCGCCATAAGCATCACAGAGAATAATCATCTTAGAACGCTCGCCCATATGGTTTACCGGTGGCGAGGGTAAATAAACGTACATCATCATCGTGAGAGATCATATCAGTTATAGAGCTAATCTAAAATAATATATAACTCAGTGGTAAAGAATAATATGTTTACTTCGCTTCACAATGAAACCAGTTAAGAGATCACAAAGAGCCAGAAAAGCTAAATGGCCTTGTGGTGTTTGTGAAAGTGACTGCTTGACGAAAAGCATTCAATGTGATATATGCACGGTAACTACAGTTGTAGTAAGTATATTTCGGTATTTGTAGCTACCCATTGTTCAACATGAATATATATAAACAATCGCTTAATATATTTCTGGCATGAACATGCCACAAGGTTTCTATATCATACCAATTAACCTGTAGCCACGCCCCTAAGATCACAGCGACACGAAACATTCAACAAAAAATTGCAACATGGCTATAGATGTGATATATAGAACTCTATGGATTGAGTCAGGACTATTGATAGATAAAACAGGTCCTGATTGAACATATTAAATTGAAATTTTCCGGAAATATTTGTGTGATGGGAGTGGTGTCGGATAATACAGTGATAACTAGTTATTTTATGACTACTACACTAAAATAATATGTGGATGTCCGTGACATGTAGACTAGTAAATAATGTGGATCAATGGTCATGTGTATACTACATAGATATTTTGTTGCACAAACTGGGAATATCAATTGGCTGTCGACACCTAGCCTGAAAACGGGCGTCGATATATTTTTCCTTGTCAGTCAAATACATATATTTTAAGTTTTTAACACCCAATACCATTAATTGGGTCGCATTGAGTCAGGGATCATTCTAGAGGGCGATGTGGGCGAAATTGTCGCCCTAGGGACCCTGACTTCGCCCTCTGGGGGCCCCACTTCTCCCTAAAAAAAAAAAATAGGTTTTGGTTTTTAAGATTTTCAAACCAAATTGTGTCTAGTAAGATACACTGGCCCATTATAAAGCACTCCTTCTATTCAAATGTTGTATTTAATGGTTGTACTGTGCATTTCAACCCTATTTTGCAGAAGTATATTAAAGAACACCATTTAAGGAAGCGAGCATGCGCTTTCTCACTTCTCCCAAACATTCTGACCTAGAATGAACCCTGTGAGTGTCTGACAATATGAACGCCTGGAGAAACTCGGCAGGTTTTCTGTGTAATTATTGATTATCATTAATCCTATTAACACATGACTTAATTAATGACGTAATGGAATCGAAAGTGAGGCACTGCAATGTCGATAAACTTTATAATTGGCCGCTATCATTACGGGTCAACAGAACGATAAATAGTTTTAAAAAGCACAATGTGCGTCTGATTTGACATATTTACTCATGATTTAAGTCGTCCCTACTTTAATTACGCAGAATCGACCCGTTACCACCTAAATGTATTAGTTAATCGGTATAACATAGAAACGGGAAATTAAGTTTGCAATGTACGGGAGCATTGTGTATATTCGGACATAATCGTGTATAATCGTGACTGTTCTGCGATTTCCGATAGAAACGTATCTTTTAGAGAAGAGTTGTCGTTCTGCGATTTCCGATAGAATTCTGTTTCTATATTTAGCGATAGTATCTTTTAGAGAAGAGTTGTCGTTCTTCAAATTTACACCCTGAAAAATTAGGGTGTAAGTAGATAGTGAAAAATCGACAGACTTGAACCCAGTCTAGTCGACACCCTTTGATGCATCCATCCATTCCCAGTTGTAGATACCTTCTGATGCGCTGATATTAAAAAAGATTACAATCACCGTTATAAATTTCCCAAGAAATTAACCCTTTCCCTCATAGAAGCGCCTCAACGTCGTTACCAATATAACATTGACATGTAGTTACTAGTAGCAATGTTCATAATAAAGGCCAGAATCTCATATAGTCCCAGTAATATCTATGGCGACTACTTATCCACTGCCTGATAGCTATATGACTGTCATTTCTATGGAGATATAATAGTATATTGACCTAAATCCCTATGAAGTCCCAGTAATATCTATGGAGGTGGGATACATATGGCGACTACTTATCTACTGCATGATAGCTATATGACTGTCGTTTGTATGGAGATATAATAATATATTGACCTAAATCTCTATGAAGTCCCAGTAATATCTATGAAGGAATGGGTTAACTAACTTGACATGTGAATGGCATGATTCACTTAGAACTTATAGAACTTTGCCAACACATTTATTGAGAATGATTCCTATAGCATTGCAATCATTTTGTCTATTACTTGCTAATCATTAAAGCGACATTGCATCGTAAAATGCAGCAAAACATGCATTTATCTCATTTAAATGCATCGCTACTACACATCTTTCCGAAAGAATTTAAACACAAACATTAAATCAATAACAGTGTTGTTGTTTACAAACTTTCAAAAGTGAAAAAAGGATTTCATATAGCTGTCACGGTGTCACCCACTCCCTGAATTGATGTTTGTTTGTCATTGGAGTCAATACTAAACTTGTGATACTGTATTGGAGTCAATATTAAACTCGTGATACTGTATTGGAGTCAATATTAAACTCGTGATACTGTATTGGAGTCAATATTAAACTCGTGATACTGTATTGGGGTCAATATTAAACTTGTGATACTGTATTGGGGTCAATATTAAACTCGTGATACTGTATTGGAGTCAGCCATTTTCGTCAATATATACTGTTGTTGTAATACGCCATTTGTCGTTTTTGAGTCTTTGAAACAATGAAATTTAGTTCTAAACTGGAGTATAAGACACACCAGATTTTTGGATACTGTTTTGGATGGGGGGAAATGCATGTTATACACGATTACGGTATATAATGTCCAACTGATCACGCATGTAAGTACTAAGTAGCAAACATTTTCTAGGGGATGCCATAATTGATGCACCCTGTCCCCTTTTTCCAGGCCTGAATGAACCCAGTCAGTCAACTAGCTTCATGACCCAGTCAGTCAAATAGCTTCATGACCCAGAGTCAGTCAAATAGCTTCATGACCCAGAGTCAGTCAGATAGCTTCATGACCCAGAGTCAGTCAGATAGCTTCATGACGCAGTCAGTCAAATAGCTTCATGACCCAGAGTCAGTCAAATAGCTTCATGACCCAGAGTCAGTCAAATAGCTTCATGACCCAGAGTCAGTCAAATAGCTTCATGACCCAGAGTCAGTCAGATAGCTTCATGACCCAGAGTCAGTCAAATAGCTTCATGACGCAGTCAGTCAAATAGCTTCATGACCCAGAGTCAGTCAAATAGCTTCATGACCCAGAGTCAGTCAAATAGCTTCATGACGCAGTCAGTCAAATAGCTTCATGACCCAGAGTCAGTCAAATAGCTTCATGACCCAGTCAGTCAAATAGCTTCATGACCCAGAGTCAGTCAAATAGCTTCATGACCCAGAGTCAGTCAAATAGCTTCATGACCCAGAGTCAGTCAAATAGCTTCATGACCCAGAGTCAGTCAGATAGCTTCATGACCCAGAGTCAGTCAAATAGCTTCATGACCCAGCGTCAGTCAGATAGCTTCATGACCCAGAGTCAGTCAGATAGCTTCATGACCCAGAGTCAGTCAAATAGCTTCATGACACAGAGTCAGTCAAATAGCTTCATGACCCAGAGTCAGTCAGATAGCTTCATGACCCAGAGTCAGTCAGATAGCTTCATGACCCAGAGTCAGTCAAATAGCTTCATGAACCAGAGTCAGTCAGATAGCTTCATGACCCAGAGTCAGTCAAATAGCTTCATGACCCAGAGTCAGTCAAATAGCTTCATGACGCAGTCAGTCAAATAGCTTCATGACCCAGAGTCCGTCAAATAGCTTCATGACCCAGAGTCAGTCAAATAGCTTCATGACCCAGAGTCAGTCAGATAGCTTCATGACCCAGAGTCAGTCAAATAGCTTCATGACCCAGAGTCAGTCAGATAGCTTCATGACCCAGAGTCAGTCAAATAGCTTCATGACCCAGAGTCAGTCAAATAGCTTCATGACCCAGAGTCAGTCAGATAGCTTCATGACCGAGTCAGTCAAATAGCTTCATGACCCAGAGTCAGTCAGATAGCTTCATGACCCAGAGTCAGTCAAATAGCTTCATGAACCAGAGTCAGTCAGATAGCTTCATGACCCATAGTCAGTCAAATAGCTTCATGACCCAGAGTCAGTCAAATAGCTTCATGACGCAGTCAGTCAAATAGCTTCATGACCCAGAGTCAGTCAAATAGCTTCATGACCCAGAGTCAGTCAAATAGCTTCATGACCCAGAGTCAGTCAGATAGCTTCATGACCCAGAGTCAGTCAAATAGCTTCATGACCCAGAGTCAGTCAGATAGCTTCATGACCCAGAGTCAGTCAAATAGCTTCATGACCCAGAGTCAGTCAGATAGCTTCATGACCCAGTCAGTCAAATAGCTTCATGACGCAGTCAGTCAAATAGCTTCATGACCCAGAGTCAGTCAAATAGCTTCATGACCCAGAGTCAGTCAAATAGCTTCATGACCCAGTCAGTCAGATAGCTTCATGACCCAGAGTCAGTCAAATAGCTTCATGACCCAGAGTCAGTCAGATAGCTTCATGACCCAGAGTCAGTCAAATAGCTTCATGACGCAGTCAGTCAAATAGCTTCATGACCCAGAGTCAGTCAAATAGCTTCATGACCCAGAGTCAGTCAAATAGCTTCATGACCCAGAGTCAGTCAAATAGCTTCATGACCCAGTCAGTCAAATAGCTTCATGACCCAGAGTCAGTCAGATAGCTTCATGACCCAGAGTCAGTCAAATAGCTTCATGACCCAGAGTCAGTCAGATAGCTTCATGACCCAGAGTCAGTCAAATAGCTTCATGACCCAGAGTCAGTCAAATAGCTTCATGACCCAGTCAGTCAAATAGCTTCATGACGCAGTCAGTCAAATAGCTTCAAGACCCAGAGTCAGTCAAATAGCTTCATGACCCAGAGTCAAGTCAAATAGCTTCATGACCCAGAGTCATCAGATAGCTTCATGACCCAGAGTCAGTCAAATAGCTTCATGACCCACAGTCAGTCAGATAGCTTCATGACCCAGTCAGTCAAATAGCTTCATGACCCAGAGTCAGTCAGATAGCTTCATGACCCAGAGTCAGTCAAATAGCTTCATGACCCAGAGTCAGTCAGATAGCTTCATGACCCAGAGTCAGTCAAATAGCTTCATGACCCAGAGTCAGTCAAATAGCTTCATGACCCAGAGTCAGTCAAATAGCTTCATGACCCAGAGTCAGTCAGATAGCTTCATGACCCAGAGTCAGTCAGATAGCTTCATGACCCAGAGTCAGTCAAATAGCTTCATGACCCAGTCAGTCAGATAGCTTCATGACCCAGAGTCAGTCAAATAGCTTCATGACCCAGAGTCAGTCAGATAGCTTCATGACCCAGAGTCAGTCAGATAGCTTCATGACCCAGAGTCAGTCAAATAGCTTCATGACCCAGAGTCAGTCAACTAGCTTCATGACCCAGAGTCAGTCAGATAGCTTCATGACCCAGAGTCAGTCAAATATCTTCATGTTTAACCCTTTCAACCCCACAGGCCTCTAAATAGGCTTATGAAAAGTGTAGGATCTGCACTTTTTTGCCAGTAATAATTATTACTATTTTTAGATAAAATTACCCATTTTGATAAATGAACTGGTCCAATGGTAATTTTCTTATCAATTTATTGGTCTGAAAATAGCATGCACCAGTCCATGTCAGTTACTTGGGGTTGAAAGGGTTAAACTAAATAGATGATGGAGTTAAAGCATAAATGGTAATGTGATAATACCCTGAACACCATTCCGAGAAAGTTAACACAATTACAAATATTCCAATTAATCAATTAGTCGGTGCTTGTGCTAGCTTAGGTTATGTTGATCGGCAAAGTGGGTAGAGAAAGGGTGGATGTAAATATGTGTTTGATACTTGCATACTGTGAAATAATTCGATGTTTAATGTCAGGGTTCCCGCTGTCGGTCGCCAATGGGGCGGGGCCAATTGCGACAGAATATTTAACAAATATTGGCGCAACCATTTTTTTGTTGGCACATGTTTTGTCAAATACATGGCTTCAAAATATTTATTTGTCAACTATGGCTCTTAGTTGGCTCCAGTGTTTTTCAATTGGCGACAGAAGTGGCGCAGACAAACATTCAGACAGAGGGATCCCTGAATGTGACATCTTATGCAGGGTTCCAGCTGTTGGTCGCCAATTGCAACAAAAAATACAAGTAGCAAAACATGTTTTTGTATGTCAAAAACACATGGCGTCAAATATTTATCTGTGAACTATATGGCTCTTAGTTGGCTCCAAGTTTTGCAAATTGGCGACAGAAGTGGCGCAGACAAAAATTGAGACAGAGGGATCTCTGCTTATGATGTACATGTAGCGTGGTATAGGCAGGAAATATTGCAATAAAATAAATGATATCCAGTTGGTAGGGGGAATTAGTTAAGTACTAAGCATGGCATTTGACATTTGGCATGTCACCCTCCAATACAAATTGTATTTCCCACTGTCACTGTTTAGCATATTTCCCGGGGAAATTGCCAACCATGCAATAAACTCATACGGTACAACATGTATAATAATTTTAATAAAATGAATAGAGCTATGTCACATTGTGCACATGCTACTTGATATTGTGTGCAGATTTTTAGTGTCTTGTGGTATTTGAACAAGTGCTAAAGTAGGGTTTGTCTCCCTTTGTTGAAATGAAGATATTTTGCATAAATACATAGACGGGCGCGTAGCTAGGCGTACGCATGTGCGTACATGTACATGCGTACGCCTAGCTACGCGCCCGTCTATATATAATAGTTAATTAAAATAAATGCGAAAAATGCAATAAAAACTGGATTGTAAGGTGGTGGGGGGGGGGGACACAGACATTGATCATTCACAAGAAAGCAGACATGAACAAATGCCAACAAATATTGATTGTAGCTGATGTTCATAGTAGGTAAGCGTCACCTGAGACCATATAGCGGGGATAAAAAATCTCTGGGTGGAGCATGCCCCCGGACCCCCCCTAGGATGGTGCGTAATCCATATTTAGGCCTAGCTACGCGCCTGATAGGACGTGTATTAATCAGGGTTCATTCTAGGTCAGAATTTTTGGGAGAAGTGAGAAAGCGCGTGATCGCCTCCTTAAATGGTGTTCTTTTTTCCTCTTATTTTGGGAGAAGTGGTCCCCAGAGGGCGAATTCAGGGTCCCTAGGGCGACAATTTCGCCCACATCGCTCTCTAAACTGATCCCTGTTCATTGTTACTCTATGGGTTTGAGGGTCTCCACAGTGGTGCGACAGTGTAATTCATTCATGTGAGGAAGCTATCCAGCTGCCTTAGGAAGGTTGGTGGTTCTACCTGTGTGTCTGAAATACGAGGGGCACCTGGGTTCTTCCTCCACCAATAATAGCTGGAGAGTCGAAGTATGGTGTGACTAACATCCAAAAACATATTAGTTTGTTCCAATAATTGGGTGTTACGGCTGATCACATGTGTGCAATTTATGGATTTATGGATAAAAACAAACATCTAAATATGGGCTACCAAATAGTTGCTTGCACAATGTAGCAGGACTTGATTCCATTGAGTCATGGATAAAGCATGTTTCTTGTGATGCCAAGGAATCAATAGTGTCCTCCCATCAAATTGTAGCAGGCAGACTGATGCAGCTATATTACGTTAACATCTAGCAATCTATATATTAATAGTGCAGTGATGCCTCTTAGCAGTCCGCATGCTAGTCTGAACATTTATATCCATTTTTCATTGTCTGACTGTAACATGGACCAGGAATGGATGTTGCCTTTAATTTCTGTCGCCGAGTCTCCTGAACTGGGTTTGAACCTCTGCATGAAATGAATGGGTTTGGCTTGTAGTATGCTTGGCTACGGTGTAACCGCTGTCATGACGGGTCAGTTTGCTATATAACCCCTGCCATGTAGGGGCAGTTTGCTGGTATAACCCCTGTCATGTAGGGACAGTTTGCTGTATAACCCCTGCCATGTAGGGGCAGTTTGCTGGTATAACCCCTGTCATGTAGGGACAGTTTGCTGTATAACCCCTGCCATGTAGGGGCAGTTTGCTGGTATAACCCCTGTCATGTAGGGTCAGTTTGCTGTATAACCCCTGCCATGTAGGGGCAGTTTGCTGGTATAACCCCTGTCATGTAGGGACAGTTTGCTGTATAACCCCTGCCATGTAGGGACAGTTTGCTGGTATAACCCCTGCCATGTAGGGGCAGTTTGCTGGTATAACCCCTGTCATGTAGGGACAGTTTGCTGTATAACCCCTGCCATGTAGGGACAGTTTGCTGGTATAACCCCTGCCATGTAGGGACAGTTTGCTGGTATAACCCCTGCCATGTAGGGACAGTTTGCTGTATAACCCCTGTCATGTAGGGACAGTTTGCTGTATAACCCTGTCATGTAGGGACAGTTTGCTGTATAACCCTGTCATGTAGGGACAGTTTGCTGGTATAACCCCTGTCATGTAGGGACAGTTTGCTGTATAACCCCTGCCATGTAGGGACAGTTTGCTGTATAACCCCTGTCATGTAGGGACAGTTTGCTGGTATAACCGCTGCCATGTAGGGACAGTTTGCTGTATAACCCCTGTCATGTAGGGACAGTTTGCTGGTATAACCCCTGTCATGTAGGGACAGTTTGCTGTATAACCCCTGCCATGTAGGGGCAGTTTGCTGTATAACCCTGTCATGTAGGGACAGTTTGCTGTATAACCCCTGCCATGTAGGGGCAGTTTGCTGGTATAACCCCTGTCATGTAGGGACAGTTTGCTGTATAACCCCTGCCATGTAGGGACAGTTTGCTGGTATAACCCCTGTCATGTAGGGACAGTTTGCTGTATAACCCCTGCCATGTAGGGACAGTTTACTGGTATAACCCCTGTCATGTAGGGACAGTTTGCTGGTATAACCCCTGTCATGTAGGGACAGTTTGCTGGTATAACCCCTGTCATGTAGGGACAGTTTGCTGTATAACCCCTGTCATGTAGGGGCAGTTTGCTGGTATAACCCCTGTCATGTAGGGACAGTTTGCTGGTATAACCCCTGTCATGTAGGGGCAGTTTGCTGGTATAACCCCTGTCATGTAGGGGCAGTTTACTGTATAACCCCTGTCATGTAGGGACAGTTTGCTGGTATAACCCCTGTCATGTAGGGACAGTTTGCTGGTTATTGTAATTTACAATGTAAAGGCCACAACCCAAACTGAAACAGTGTCTGCCAATTTTCAACAAATAATATTTTGGCAATGGGCGGCTAGCGGTTTGAACCATGCACGTAGGTGTTATTCTAGAGTGGAACAATGGGCATGGTGCTGGTGGGTCAGAAAATAGGCATGATGCATTTTGAGCCACAAAGTGGGTAGGTACGTGATGGGGGGTATTTGGGTGTGGGTTACCCCTTAGAATATTTTGCTAACTGACGGTGATCGACAGCTAATTATGCTTGATCAAATACTCTGTAGGGCAGTATATATTTGTGTTGGTCAAAATAGCGAACATGCTCGAGTTCATGTAGATCTGCCCACCCGAAGGCACTCGTCTGTTGAGGCTTATTTTTAAATGGGCAGGGCGGCACCTCCAGTCATTCCGCTGTAGAAAAAACCCTAGTACGTGTAGCAGTCTTTAGCATTCAATATGTAAACATTTTGTCTTTTCAGCAACTGCTTGAAAATACGTTGATACCAAACTCCTCCAAATCTGCCGAGAGTCACGTTTTCTATCTCAAGATGAAGGGCGATTACTTCAGATATCTTGCTGAGGTCTGCCAAGGCTCAAATCGAGATGGTAAGTACTCAGTTGGAACAGTGATAGTAGAATTATTAAATTGACAAAAACATACAATATCGCAATAATTGCGACAATAAACAAATATTAACACTAAATTATTTTTAAAAAAATTTTTGGCACATGTTTTGTCAAATACATGGCTTCAAATATTTATTTGTGAATTTGTGAACTATACGGCTCTTTGTTGGCTCCAAGAGAAGTGGAGCAGACAAACATTCAGACAGAGGGAACTCTGCATTGTAAGTAGGATACACATGTATTAGGGTTTGGTACTTAATTGTAAGTACTAACACAACATTTTCTTTATTTACCTAATGTTTACAAGTAACGGACGATCGTAGTGCTGCAAGTGGCGTAACGTCACACACACGGCGGAATGCCCGTAATACGCGCCAATTCACGACAAGTATCCAAAAAAATAAGTAGGATACACCTGCACATTTGGTCTGTCTCCCTGGTTACGGTCGCTGACTTGTATACCACTGTGACCTATCATCACTGATGGTCACGGGTTCGAGCCCCGCTCAGACCGTGTCTCGTTTATATGAAAATGTTTGCATTTATTTACGGAGGTTGATGCAACAAGTACTGTTTAACCGCTGGTGCCGGCCTAGGAAAGGTGTTGTAAGGTAAACTTCCCGTCCGCAATATAGTACTGATGCAGGCGTAAAACCTAAACAAACAAACATTTGTAGTATATAAATTAATTATGGTGGCTTGTACATGTATGTGACAATCTACAGTGCATGGCACACAGACAGTCCACTTGTTGCCGTGGATGTCACTAGGGCACACAGAAAGTCCACTTGTTGCCATGGATGTCACTAGGGCACGGCACACAGAAAGTCCACTTGTTGATGTGGATGTCACTAGGGCACACAGAAAGTCCACTTGTTGCTGTGGATGTCACTAGGGCACGGCACACAGAAAGTCCACTTGTTGATGTGGATGTCACTAGGGCACGGCACACAGACAGTCCACTTGTTGCCGTTGATGTCACTAGGGCACGGCACACAGATAGTCCACTTGTTGCCGTGGATGTCACTAGGGCACGGCACACAGAAAGTCCACTTGTTGATGTGGATGTCACTAGGGCACACAGAAAGTCCACTTGTTGCCGTGGATGTCACTAGGGCACACACACAGTCCACTTGTTGCCGTGGATGTCACTAGGGCACGGCACACAGATAGTCCACTTGTTGCCGTGGATGTCACTAGGGCACGGCACACAGACAGTCCACTTGTTGATATGGATGTCACTAGGGCACGGCACACAGACAGTCCACTTGTTGCCGTGGATGTCACTAGGGCACGGCACACAGACAGTCCACTTGTTGCCGTGGATGTCACTAGGGCACGGCACACAGACAGTCCACTTGTTGCCGTGGATGTCACTAGGGCATGGCACACAGACAGTCCACTTGTTGCCGTGGATGTCACTAGGGCACAAGGAAAGTCCACTTGTTGCCATGGATGTCACTAGGGCACACAGAAAGTCCACTTGTTGCCGTGGATGTCACTAGGGCACGGCACACAGAAAGTCCACGTGTTGATGTGGAATGTCACTAGGGCACAAGGAAAGTTCACTTGTTGATGTGGATGTCACTAGGGCACACAGAAAGTCCACTTGTTGATGTGGATGTCACTAGGGCACACAGAAAGTCCACTTGTTGATGTGGATGTCACTAGGGCAAACAGAAAGTCCACTTGTTGCCGTGGATGTCACTAGGGCACACAGAAAGTCCACTTGTTGATGTGGATGTCACTAGGGCACACAGAA
Organism: Archivesica marissinica; assembly: GCA_014843695.1. NCBI lineage: Eukaryota > Metazoa > Mollusca > Bivalvia > Venerida > Vesicomyidae > Archivesica > Archivesica marissinica. The sequence continues at coordinate 24,725,512 of CM026397.1, read as the reverse complement.
AGTCCACTTGTTGCCGTGGATGTCACTAGGGCACACAGAAAGTCCACTTGTTGATGTGGATGTCACTAGGGCACAAGGAAAGTCCACTTGTTGCCGTGGATGTCACTAGGGCACGACACACAGATAGTGAGCATATTATCTGACAATGTATGTTGTTGTTGTAATACTTTCTAGTTGCGACAAACCTCTCTTGTATCATTTCAGAGGTTGTAGAGCAGTCGTGCCAAGCTTATCAAGCTGCAATGGGTAGTGCAAATTCTTCGATGCAATCAACACATCCTATACGACTAGGCCTGGCCTTAAACTACTCTGTATTTCACTATGAAATTAAAAACTGTCCAACGGATGCTTGTTGCTTGGCCAAAACTGTAAGTTGTTTTCATGAATGTACATTTATTGATTACGATGTTTAATGGTTGGTTGTCGCAATGTGGATGACATTTGGCATGCACGTATATTTAGGTGAGTGGATCGACTATAGTCTTGTTCAGATCTGCAATCAAAGATGGCCGCCATACCATTATCGACTTATTAAGTTAAAAATATTTGCATTTTGTTAAAGCGACAATATATAATTATGGAATAAAAATGTTTCATCATTTTATGTATGCTCGTTGGAGATAACCGCCTTTATTCTGATATGGTGTCGTAGTGCATGCCTTGTAGGCACAGTAGGTGATTAATTACTTATATTAAGGTTGGTGGCAGATACATTAATTATTAATAATTAATTGGGATGTATTGAATGATCGTACATTGATTAATTGGGATTTATTGAATGATCGTTGCAGGCAGATATATTGATTGATTGTGATACATTGAATGATCGTTGCAGGCAGATGCATTGATTAATTGTGATGTATTGAATGATCGTTGCAGGCAGATACATTGATTAATTGTGATGTATTGAATGATCGTTGCAGGCAGATATATTGATTAATTGTGATGTATTGAATGATCGTTGCAGGCAGATACATTGATTAATTGTGATGTATTGAATGATCGTTGCAGGCAGATACATTGATTAATTGTGATGTATTGAATGATCATTGCAGGCAGATACATTGATTAATTGTGATGTATTGAATGATCGTTGCAGGCAGATATATTGATTAATTTGGGTGTATTGAATGATCGTTGCAGGCAGATACATTGATTAATTGTGATGTATTGAATGATCATTGTAGGCAGATATATTGATTAATTTGGGTGTATTGAATGATCGTTGCAGGCAGATACATTGATTAATTGTGATGTATTGAATGATCGTTGCAGGCAGATACATTGATTAATTGTGATGTATTGAATGATCGTTGCAGGCAGATACATTGATTAATTTGGATGTATTGAATGATCGTTGCAGGCAGATATATTGATTAATTGGGATTTATTGAATGATCATTGCAGGCAGATACATCGATTAATTGTGATGTATTGAATGATCGTTGCAGGCAGATATATTGATTAATTGGGATGTATTGAATGATCGTTGCAGGCAGATATATTGATTGATTTGGATGTATTGAATGATCGTTGCAGGCAGATATATTGATTAATTGTGATGTATTGAATGATCGTTGCAGGCAGATATATTGATTAATTGGGATGTATTGAATGATCGTTGCAGGCAGATATATTGATTAATTGTGATGTATTGAATGATCGTTGCAGGCAGATATATTGATTAATTGGGATGTATTGAATGATCGTTGCAGGCAGATATATTGATTGATTTGGATGTATTGAATGATCGTTGCAGGCAGATATATTGATTAATTGGGATTTATTGAATGATCATTGCAGGCAGATATATTGATTAGTTTGGATGTATTGAATGATCGTTGCAGGCAGATATATTGATTAATTGGGATTTATTGAATGATTGTTGCAGACAGATATATTGATTAATTGGGATTTATTGAATGATCATTGCAGGCAGATACATCGATTAATTGTGATGTATTGAATGATCGTTGCAGGCAGATATATTGATTAATTGGGATTTATTGAATGATCGTTGCAGGCAGATATATTGATTAATTGTGATGTATTGAATGATCGTTGCAGGCAGATATATTGATTAATTGGGATTTATTGAATGATCGTTGCAGGCAGATACATTGATTAATTGGGATTTATTGAATGATCGTTGCAGGCAGATATATTGATTAATTTGGGTGTATTGAATGATCATTGCAGGCAGATACATTGATTAATTGTGATGTATTGAATGATCGTTGCAGGCAGATATATTGATTAATTTGGATGTATTGAATGATCGTTGCAGGCAGATATATTGATTAATTGGGATTTATTGAATGATCATTGCAGGCAGATATATTGATTAATTGTGATGTATTGAATGATCGTTGCAGGCAGATATATTGATTAATTGTGATGTATTGAATGATCGTTGCAGGCAGATATATTGATTAATTGTGATGTATTGAATGATCGTTGCAGGCAGATATATTGATTAATTGGGATTTATTGAATGATCGTTGCAGGCAGATACATCGATTAATTGTGATGTATTGAATGATCGTTGCAGGCAGATATATTGATTAATTGTGATGTATTGAATGATCGTTGCAGGCAGATACATTGATTAATTGTGATGTATTGAATGATCATTGCAGGCAGATATATTGATTAATTTGGATGTATTGAATGATCGTTGCAGGCAGATACATTGATTAATTGTGATGTATTGAATGATCATTGCAGGCAGATATATTGATTAATTTGGATGTATTGAATGATCATTGCAGGCAGATATATTGATTAATTGGGATTTATTGAATGATTGTTGCAGACAGATATATTGATTAATTGGGATTTATTGAATGATCATTGTAGGCAGATATATTGATTAATTTGGATGTATTGAATGATCGTTGCAGGCAGATACATTGATTAATTGTGATGTATTGAATGATCGTTGCAGGCAGATATATTGATTAATTGTGATGTATTGAATGATCGTTGCAGGCAGATATATTGATTAATTGTGATGTATTGAATGATCGTTGCAGGCAGATACATTGATTAATTGGGATTTATTGAATGATCGTTGCAGGCAGTTTCATTGATTAATTTGGGTGTATTGAATGATCGTTGCAGGCAGATATATTGATTAATTGTGATGTATTGAATGATCATTGCAGGCAGATACATCGATTAATTGTGATGTATTGAATGATCGTTGCAGGCAGTTTCATTGATTAATTGGGATTTATTGAATGATCGTTGCAGGCAGATACATTGATTAATTGTGATGTATTGAATGATCATTGCAGGCAGATATATTGATTAATTGGATGTATTGAATGATCGTTGCAGGCAGATACATTGATTAATTGTGATGTATTGAATGATCATTGCAGGCAGATATATTGATTAATTTGGATGTATTGAATGATCATTGCAGGCAGATATATTGATTAATTGGGATTTATTGAATGATTGTTGCAGACAGATATATTGATTAATTGGGATTTATTGAATGATCATTGTAGGCAGATATATTGATTAATTTGGATGTATTGAATGATCGTTGCAGGCAGATACATTGATTAATTGTGATGTATTGAATGATCGTTGCAGGCAGATATATTGATTAATTGTGATGTATTGAATGATCGTTGCAGGCAGATATATTGATTAATTGTGATGTATTGAATGATCGTTGCAGGCAGATACATTGATTAATTGGGATTTATTGAATGATCGTTGCAGGCAGTTTCATTGATTAATTTGGGTGTATTGAATGATCGTTGCAGGCAGATATATTGATTAATTGTGATGTATTGAATGATCATTGCAGGCAGATACATCGATTAATTGTGATGTATTGAATGATCGTTGCAGGCAGTTTCATTGATTAATTGGGATTTATTGAATGATCGTTGCAGGCAGTTTCATTGATTAATTGGCATTTATTGAATGATCTTTGCAGGCGTTTGATGATGCCATTGCTGAATTAGATACATTAAATGAAGATTCCTACAAAGACAGTACCCTGATAGCGCAGCTACTTAGGGATAATCTAACGGTAAGTCTTACAGCTACCTGATAGCGCAGCTACTTAGGGATAATCTAACGGTAAGTCTTACAGCTACCTGATAGCGCAGCTACTTAGGGATAATCTAAGTCTTACAGCTACCTGATAGCGCAGCTACTTAGGGATAATCTAACGGTAAGTCTTACAGCTACCTGATAGCGCAGCTACTTAGGGATAATCTAACGGTAAGTCTTACAGCTACCTGATAGCGCAGCTACTTAGGGATAATCTAAGTCTTACAGCTACCTGATAGCGCAGCTACTTAGGGATAATCTAACGGTAAGTCTTACAGCTACCTGATAGCGCAGCTACTTAGGGATAATCTAACGGTAAGTCTTACAGCTACCTGATAGCGCAGCTACTTAGGGATAATCTAAGTCTTACAGCTACCTGATAGCGCAGCTACTTAGGGATAATCTAACGGTAAGTCTTACAGCTACCTGATAGCGCAGCTACTTAGGGATAATCTAACGGTAAGTCTTACAGCTACCTGATAGCGCAGCTACTTAGAGATAATCTAACGGCATGTGTTGCAGCTACTTAGAGATAATCTAACGGTAAGTCTTACAGCTACCTGATAGCGCAGCTACAAGGGATAATCTAACAGTATGTCTGAAAACGTCGTACTCCATAATGGGGCGAAATACCAATACAGCTTCTTCAATATCGACTTCTAAACCTGAACGTGGTTACTCGACAATACAGACATTTATTAACGCGGGTGAAGCGGTACACACGTGTAGTGTGAATCGACTCGTTAAAACTATCCGCAATTTATTTTAGCTTGATTGCGAAACACGTTCTTACAACTTGTATTAATCACTCTCGAGACCTCATTCCTGATGTAATCCACCACCACGAGATAGAGAGAAATGTGGCTTGCTTAGCACACAATGGCTACAGATTGGCGCAATTTCTGGGCCTTTCTCGCCTGGCTGTTATGTTGTCGGAAAGGTGTATTTTCTTTGCGCTGAAGCTAAAACATCAATTTCGCTGTATTATGTTAATATTATAAATTTCTTACGTCCGCCTCCGTGGTCGAGTGGTTAAGGTCGCTGACTTGTCTACCACTGTAACCTATCATCACTGATGGTCACGGGTTCCGCTTCCGTGGTTGAGTGGTTATGGTCGCTGACTTGTATACATACCACTGTAACCTATCATCACTGATGGTCACGGGTTCCGCCTCCGTGGTCGAGTGGTTACGGTCGCTGACTTGTATACCACTGTAACCTATCATCACGGGTTCGAGCCCTTCTCCGGCCGTGTCTCATTTATATGAAAAAGTTGGCAGTTTCTTACGGAGGTTGGTGCACCCAAGTACTGGTTAACCGCTGGAGCCTGCCCAGGAGAGGTGTTGTTAAGTAAACTGCCCGCCAGCGATATAGCCCAAAATGCTGCTGATGCAGGCGTAAAACCCGAAATATAACATAACATAAATTTCATAGACTTATAAGTAAATAATACAGTACTTAATGTGTTTTAAATGTTAAGAAATAAAATAATACGAAAGCCCTGTTGATTTTATTAGTGGAGTTACATTGTTTGAAGTTTAACCCTTTCAACCCCACAGGCCTCTAAATAGGCTTATGAAAAGTGTAGATCCAGATGAGCCGGCTCGTGACGAGCCATCTCATCAGGATCTGCACTTTTTTGCCAGTAATAATTATTACTATTTTTAGATAAAATTACCCATTTTGATAAATGAACTGGTCCAAATGTAATTTTCTTATTAATTTATTGGTCTAAAAATAGCATGCACCAGTCCATGTCAGTTACTTGGGGTTGAATGGGTTAAACGTTAAATTTTTTTAGCAACTATCGTTGGCGCTGATGAAATCTGAAAAGCAAATAAAATAGGGAGGACTAAAATGTTCCAACTCAAATCTATCCTCCGACAAATCTATCCTCCGACAAATCTATCGTCCTCGACAAATCTATCCTCCGACAAATCTATCCTCCGACAAATCTATCGTCCTCGACAAATCTATCGTCCTCGACAAATCTATCGTCCTCGACAAATCTATCCTCCGACAAATCTATCGTCCTCGACAAATCTATCCTCCGACAAATCTATCGTCCTCGACAAATCTATCGTGCTCGACAAATCTATCCTCCGACAAATCTATCGTCCTCGACAAATCTATACTCCGACAAATCTATCCTCCTCGACAAATCTATCGTCCTCCGACAAATCTATCCTCCTCGACAAATCTATCGTCCTCCGACAAATCTATCGTCCTCGACAAATCTACCTCGACAAATCTATCCTCGACAAATCTATCCTCCTCGACAAATCTATCCTCCTCGACAAATCTATCCTCCTCGACAAATCTATCCTCCGACAAATATATCCTCCGACAAATCTATCCTCCGACAAATCTATCCTCCGACAAATCTATCCGCCTCGACAAATCTATCCTCCTCGACAAATCTATCCTCCTCGACAAATCTATCCTCCTCCTCCTCCTCGACAAATCTATCCTCCTCGACTAGGATTTTTATAAAGAAAAGTGAATCACGCACCCGCCTTCTGATGTCGCCTTGATACAACGGCTCTGTCTGATGTCGCCTTGATACAACGGCTCTGTCTGATGTCGCCTTGATACAACGGCTCTGTCTGATGTCGCCTTGATACAACGGCTCTGTCTGATGTCGCCTTGATACAACGGCTCTGTCTGATGTCGCCTTGATACAACGGCTCTGTCTGATGTCGCCTTGATACAATGGCTCTGTCTGATGTCGCCTTGATACAACGGCTCTGTCTGATGTCGCCTTGATACAACGGCTCTGTCTGATGTCGCCTTGATACAACGGCTCTGTCTGATGTCGCCTTGATACAACGGCTCTGTCTGATGTCGCCTTGATACAACGGCTCTGTCTGATGTCGCCTTGATACAATGGCTCTGTTTGATGTCACCTTGATACAATGGCTCTGTTTGATGTCACCTTGATACAATGGCTCTGTTTGATGTCACCTTGATACAATGGCTCTGTTTGATGTCACCTTGATACAATGGCTCTGTTTGATGTCGCCTTGATACAACGGCTCTGTTTGATGTCACCTTGAAACAACGGCTCTGTTTGATGTCACCTTGATACAATGGCTCTGTTTGATGTCACCTTGATACAATGGCTCTGTTTGATGTCACCTTGATACAATGGCTCTGTCTGATGTCACCTTGATACAATGGCTCTGTTTGATGTCACCTTGATACAATGGCTCTGTTTGATGTCACCTTGATACAATGGCTCTGTTTGATGTCACCTTGATACAATGGCTCTGTTTGATGTCACCTTGATACAATGGCTCTGTTCTCATTTAGTGTTTTTATGTTTGTTTTATTTAAGTTTATTTAATGTTGCTACCGGTTGCCCATTTGAGCGACGGGCAGTTTATCTAACAACACCTTTCATGTTAACCGGTACTTGGTGAACCAACCTCCGTACGAAAGAGACACGGTCTGAACAGGGCTCGAACCCGTGACCATCCATGATATACAGGTGTTACTAGATTACAGTGGTATACAAGTTGGCGACCGTAACCACGGAAGCCAAAAGACTTCACTTTTACATTGGCTAAAGCTATACTTTCATGTTGTGTTTTTCAGTTATGGACGTCGGATGCCCAGGGTGAAGAGCAGCCTGAAGACAACAACTGATGTGTCCGTACGCGTGTCTCTGTTGTCGCTATATAAACTAGTGAATACCTATCTACATGTATAATAGGAATCTTTGTTAATATTGGAACACCTGAGAAGTAACTAGTGTGACTTCCTAGTCAACAAGGACCACCACACTGCGTAAAGGCATTTCTAATTCTCTGTAACGACAATTTGCCATATTACCAACTAACCCATAAACTTGCTTTTTGCAAACGACGTAGAGCTAGATCAGATGGCACAGAATGTGCTGTTTGATCTGGCTCTATGCGGTTTCATATTCGGATAGTGGAGCTAAAACACTTTGCAAACGACGTAGAACTAGATCAGATGGCACTGAACTTGCTCTTTGATTGGGCTCTATGCGGTTTCATGTTCGGATAGTGGAGTTAAAACACTTGGCTGATAGCAAACAACATGGATCTTGATCAGACGCGGCGTTGCATCTCGGCTGATCTGGATATATGTTGTTTGCACAATTCTTCCAATGTAAACGGCATTTTTATGGGTTTACGTGTTTTTATCGTATTTATACCGTAAAACCTGTCTTAAGCAGTCACCAGAGGGAATCGTGGAAAGTGGCTGCTTAGCAACAGTGGCTGCTTAATAGAGGTCAAATATAATAAAACAATCTGGAAACTGGCTGCTTAATAGAGGTTGGCTGCTTAATGGAGGTGACCACGAACACATTTTCGCCAAAGAGGGGTACAACTGTTGTGATTGGCTAAGTTTAGTGAATTAGGTCCAAGATATTGTCTGTAGTTATTTCGTACTATATTGAATTCCCCAACATATGCCCACCTGTATTTACACGTATCTTAACATGTTTTGTATATACATAAAGCAAACCTGTCTGAAGCAGCCAACCAAGTGAATCTCAGAAAATGTCTGCTTAGCACAGGTGACTGTATAATAAAAACAAAATATTAGCAATCTGAAAGAACCAACACAAATTTTGACTATACGTCGTTGTCAATAAGGCTTCTTCTGTCGTCGTGGCAATTACATTCGGTGTTTTAGAATGCTTTCTTTCTTTAATGTTGTGCCTTTATGTGGAATATTGATAAACAGTGGACTGACCTAACCCACGACTGACTTAACCCACCTCAGTGGACTGACCTAACCCACGACTGACTTAACCCACCTCAGTGGACTGACCTAACCCACGACTGACTTAACCCACCTCAGTGGACTGACCTAACCCACGACTGACTTAACCCACCTCAATGGACTGACCTAACCCACGACTGACTTAACCCACCTCAGTGGACTGACCTAACCCACGACTGACTTAACCCACCTCAATGGACTGACCTAATCCACTAGTGGACTGACCTAACCCACCTCAGTGGACTGACCTAACCCACTAGTGGACTGACCTAACCCACCTCAATGGACTGACCTAACCCACCTCAATGGACTGACCTAACCCACCTCAATGGACTGACCTAACCCACTTCAATGGACTGAACTAACCCACAATGGACTGACCTAACCCACCTCAATGGACTGACCTAACCCACTTCAATGGACTGAACTAACCCACAATGGACTGACCTAACCCACCTCAATGGACTGACCTAACCCACCTCAATGGACTGACCTAACCCACCTCAGTGAACTGACCTAACCCACCTCAGTGAACTGACCTAACCCACCTCAGTGAACTGACCTAACCCACCTCAGTGAACTGACCTAACCCACCCCCATAGAGCTTATTGGAACACTTGGGAAATATGCTCCATTTTAGAAAGGTGCCACTCCGCCAGAGATCCTGAGCGCCCTTGCCCCCTTATTAAAAAAAAACTAAACAACTGTGTTTATTTTCTAACTAATATGTACAATTCTTAACATTGTGTGATAGAATATGTACTTACACTATCAAAATACACCCGTGACGATCTAGTAAACAAATTGTTCCGGGGTATGGGGGGCAGGTGCATACCCACGAACCCTCTCACAGTGCCCTATTTTCCATCAGCCCTTTTTCAAATCCTAGCAGGAGCACTGATACATGATGTTCTGATCTAGTTATGGGTTAGATCTACTGATTGCGTGACTACTGTTATGGCTTTGCATGCCGAATGGTAATGGGGTGTGAGAGGTGTTTCTGGGGGGGGGGGGTAGGCAACTATGGCAGTATGGTAATGGGTGTGAGAGGTGTTTTTGGAGGTGGGTGGGGGGTAAACAAGTATGGTAGTGGGGTTTGAGAGGTGTTTCTGGAGGGGGTGGGGTAAACAACTATGGCAGTATGGTAATGTGGTTGAGAGGTGTTTCTGGTGGGTGGGGTAAATAACTATGGTAATGGGTGTGAGAGGTGTTTCTGGTGGGGGTGGGTGGGGTAAGCAACTGGCAGTATGATGGCCCTTGTACACTAAGTGATTCATCTACCTGGAAGCATGTGATGTGAAAGTGTTTATATCATTGAAATTACATCTTTGTTGCTAGTTTTCCGTTCGTTCTTTTGTAGGTTGCCCGTTAAATGTTTTACTCTTTTTTTAAGCATTAAGGAGGCGGAGTTTGGTTGAAAGATTTGTTCACTCTGTGCATCCCGATACAGCAAATTGTGTTTACTGCGAGAATGTTGATTGAACGATCCATGACGGGTCGTGGCCCAGCAGTCACGGTCATCGACTATACCTTGCATCACTGTATGTTCGAATCCCGCTCTGGTGTAAGGAAGCTATCCATCATGCTTTCAGAAGGTTGGTGGTTCTACCTGGTTCAGTCAATCAGTTCAACCAACTGCACAAACCAAGCCGTCGTTTATTTCGATCTCTTTTCTAAACCAGTGTGTGTACTCGTATAGCAGTCCCGGCAATTTGTTTGTAGCGGGTTACATAGAGTGTGTGTTTGTTAAATATGTGTCGAAAAGATACTGGCGTGACTAATCTATTATTTCGACTAGACTAACAAGCGACACATATTTGTTGTTGTTGTTGTTGTTGTTGTGCTCTGTTATTGCATGTATACTGTAATTAATGGAAAGGTAAGCCTCGCCCAATTTTTGAATCAATCAAAATTATCATTGTGTAAATCCCAGTTAGATTCATTTATGTGTTTATGCGCGTCCTATACAGTTGCATACATATTTCGAGCGGAGGATGTTGATAGGTTTTGCTTTACATCCCGGTAAGAATGCATGAATGCCACATATCCAGGGCTCATTCTAGAAGGGGACTGGGCTTCGCCCCTAAAAAAATAAAATTTAAAAAATATTTTTGTTTTACAATTTTCTGACAAAATATTGTCCAGTAAGATACATTGACCATTGTAAAGCAGTCCTATTGAAATATTGTATTTAATGGTTGTACTAAGTATGCTTTCTCACTTCTCCCAAACATTTGGGTCTAGCTTGGGCCCTGATTTCACCATAGTCCGCCTCCGTGGTCGAGTGGTTAAGGTCGCTGACTTGTATACCACTAACCTATCATCACTGATGGTCACGGGTTCGAGCCCCGCTCAGACCGTGTCTCATTTATATGAAAAAGTTGGCAGTTTCTTACGGAGGTTGGTGCACCCAAGTACTGGTTAACCGCTGGAGCCTGCCCAGGAAAGGTATTGTTATGATATATATAACGTAATGATTTCACCATTATTTCAAAGCCATCGCTCGTTCCTACACCTTTGGTTTGATGGAGCACAAGAGTCTTACCCCGAGCTCTTAAAATTAAGCCTATTTCCCAATAACAACAACACAGCCATTATGCACACGGCAAGGTACTTTAAGCTGCATGATACTTATCGATGGGACCACGTGATGTGGTGTGAATTGTAACCAACCCAGCGTGATCCATGGAACCACAAGACTTGGTGTGAATTGTAACCAACCCAGCGTGATCGATGGAACTACAAGACTTGGTTGGAATTGTAACCAACCCAGCGTGATCGATGGAACTACAAGATTTGGTGTGAATTGTAACCAACCCAGCGTGATCGCTGGAACTACAAGATTTGGTGTGAATTGTAACCAACCCAGCGTGATCGATGGAACTACAAGACTTGGTTGGAATTGTAACCAACCCAGCGTGATCGATGGAACTACAAGACTTGGTTGGAATTGTAACCAACCCAGCGTGATCGATGGAACTACAAGACTTGGTTGGAATTGTAACCAACCCAGCATGATCGATGGAACTGCAAGATTTGGTGTGAATTGTAACCAACCCAGCGTGATCGCTGGAACTACAAGATATGGTGTGAATTGTAACCAACCCAGCGTGATCGATGGAACTACAAGACTTGGTTGGAATTGTAACCAACCCAGCGTGATCCATGGAACTACAAGATTTGGTGTGAATTGTAACCAACCCAGCATGATCGATGGAACCACAAGATTTGGTGTGAATTGTAACCAACCCAGCATGATCGATGGTGTGAATTGTAACCAACCCAGCGTGATCCATGGAACTACAAGATTTGGTGTGAATTGTAACCAACCCAGCGTGATCGATGGAACCACAAGACTTGGTTGGAATTGTAACCAACCCAGCGTGATCGATGGAACCACAAGACTTGGTGTGAATTGTAACCAACCCAGCGTGGTCGATGGAACCACAAGACTTGGTGTGAATTGTAACCAACCCAGCGTGATCCATGGAACTACAAGACTTGGTTGGAATTGTAACCAACCCAGCGTGATCGATGGAACTACAAGACTTGGTTGGAATTGTAACCAACCCAGCGTGATCGATGGAACCACAAGACTTGGTTGGAATTGTAACCAACCCAGCATGATCGATGGAACCACAAGACTTGGTGTGAATTGTAACCAACCCAGCATGGTCGATGGAACCACAAGACTTGGTGTGAATTGTAACCAACCCAGCGTGATCATGGAACCACAAGACTTGGTGTGAATTGTAACCAACCCAGCGTGATCCATGGAACCACAAGACTTGGTTGGAATTGTAACCAACCCAGCGTGATCGATGGAACTACAAGACTTTGTGTGAATTGTAACCAACCCAGCGTGATCGATGGAACCACAAGACTTGGTGTGAATTGTAACAAACCCAGCGTGATCGATGGAACTACAAGACTTGGTTGGAATTGTAACCAACCCAGCGTGATCGATGGAACTACAATACTTGTGACTGTGTATGGGGGGAAAGGCAAACTGTAGAAAATCTTATTTGTTTCGATATTGTTTACCTTCGCGCAGATCAACCTAGGTTGACCTCGGGTTATTTTCAGTTGCTGTCTACGGCACTGGGCTGCCTTCTGTGTGCATATACAATAATATATTCCACATGTCTGCGAGAAAGGGTTCACCCGCCAATCACGACTAAAAGTTGCATATACAAACAGCATAGAGCCAGATCAGACGGCATGGCACAGAATGTGCCGTCTGATCAGGTTCTACCGTGTTTCTATTCGGATAATGGAGATAAAACACCTGACTGAATAGCAAACAACATAGATCCTGATCTGGATCTATGTTGTTTGCACATTCCTTCCAATTTATTCGGCAGATCATGGGTTAATGCTATGTTATTGCAATAGTGGAGTACATTTACTGTTGTGTTTTGAGAAAGGTGAGGAGATGGAAGGGTCTTCACTATTTACTGTAGGCGATTAGTATGTGAATATTTTGTTAGTGCCAGATAGATGTAAGCTCTTGTTATTGATTTCATATTTAACCTCTTTATAGAGGATGTGCCGATTTACATGGGCGAGAGCTAAGCTTTGTTACTAAGTAGTTTCATAAACGAGAGCACGGTCAAAATGTCCGATTAGTGCTCGCTTCTCACCAATGCAACCCGGTTTCGGACCGGGAAGTTTGTGAGATGGTACGGTGGTCGCCAGATCGGACAGGTGGGTTTTCTCCTGGTACTCGGGTTTCCTCCCACATGACGGACCACTTTTACGCTTTCATCCGCGCCAACGAGAGTGATTAATAGGAGTTGTTTGAACTTGCTTCGCAATCGTTGTAAAATAAATGTGTGTGTATGGGGGAAGGGGTACCCGTTTTAACTCTGAATGCTGGGTAAAATTAAGTGCATGCTGGGTAAAAGTCATCAGTTGTATTGGCTTATATAGGGTGTACATTTTAGTAGCTTAACTCATAGCATGCTGGGTAAAATAATGACTATAAATAGTTCAAATAATTGTAGCGGACGACAATTCATTAATGTGTTTTACTTATTTGTAAATGAAAACTCTGGAAGTGTGTCAGGGAACTTCATTAGAATTGTGTTATGAAATTCTACAACATATTTGACCTTAGTCGATCCTTTTCCCTCAGTTTTTCTTGTCGATCCTTTTCCCTCAGTTTTTCTACTAAGAAATGACATTGGCAGTGACTTGTAGAATCAAGTTAAATAAATTTAATTTCACTTGGAGAAATTTTAAATAAAGATGTGTTTACATGTCTAGGGAAGATATTAAAGGAAGATAGTTTAGAAAGATTGGTTGATAATAAAAATTACATTTAGTGTTGTTCTTCTTGTACGACCCTTGTCAGATTTGGGAATAAAGCGCAAAAGATTATTGAGAGAGCGTCCGCCTCCGTGGTTGAGGTTGCTGACTTGTATACCACTATAACCTATCATCACTGATGGTCACGTGTTCGAGCCCTGCTCAGGCCGTGTCTCGTCTATATGTAAAAGTTGGCAGTTTCTTACGGAGGTTGGTGCATCCAAGTACTGGTTAACCGCTGGAGCCTGCCCAGGAAAGGTGTTGTTAAGTAAACTGCCCTCTGGCGATAAAGCCCAAAATGCTGCTGATGCAGGCCTAAAACCCGAAATTATAACATAAAATTATTGAGAGAGAAACGTTCATTTTTTACTTTTTTTAAAATATGAAATGCGTTTAGAATGTTGACGTGAATTTGCTTGTATGATCTATTCTATACGGTGTATTGAGTGTAGATATTGAATGCAGTATCGACCTATGATACCAGATACAAAAACTTTACTTTAACCCATTTCATTCTGGATACCGTTCAAACGGTATTTGCAAAGAACATAAGAGCCAGATTAACCGCCACGGAACGTTCCGTCCGATCAGCCTCTATGCTGTTTGCTATTCAGATGATCTTGCTAAGACACTTGGTTATGCAGCAAACAACATAGATCCTGATCAGCACGCTGCGGCTGATCTGGATCTATGTTGTTTGCAGAAGCCTTTAAATATATCCAGAATGAAATGGGTTAATGTTATACAACATAATTGAAACTCTTATCTAAAACGTCTGTTAATTCGATTTCAGTTGTTTCAATGGATTTGCTTGCGTTATCATTTTGTATCAACATTTCACTGTTGGGCGAGTTGTTGTATCTGGTTGCCTAGGGTGAGAATGTTTGTACAATGTTGTCATGTGTGTGTGAATATCTACTCCACCCATCAAGTATGCTTTGATTTTAATGGCGGTTTAGCTACGATATGATACGTATGTGTGTTATGCTCGGGTTGTATTATTGAACACTCGGGGGGGGGGGGGGCATAGAGAGGGTGTGGAGCATTAGAGGGGGGATACCAGGTAGAGTAGATGCAGGTGTATGTGTACTTTTATATTGAGCATTAATTTTTCATTATGGATTTTACTATCACGAGTGAAGAAAATAATCCTTCACACATTGCACTAATTTACCCAATATTTCGCACATTTTAATACGAAATTTGCGCATGTATTTTTTTCTAAAAGAATATCAATTTTACTTCTAAGGCAAGTGCACAGTTTCTTTTTGGTGTAGTATAGATGTAAAAGATTCCAAGCCCAAAAATAGGTGATTTCAAATTTTCACTGGAATTGCGTCGGGAGCGACTGGAAGAAGTCGTCATATCGGTATGCATACAAGATGATTGGAGTGTTCGGTTAAACCTCCTCCAGCTCTATCCTTTCTCCTGTTGCAGCGATTTGATTGGTCGATCACTACCACAACAAGGTGTCAGTTGACCATCAACCGATCACGTGACCTTGAAAAATAAAATTGCATTCAAATGAATATTCCTACATGTGTTAATAAGTCATTAAAACTGGTTATTAAAGTTTTGTTTGTTGAAAGAATTTTATTAGCAAAACAATTAATGGGAGGTAGATTATTCAAGGCTTGAAGTTACTTGAACCAAATTTAAGATTAAAAAACCCGCCTTTTTTGGAGTCCATTATCTGACATAGGGTTAAGAGCCTAATTGTTGAATTGCGTTGTCATGCGTTACGTATGTTCTGTGTTACATTAATGTATCACTACATGTATATGAAATTGAACGTTTAAGTAGTAGTTAGTTTGGTCTTATAGCAGACGTTTATTAATAAGAATTGTATTTTTACATGTATAGTATCGTGCTATCGGTTGTCGAGTATGTTGGGAACTTGACAAGGGAGGAGTTAATTGAAGTACCATTTATTTCGCTACACTCTGCATACAACCCTGGAGTACATTGTGTGTCATTACGTAGTTTGTGTATTATACTCGCGTTGTTCGCCGCACGAGACGCTCGCTGTAGATAATTTATGTAGAGACACAAATTCTTTTGTTTACCCGTTTCTGTTTTTCATCGGCCCTAATATTATAGTGATTAGTAATGACATGATAAGCTTTATAGATCTAGTTTGGTGTTTTAAGTTTCGTAAATGTATGGACATGCAATAAACATTTCTCCATTTAGCTTGCCGTTCTTCTATTTATTAACCAATCAATGTGTCGCATAACTTTGTCGATGTGTAGGGGGCGTGGACTAGTGGTGAACCCTTTCCTTCATAGATGCACCTCTTGACTCCATTACCAATACGACAAACCTTGACAATGTAGTAACCAAACCAATGTTCATAATATAAGCCAGAATCTCATGTAGTCCCAGTAATATCTATGGAGGTGGGATAGATATGGCGACTACTTATCCACTGCATGATAGCTAAATGGCTGTCGTTTGTATGGAGATATAATAGTATATTAACCTAAATCTCTATGTAGTCCCAGTAATATCTATGGAGGTGGGATAGATATGGCCACTACTTATCCACTGCATGATAGCTAAATGGCTGTCGTTTGTATGGAGATATAATAGTATATTAACCTAAATCTCTATGTAGTCCCAGTAATATCTATGGAGGTGGGATAGATATGGCGACTACTTATCCACTGTATGATAGCTAAATGGCTGTCGTTTGTATGGAGATATAATAGTATATTAACCTAAATCTCTATGTAGTCCCAGTAATATCTATGGAGGTGGGATAGATATGGCCACTACTTATCCACTGTATGATAGCTAATCTCATGTAGTCCCAGTAATATCTATGGAGGTGGAATAGATATGGCGACTACTTATCCACTGTATGATAGCTAAATGGCTGTCGTTTGTATGGAGATATAATAGTATATTAACCTAAATCTCTATGTAGTCCCAGTAATATCTATGGAGGTGGGATAGATATGGCCACTACTTATCCACTGTATGATAGCTAAATCTCTATGTAGTCCCAGTAATATCTATGGAGGTGGGATAGATATGGCCACTACTTATCCACTGTATGATAGCTAAATCTCTATGTAGTCCCAGTAATATCTATGGAGGTGGGATAGATATGGCCACTACTTATCCACTGTATGATAGCTAAATCTCTATGTAGTCCCAGTAATATCTATGGAGGTGGGATAGATATGGCCACTACTTATCCACTGTATGATAGCTAAATCTCTATGTAGTCCCAGTAATATCTATGGAGGTGGGATAGATATGGCCACTACTTATCCACTGTATGATAGCTAAATCTCTATGTAGTCCCAGTAATATCTATGGAGGTGGGATAGATATGGCCACTACTTATCCACTGTATGATAGCTAAATCTCTATGTAGTCCCAGTAATATCTATGGAGGTGGGATAGATATGGCCACTACTTATCCACTGTATGATAGCTAAATCTCTATGTAGTCCCAGTAATATCTATGGAGGTGGGATAGATATGGCCACTACTTATCCACTGTATGATAGCTAAATCTCTATGTAGTCCCAGTAATATCTATGGAGGTGGGATAGATATGGCCACTACTTATCCACTGTATGATAGCTAAATGACTGTCGTTTGTATGGAGATATAATAGTATATTAACCTAAATCTCTATGAAGTCCCAGTAATATCTATGGAGGTGGGATAGATATGGCCACTACTTACCCACTGTATGATAGCTAAATGGCTGTCGTTTGTATGGAGATATAATAGTATATTAACCTAAATCTCTATGAAGTCCCAGTAATATCTATGGAGGTGGGATAGATATGGCCACTACTTACCCACTGTATGATAGCTAAATCTCTATGAAGGAAAGGGTTAAAAACTTGAAATCACTTCCGACTCATTGCTGTAGGTTTATTACAAGTGAGGAAACCTTCCAGCTGTCTTGTGTGGAAGGTTTGTGGTTATACCCGGGTGCTCGAAAGTGCACCCAGGGTCTTCCTCCGCGAATAATGCTCGGGAGTCGCCATGTCATCTAAGCTGATTATACGACTTCATAAGCAAACATTTGCTTGACATTTGGCCTGTTTGGTGGCAATAACAAAGACTATTGCTTCACATCCCATAAGCAAACATTTGATGTATACGAGATGAGATAACGGAAGGTTTTGGCCTGTTTGGTGGTAATAACAAAAGACTATTGCTTCACAATAAGCAGGGATCAGTTTAGAGGGCGGTGTGGGCGAAATTGTCGCCCTAGGGACCCTGACTTCGCCCTCTGGGGGCCCCACTTCTCCCTAAAAATATTTTTTTCGTTTTTACAATTTTCAAACAAAATGTTGTCTAGTAAGATACACTGGCCCATTATAAAGCACTCCTTCTATTCAAATGTTGTATTTACTGTGCATTTTAACCCTATTTTGCAGAAGTATATTAACCCTTTCAACCCCACAGGCCTCTAAATAGGCTTATGAAAAGTGTAGATCCAGATGAGCCGGCTCGTGACGAGCCGTCTCATCAGGATCTGCACTTTTTGCCAGTAATAATTATTACTATTTTTAGATAAAATTACCCATTTTTATCAATGAACTGGTCCAAAGGTAATTTTCTTATTCATTTATTGGTCTAAAAATATCATGCACCAGTCCATGTCAGTTACTTGGGGTTGAATGGGTTAAAGAACACCATTTAAGGAAGCGATCACGCGCTTTCTCACTTCTCCCAAAAATTCTGACCTAGAATGAACCCTGAATAAGTTCTAATTCTTACGAGTATCATGGAAGCATTCATGCATGCCATCCATCGCGTAGTATATCCCTGGCGCTATGGCAATCTTGGTTCCTTGTGTTTGGAGTAACCAGGTAGAACCATCGACCATCAGGAGGCCAGCTGGACAGCAATCCTAACTGCTGTTGCAACTATTCCTGTGTTACGTACCGTTCTTGAAGAACATATTGTTATACATATATAGAGAATATTAGGTTACTGTCTTATAAATTTTAATTTATTAGGCGAGTCGGAGAAAAAATACAATGCGAGGCTCTGCCGAGCCTTGTATTTTTTCGGAGACGAGCCTAATAAATTAAAATTTATAAGACAGTAACCTAATATTCTATTTATCCTACATTCTGAGTGTGCACCCGACACAAAAACAAACAAACTAGCCATGACAGCTTACAAACTCGCTACGCACTTGGTAATATGTTGTGCATTGATATTTCTATTTATAGATAAATGACATTTCTCTGACAACAGTAGTTTCCAGAGGGGTCTCATCGAGTGCAGTTAATTCATCCCAAACAACCTGAAAGTTTGCCTGTACACGACTTTCTTCTTGGGACATTTTCCAAACTCAGCAGACAACACAATGTGACCACAGACGCTTTGTTTATTTACAAACTGTAATCTGGGTCATAAAAGCTTTATTAGTCACTGACTAATAAAGCAAAAATTATTAGGCAGGCCGTTTTTGTACGTTATTTCACATGAAGGTAGGATAAATTATAATAACTTCCTCACATGAGAGAATTGGAAACCAGAACTGGGATTCGAACCTACAGCGGTGAGGGTAAGTGATTTGTAGTCGACGACCTTCCATGCCCGTTGCCATACAGACGAATGAGACGCTAGTCTCGACTAGAATTTGTCGAGAAATGAAAAACAAGTGCAGTCTACATCTGTTGTCGAAGTATCCGGTTATCTAGAAGTCTGATCAGTCTTTTTTCAGACACTATCATTTTACATATAATGGCTCTGTTTATATCGAATTTCATTAGTCAAACTTCGGTTATGTCGAAGTATTTTGTTCGGTCCGACGGAATTCGACATAACAGTTATGTTAGCAATTATATCCTCCCTGATGTCTATTGTCGGCGAAGTGGTGGGAAATAAGTATTTTGTTCAGTCCGACGGAATTCGACATAACGGATGCAGACTACATGTATGTATAGGACAAAACGGGCAACTCTTATTAATTAACACATTTGTTCTAGTTCTTCGTGCGTGAGCCCTCGGGTATTTTACCGTATGGCGGTACTGTTACCGTACATTCAAAAATCGGTACATGAATTCACAATAATACTCAGGTTCTAGTTCTCAAAATTTGTTTGGATCTCGCAACAGTTTCAAATATTTAACAACAGTCGAAGTCAGACCTTCAATTCAAAGCTCTTGTTATATACAGTCAAACCTGTCTTAAGCAGCCAGCCAAGGGAATTGCAGAAATTGACTGCTTAGAACAGGTGGCTGCTTATTCTTAATAGAGGAACAATGTATACTAAAAGAGCAAATCTGGAAACTGGCTGCTTAATACAGGTTGACTGCTTAACCCATTTCATTCTGGATACATGTAAAGGCTTTTGCATAGATCCAGATCAGCCGCAGCGTGACGCGGCATGCTGATCAAGATCTATGTTGTTGCTACATAGCCAAGTATCTTAGCAAGATCATCTGAATAGCAAACAACATAGAGCCTGATCAGACAGAAAGTTCTGTGGAGGCTGATCTGGCTCTATGTTCTTTGCAAATACTGTTTGAACGGTATCCAGAATGAAATGGGTTAATGGAGGTGACCACTAATACAGGCTCGACTGTATAGCTATAATAACACGGATTACAAGCCATAATGCAGTCGGTCTGGGAACTTTTAGATTGTCAAAACCTCCAGTAAATGGCTTGATCTGGATTTAACAAAATTACAAAAAGGCTAATAATAAATAAATAGTTTTATTTCAGATATTTTGTAACAAAGGCAAAAATAAATATAAAATATTAACAACATTGCTCTAATGAAATACATGTACAAGTGTTGACTGGTTTTTTCTGAAGACGGAGGACAACTATGTCGGATGATATTTGGAAGGCATGGATGTCAGGTGAGGGCTAGACACTGCAGTAATACAGGTGTTTAGTACCGTACACCCAATACTATGTTTAATGTTGTTTTGTTTTTTGTACAACGATTGCTAAGCAAGTTTTAACAATTGGAGAGGAATTAATATAAGTTTTCTGAAAACTTGTTTTCCAATCCAAACCATTCACAATTTATGTAATTTGTAACATTTTTTTGTGTTATACATGTAAATTTATTGGAATAAATACTGTTTAAAGCAAGTTTTAACAACTTATATTAATCACTCTCGTTGGCGCTTTGCTAAAACTTTCGTTGTAAAATAAATAAAGTTTAAATTGTTCACCGTCCTATAGCGGCACATTAATAACATTATTCATTGGTCTACATTGCAATAATATCCATTTTATCGCCATTACCCAGTCTCGAACTGCTTGAGTTGTTGTTACCCTCTGTTTGACACTTACACTCTTTATCTGCATCACTTTGTTCTCTCCTAGCTGTTACCTCCTATTGATCGTTCTCGTCTGCCTCGCGATCATTCATGTCGTCTGTCTTGCAAGTTTCACCATCGCCGGCCACACGACTATCTGGTTCATTTGTTTCACTTTGTTCACATTCATCTATCTCGGAATCTTCTTTCCCTTCTACCTCGTGTTCTTCCCAATCATCTATTTCACTTTGTTCACATTCATCTATCTCGCGTTCTTCTTTCTCCTCTGCCTCACGTTCTTCTCTCTCCATTTTAATACGTTGTTTACGTTCAGCTATCTCCCTGTACATTCTACGTTTATCACCAATTTGGCCTTTATAGTATCCAGACAGTAAAAACGTGAGACCGAGAATAAAGAACGCATACACATGTAAATTCTGTAAGAAATCCATGTAATGATCTACCATGTCTTTTTTCTTCAGAGACATGAGTTCTGTTTCGATTTCTAATGTTGCGTCAGCTAAAATAAAGAATATTCATTTATTATACTATGGTGTGGTAGCGAAGTCACAATATCCTAAACTACTGACTTTGTTTATACAACACTATTGATATTCGGATTCGTCACTGACATTCATACCTCAAGCTAGCATTATCGTCTGCTGCTTTCTCTACACTACTCCCTACTCTCCTCTCTGTCTACTCTACTCTACTCTCCTCTCTGTCTCCTCTACCCTACTCTCTATTCTCCTCTCTACTATCCTCTCTGTCTACCCTACTCTCCTCTCTGTATCCTATCATCTTCTCTCGCTCTCTCTCTCTCGCGCGCTCTCTTCTCTCCTCTCTCTCTCCTTTGTTGTGTTCGCAGTATGTCTGCTAAATAAATACATTTTGCTAAGTTGACCAAAGACATTTCAGATGTTTGATTAATTAATGCTGTCTGTCTGTCTGCCTGCCTGCCTGCCTGCCTGCCTGCCTGCCTGCCTGCCTGCCTGTCTGTCTGTCTGTCTGTCTGTCCGTAAAAGAACCAGAGGAGACTCTGAAATGGGTCTCTGTCTGTATCATTGCACTATCCTCCAAAAATCTAAAGTGACTAATCTCTCCAGGAGGCGTCGCTCATATGGGCAACCGGTAGCGAAGATAAATAAACATTAAAAAAATATCACGTTACATGTGGAGTTATAGTGATGTAGTACGGAGAGATAAATGTCCGGAGTTTGTGACTAAGTGTATACACGTACGTGGTATATTTTTCTTCTTGTATCCTTTTGTACCATACGCTAACTGTGGTGGAATTGTTATCTTTCGTATTTCACTGGAAAAGAGAAAAAACCCTCCTAATAACATATATCATGTGTGGGGGGGGGGGGGGGCAGCGAGCAATAAGGTTGTGGGGGTCGAAATCGACAAAGAACTCTCTATAAGTGTCTTAGTTTATACAAATTTATTTTAGCTCGATTGCAAAACACGTTCTTACAACTTATATTAATCACTCTTGATACCTCATTCCTGATGGAATACATTGCCACGAGGGAGAGAGAAGAGGCAACGTGGAAATTAAATGCCTTGCCTAAGGGCACAGTCGTAACGGCTCCAGCGGGGCTTGAACTCCGGACCTTTCGCACCTCAATATCTTATAAGAACAGAACATAAGTTTATTCATGACGTATACATAAGTACATAGTCATAATATATACATATAATTACGTATTTAATAAGTATATTATCCATACATGCATTAATAGTATAGAGGGGTTATGGTTGTATACCCGCATATAACCTATATAAAGTCCATTATTGCCGATGAAGATTTGCACAGACGGATATGTAGTCCAGTGGTAACACGCTGGATTGGTAATCCAGGGATCGCAGGTTCGATCCCCCGTCTGACCCTAATACATTTAACAGTCTTTCAGATGGGACATTAAACCAAGTTCTTATGTCGGTGCTGTACACCGTGCACGTAAAATAACCAGAGGAGACTCTGAAATGGGTCTCTGTCTGTATCATTGCACTATCCTCCAAAATCTAAAATAACTAATCTCTTCAGGAGGCGTCGCTCATATGGGCAACCGGTAGCGACGATAAATAAACGTAAAACACACATGAAGATTTGAACAACATTTCTACGTATAATAATTCATGTGCACTACATAGCGTCCATATATTTCGCCTGGTCAGTCAAATAAATATATTTTAACACCGAGACTATTAATTGGGCCGTATTTTGCCATAAGTGAAAAATCAACAGACTGGAACCCAGGCTATGCACTACCCCTCACTGTTGTAGGTTACTATCAGGCGCATAGCTGCCATTAGGCCAAAAGGCCCGGGCCTGCACATCATTTTGACAAACATGTTTATTTGTTATAAAAACATGTCCGAATTTGTCTTTTTAATGCAGCAGAATGCTGGAAATTGCATCCTAAAAACCAAAATTCCGGGGGTTAATGCCCCCGGATCCCCCTAGCAACCTCATTCACTATGCTCACTCAACATTCTTTACCCGGGCCTGCACATAATTTGCCTCCTGGCTACGCCCGTGACTATCCATGCCATTGGGGTTTAAACATTTTTCACTTTATATGCGAGGTACTTGGGCTAGCGTGGTGAAGCTTGGTGGTTCTAACTGGGTGCCCACGGGGGACACGTGCAGTCTTCCTCCACCAGCTGGAGAAACACGTGTATAAGATAATTGAAGGGCACATACCTACAGCGATATATAATTTTGGCTTATATAAGCTTGGCTGGATCGATGTGTAGGCCAACTTAAGACGGGTCTGGAGGTCGTCCCCATGAAAACTATTTATAGCGTATATAATTTAATCCTTGCCTCCCGATTTTGTTGCAGATTTGGCATTTTTATTTTTTCGGTGACAAGTGTAGGCCACGGCCTATTGGAAGCTACACCAATACCCTTCTCCCCATCCCTCCATTATACACGGTGTTACTGGCGGAATCACAGACACAATACTTCGTCTTCGTTTTTGGCCCTTTGGACATATAGTGTGTAATGTTGACTGTAATGTAAACATTACTTACTATATGACCACAGGGCAAAACTAAAAGGTGTGTGTCTTGTGCCTGTGGGCTGAATAATGGATGTGCTAAAGATAGTAAGTGATCCCGTACCCTATGCACATGTCTTGTATGCCGATCTCCCAGCCGGGAATAACGTGTCCGTAGCCGATAGCAAATACTGTCGGTGTTTCTATGCTGTCCCCTCCTAGTTCCTCTGATGGCTTCCTGGAATTATCCAACACGGTACCATCTTCCAGAACTATCTGCAAATAAATCCACGTTGTTGATATTCTACAATTAACCCATTCAACACCAAGTAACTGACATGGACTGGTGCATGATATGTTTAGACCAATAAATTAATAAGAAAATTGGATTTGGACCAGTTCATTTATCAAAATGGGTAAATTTTGTTTTAAAATAGTTATATTACCGGCAAAAAGTGCAGATCCTGATGAGACGACTCGTCACGAGCCGGCTCATCTGGATCTACACTTTTTGTAAGCTTATTTAGAGGCCTGTGGTGTTGAAAGGGTTAGTTTAATCATATTTTATTGCAAATCATTATTATATATGTCATGCATAAACAGATATAATACATAATATGAACATACAAATGGTTTGGGCCACAAGTTTTAACAACATTAGACAACGGCCCGCACCAGTTGAAAGGGTTAAAGAACTAAGGGATTAATGTGCGTGTTTTATGTTTATTTGTCGTCGCTACCGGTTGCCCATATGAGCGACGCCTCCTGAAGCAATTAGTTATTTTAGATTTTGGAGGATAGTGCAATGATACAGAAAGAGACCCATTCCAGAATCCCCTGGTTCTTTTACGTGCACGGTGTAAAACACCGACACGAGACCTCGGTTTAACGTCCCATCTGAAAGACTGTTCATTTTAGTATGGTCAGACGGGGGATCGAACCTAAGGGATTAATGGTGGGGAAAGTATAATAAATCACACTGATCGCCAACAGGTTGTTCCAATTCATACTTCCTTGTCTAAGAACAAATGTAACATTACATGCGGAGTGCCACAGGGTTCTATTCTTGGGGCCCCTGCTATTTCTCTTATGTATTAATGATCTACCACTAAATACAGGTAATACTGTGTCATCCACTGACTTATATGCTGACGACACAACTTTTATGATATCAAAAAAAAAAAAATAAGACGATACTACAGTCAAATTTTAAGCATTATATCCCTGAATAGCTGGTATCTATAACAATGTTATGCAATTGAATACTGACAACACAAAGGAAAGGTCCTCCTCATCGCTACTGCTCAAAGAAAACATGCAATTTAACCATATTTTACGGACCCCCTAGATTGTCTCGGTTGAAATTTGCCTCTGGCTATGGTACTGTTATAGCATGTTTCATGATTAAAATGTCTAATGATTTATTTCCCAATTATCCCCATGACATGTTCCAACAAAAATCACAAACTAATAATGCATTCTTAACACTTCGTTCAAATACAAATCTAAATGTTTATATACCCAACACAAATTGTGAGATGTATAATTTCATGTTTAAATGTGAGGTGTATAGTACATTAAGAAAAAAATATATTAAACGTTTATATTCTAATCGATCAAGTGTGTTCAAATTATTGCAAATATTTCAATGTGACAATTCCCTAGAGCTGGCTAACTTTAGTAAATATATTTAATGAAGCTTTATTCCTTCGTAATTCACTTGTTTAGGATATATGAGTTACCAGTTGAATACTCCCTACACTCTTAATACATGTACAGTCATGATCATGTTTTGCAATTGTATGTCTTGTTAAATTAGTTTAAAATATGACACAGTTTAACTATAACGGAACTATGTCTTAATATTTTCATATAAAGAGAGGGGTATGTCAGGGAAGCGCCCTTTCGTCTTATCCATTCATTATATGAAATTAACTGTTATCCACGGAAGTTGACACGGACAAAGCTATATTTGGAATTAAAGAACCTGATAAATACATGAAGTAAACAACACTAATTAATGCCATAGATCATATTGCGAATTAATCTCTTCTAAAGTTGAACAAATTCAAATGTCCGCTCTTCGATTAGATCCGCTGAGACGTGCGGTAAGATAATACCCTGCCGCAACATTAGCAATGACTTTCAGTAGCAATACAAATGTCATATCAATGTAATAAATAAACAGAGGATAGTTGTGTTTATTAGTGTAAAATTGGAATTTGTATTTCCACGAGTTGAATTCTTTATTTAGGTGATCATCAAGATGAAATAAAATCCCATATTACACTAATAAACACTAATAAACACAACTTTATCTTCTTTTCTTGTATAGCTTCCAATGAGATTTGGCTAATATATTTGTTATACACTTTAAATCATTCTGCCGGGGAGCCTCATTTCACTACAAGACAGAACCACACAACCGCTTACAATAGTGTGAACGCTAGCATTAAACAATAGTTCCGGAATAGATTTCAAGTGTAGTTTGTATCTGCTGTCAAGATCTAGAACGACAGACAACACAAGTTCATTAGAAACTACTATAGAATAGATAAAATACAAAAAGTAGATGTAACCACGGAGAAACACGAAACACAAGCAATGTACAGAAAATAGCATCTGCTATTGTGTAAGAAAGCATTTTCTTTCACTGAGAAATCTCAATATGCATGTGAATGTTGAAGGGTTGAATACTCCCTACGGAGTGCCACAGGGTTCTATTCTTGGGCCCTTGCTATTTCTCTTATTTATTAATGATCTACCACTAAATACCACTAAATACAGGTGACTTATATGCTGACGACACAACTTTTATGATATCCACACACACAAAATAAGACGATACTACAGTCAAATTTTAAGCATGCTTTACATTCCCTGAATAGCTGGTATCTATAACAATGTTATGCAATTGAATACTGACAACACAAAGGAAAGGTCCTCCTCATCGCTACTGCTCAAAGAAAACATGCAATTTAACCATATTTTACGGACCCCCTAGATTGCCTCGGTTGAAATTTTCCTCTGGCTATGGTACTGTTAAAGCATGTTTCATGATTAAAATGTCTAATGATTTATTTCCCAATTATCTCCATGACATGTTCCAACAAAAATCACAAACTAATAATGCATTCTTAACACTTCGTTCAAATACAAATCTAAATGTTTATATACCCAACACAAATTGTGAGATGTATAATGTCATGTTTAAATGTGAGGTGTACAAGAAAACAATATATTAAACGTTTATATTCTAATAGACCAAGTATGTTCAAATTATTGCAAATAGTTCAATGTGTCAATTCCCTAGAGCTGGTTAACTTTAGTAAATATATTCATGAAGCTTATCCCTTCGTAATTCACTTGTTTGGATATATCAGTTACCAGTTGAATACTCCCTACTGTACACTCTTAATACAGTCATGATCATGTTTTGTATATTCTAAAATCCATCATGACATTGTCATTATTTTGTCCATGTATGTCCATAATCATTACATCATTTGTCCATCCTCATCATGATTGCATATATCATAATATTGTACTATATATACTGAGTCAAAAAAGAAACGATACCTGGTGTTTATGTGTCTATAATTTCAACATTTATTAAGAAATTTCTTTGAAAATTCATAAGATGATAGTCCAACATGTTTGAAAGAGGAGCACATAAAGCATAATGAGCCTCCGAAACTGTCTGCTGCGTGATGACGTAATTCGTCGGACAGGGGTCTAATGGAGTTTTCACACAGACGTCAATACCGAGTATGGGCACCATTTGCGTCTCTCACTGCAATGCACCGCCGTCGCATCGAACGGAAGAGTGTCTGAATCTCTTGCTGGTCAATATTTGTCCACTCCTGACGTAAAACATCCCTCAGTTGGTTTAACGTTACCGGCTGACGTCGTCTGACGCGGCGGTCTAACGTATCCCACACATGTTCTATGGGTGACAAGTCTGGTGACAAAGCAGGCCACGGCAGGGTTTCAATATTGTTCTGCTCCAATAATGTGGTGGAAATCCGAGCAGTATGACACCTGGCGTTGTCCTGTTGGAACAGTGTGACGTTTCTGTTGGCGTTAAAGAACGGCACAACAACTGGCGCAAGGATCTCATCACAGTACCGCTGGGCATTTAGGTTCCCGTCCACCACTAACAGTTCAGTGCGACTGCCGAAGGTGATACCGCCCCACGCCATAACGCTTCCGCCCCCGAACAGATCGACCTGACGTACACATGCGTAGGCGTAACGTTCACCGCGTCTGCGATATACCCGCTCTCTGCCATCCGCTCGACGCAAACAGAACCACGATTCATCGCTAAACATCACCGAATTCCACTGTAACCGAGTCCAGCGAGCACATTCCGTCGTCCATT
This sequence comes from Archivesica marissinica, assembly GCA_014843695.1. Taxonomy (NCBI): domain Eukaryota; kingdom Metazoa; phylum Mollusca; class Bivalvia; order Venerida; family Vesicomyidae; genus Archivesica; species Archivesica marissinica. Next base: position 24,696,713 of record CM026397.1, on the reverse strand, counting down.
CCCGCCGTACGTCACGGTGACGTCGTGTCAGGATGGGTCCAACGTATGGCCGATAGGCACGAATGCCACGTTCACCGAGCCGGTTCCTGACTGTTTGTGCACTGATGCGATTGTTGGTCATCCCAGGAGTAACGGCAGCTGTGTGCGTAGCAGGTAGGAACCGGTCACGTAAATGTGACGTCCGAATGTGACGGTCCTGTTCACGCGTCGTCACACGTGGTCGACCAGATCTTGGACGGTCGTCCACCGATCCATGTGTTCGATAACGTCGAAGTAGACGTGTTATCGTGATCCGCGTAACCCCGAGTCGATTTGCGACGTCACGCTGACGTAAACCGCCGTCAATCATGCCAATGGCACGCATTCTCTGATTGCGGTTTAGCCTAGACATTTTGTTAGAGGTAACAATGGGTATGTAAGGTGTTTTTCCTCGATGATAATGCAATACCAGTACAATAAACCGGTTTTCCGATTTGTACATGTGTAGGAAGTTGTCTTTGTTGAGGAGCACATGCAAATCGGAAATGTGGCGTTCCAGGATTATCGGGTGTTTATTTACCTGTGTTTATGGTTGGCTGACGTTGCAATAAGATACCCGGTACTGATACGTAATACTATATTAAACCTTTCTATGGTTTTATCCGTTTTACGTCATTTTTAGTTTGGTATCGTTTCTTTTTTGACTCAGTATATATTGTAAATATGTTTAAATGTTACAGACGAGAAACTGTAACGTTTATGTCTTAATAAAGCATTCTTCTTCTTCTATAATGGTAGCGTTGGTGCGACGTTAAGCCAAAAACTAAAGCAAGTGACAAACCTTGAAATGAAGCGTGACGGTGTCTCCCTCTTCAACCGTTATCGCGCGCAGCCGTTCTCTTGCGGCAGCGATCTCCGCACCCTTATCACCGTAGAAGTCTTCGGCGTCTACAATGCATTCTGCAGGCGTGTACTGAAAAATACGAGCCATATAAAAACATTTTGTTTTAATTTATTTAAGTTTATTTAACATCGCTACATGCTACCCATTTGAGAGACGGACCGTTTACCTAAAACACCTTTCCTGGGCAGGCTCCAGCGGTTAACCAGACTAATTGGTGCACCAACCTCCGTAAGAGACTGCCAACTTATTCCACCAGAGACCAAGAGCACGTGTTAATGGGGCCAACAACAGACTGAGATTTATATACATACCAGTTTATCTATTTTAAGTTCCGACTCGATCAGATTCGATTTAATTGTATTTGCTCCACTCTTCATGTGATCGTAAATTGTCGGGTTTTTATCGAACATCTGGCACGACACGACGGCAAAGAATCCTATTGCTAGAATAATGCACGACATACATATCCGATCCACGTCTTGCATTTTTTGATGATAATATATTGAATATTTGTCCGTCTACACACCGATATAGTTCCCCTTATATGATAAATGTATGCGCGCGCGACAATATAGTTTTACGTTAATTTACTATTAATCTATTAGAACAATATGTACTACTACAGTACTGTATTCTTGAAACATATATAGCAAACTAAAAACTTAAAGCTCCACGTTAACGTGTATTAATCTAACGTTATACACGTATGTATATATGTCTAACGTGAATAGTGACGTGTGAGCTGCTGAACACGGAAGTTGAACCCCTAAATGTAAGCCCGTCGGCATTTCATTGAAGTTTCAGTTATGTGTAACAATAAATGCTACAACACTATTGACTTGTAATTGCATTATTAATATGTAACGGTTAAATTTAAATATTGCCTTATGTATATACATGTATACGTAGTGATAGCTCAGTGGTAGCGCGTTCGCTTCAGGTGCGAAAGGCCCGGAGTTCGAGCCCCGCTGGAGCCGTTACAATTGTGCCATTAGGCAAGGCATTTAAATTCCACATTGCCTCTTCTCTCTCCCTCGTGAAGATGGATTCAATCATGAATGAGGTTTCGAGAGTGATTAATATAAGTTGTAAGAACTTGTTTCGCAATTGAGCTTAGATATATATATGTATAAATTATATACATGTATTATAATTATTCTAACGTAGATATTCCCGGGGTTGGGGCACTCGGTTCTTCTATGAAGCTGGACAGAGGAGATACATTGTGGAGTCCGCCTCCGTGGTCGAGTGGTTGAGGTCGCCGGTCGCCGACTTGTATAATCATTGTTAGCTATCATCACTGATGGTCACGGGTTCGAGCCCAGATCAGACCATGTCTATTTATATTAAAAAGTTGGCAGTTTCTTATGGAGGTTTGTGCACCAAGTACTGGTTAACCACTGGAGCCTGCCCAGGAAAGGGGTTGTTAGGTAAATTACCCGTTGCTCATATGGGCAAACGGTATACTAGCGACGATAAACAAAATTGAAACAAAGAGAAGACCCTATGGATTTAAGAGGCTTGTCTAAGAGTGATTCTTGTTGGGCTCACAAACACTTTTTTAACAAGTTTTAACAAATTACATGTATATTAATCACTCTCGTTGTCGCGGATGAAAGCGTACATGTGGTCATTCATGTGGGAGAAAACCGGAGTACCATGAGAAAACCCACCTATCCAATCTGGCGACCACCGTACCATCTCACATACTTCCGGATCCGAGATCGAACCAGGATCGTATTGGTGAGAAGCGAGCGCGCTAACCACTGCGCTAATACGAGTCAGACAGTAATGCATCAATGATTTATCCAGGCATTAACTATACTCTCTCTCTGGTATATATATATATATATAGGTATTTAGTAGGGATGGCAACGAATAGCGATTTTACTATTCGAATATTCGGTTGGGAAGGTATTCGAATATTCGGTCGGGAAGGTATTCGAATATTCGGTCGGGAAGGTATTCGAATATTCGATATCATTCTATCAAATGACAATATAATAAAACTCGTACTTTAAATAGTACTTTTTGGTAATATTGAGCAGTTATTTAAAAATTTAAGATACATGGGGTGGTTGTTGGTGTTGCAAAGTGTCTGTAATATCTCAAAGGAATGTTCTCGTCTGACCAGTTTTGACATCATAATTAAACACTACCTACCTTAACACATACTGTAATTATCCGATTAAATGACAAATTAGATAATATCCGAATATTCGAATATTGGACGTCCGAGCGAATATTCGTTGCCATCGCTAGTATTTAGCAACTTATTTAAGCGTAAACTGTTTGTTTATTATAGTGTCACCCCTATTGAAAGGGTCAGCCATTTCTGACTTATGAGACACATCTTTTTATGAACATCAGTACTTCCAGAATCCTATCCTTGTAGGTCAGGCGCGAGGCTGGTATAGGCAATCAATAACCATTATTTAACTAGCTGACGGCATACCAACCGGCCATATTAGAACGAGAGGTTCAACCTCCATAGGCGGACGCCTTAACCACTAGGCCACGGGGAAGGTATATTTAATATATGTATATGCTATATTCAATTATTACAACTAGACTAGTAGTGCATCACAAATGACATCCACCCTCAATTGGAAATCTTTAGAATATAGACGAAATCAAGCCTCATTGATCATGTTTTACAAAATAAGAAATGAACTAGTTGCCATAGATCACCATTACCTAGCACCCATAAGAAATGATCTAATCCCACAGCCAAAAACCCAATAGCATGCCAACTCATTTCCCCCAAGAACAATCCAGCTATTGAACAGTCTACCGACATAATTATACAGTCGAGTCCCGGTCTGCCGACTTTTGTTGGCAGTCTTGACTCGTACTCCCTCTAATCTATATACTGTCTGCTTTTATCTATAGCGTTGTAGATCCTTTTATCTTTTTAACTTAAAGCGACATTACATCGCAAAAAGCCAATACATGCATTGTTCACGCATTCCTACTACAAATTCTTCCGAATACATTCGAACAGAAATATTGAATCAATAAACAGTGTTTGTGGTCTACACACATTCAAAAGTGAATGTAGGATTTCATATGCCGGACATTCACGCTCCGGAATTGACATTTCTGTGTTATTGTAGTCAATACTAAACGCTTGATACTATCGCTTAGAGATAATAAATTTAATTAAGTTTAGTCTACAAATAAATATGTATAGGCAGCACACATGTGAGATATAACGGTACATCTGTAAAATACATCTCGTTATTCGGGATACACAGGTTGTTTACATTATTTTGTTATGTCAACAAACCGCGTATACGACGCTTGTTTATTAGTTGAAATACTCAGTTTTTAAGGTAAATATTTGGAAATAAACTATACCTTATAATAGGAAATTACATTATGTAGGCTATAAATTTTGCGTTTTCACTGATGTAGTGTCGCTTTAAACATATCATTTAGATTAATTGACTGTTCTAGACTGTGTCTGCCAATCACAATTAAGTTGAAGATACCTACTGGGATTTAGGGGGCCAGTTTTGCTATTTATTCAGTATTTATGGATATCCATCAATCGATTATTGCATATCAATAATTCGATTTTTTGGATATTCATAAATACTGAATAAATAGCAAAACGGCGCCCCATAAATTATGCGGCAATCTAAGGCATGTACTGACGAGAAATAATGAACAGTTTTTATAATCAATTAAAATGTAGCTAGGCCTAATGAAATACCGACTTAATGTTATAGAGCATGGACTTGCTCAGTGTTTATCATACACCTCCACTCTCCAGAGCCGTAGCCAGAATCTGAAAATAACCGAAGCGACCCCCCCCACCCCTCGAATTAGTTTGTGTATGCATTTATATTTTACCAGATCTATATACATACCTGTCATTACTTGTCAAATTATATCCGAGGCGAGTGCCTCAGTGTGGCTACGGGCCTGCTCTCCTACCCTTCATTATTTTAATTTGTTTTTGCATTTTCGCTGACCTAATGACCGTTTAACGTGTTCCAGTTGGCCTATTAATACGGTAAGCCTTTTTTCTCAACCACCCAACTGAATAATGACATCAACCAAGCGTTTTGACCCTAACCCAACCCTAACCCTATGCGGTGCAAATGATGAAGGCGCGTTATGCGTGGTTGATACTATATTCTGATCGGCTGGTTGAGATAAAGATTTTACCTATTAGTACGAGTCAAAAATTAGGACGAGTTCAAGGGACGCAACCATTCGTTCGGCATTGTGCAGCAACAATGGCGATGTTGAACTTTCACTCAGTGTTGTTTCTATTTTATGTCTATATTTTAGCATACGACGTCAAAGTTGTGGACATAGGCTGGGATACATACGGAGGCAAATTCAAGTTCTTGACATTTCTAAATTTGGTAATTATTTTAGTCTAAATCTACGATATCATGTCTGCGTGTTATTTGATAGGTAGATAGAGTTGCAATCGACGTATTTTAATAATACTGTATTAGCGGTTGTAGTATATATCTTACATACTGGCTGGATAATTTTAGATATTATTAACATTTCATTTTGAGTCGAGATTTGTTTAAGTGTATGCGAGACGGAATTCGAGCAATGTTAACTTTATAGATTGACACGAGTCGTAGCCTACATTATGTACATAGCATGTTGGTCACCAGACATTTCTCGGAAGCGTGCGCTGTATACTAACTGGCAGAATCATTGCAAAAGGAGTGTCCTAACTTTGATGCCATATTCTGACGATTAATTATTTATTTAATTGGATTTACATCTTCAAGGTTAACAGCTTCTACGAAACTGGAGTTGTCATACCGAATCCGCAACCCGGAAGTTATGGTTACGGCCGTGCATTCAGGGCTGTGTATATTGCACATGTTCACTGTTTGGTACAATATTCGTTATGTAGGGGATGTCGAGCAGCCATATTATGATTTATTTTCATACAGAGGCTATGGTGGGAAATTTAAATACCTTACTTTTCTTTGTTTTGTAAGTAAAACAGCAATGTGTCAAGTGATTTTGTTCCTCGTGTATTTTGTCCCATGGCTACGTACACAATGATTATGCATAGGCGTCAAAGCAGTGGCGGCAGGGGCAGCGACCCCAATATTTTGTCCAGGCAGCAGATTTTTTAATTTTATACTGATGGAATTTATACGCCACATTGCAAGTGATGGCTATGTAGATCTACTCTGGGTTCCTACGCACTGTACGCAGGGTGGGTAACATGTACCGTGTACCCGTTTATAGAACGTACATCTATGTCTGTACGCACTGTACGCAGGGTGGGTAACATGTACCGGGTACCCGTTCATAGAACGTACATTTATGTATAATACGGTCTATTTTATCGATTATAAACCGCGCGGATGTCAAAACAGAGCAAGCACAGTTCAACTAGTACATATACACACGTCCCCGCGAGGGGTTTGACATCAAAAGAAGATAGATAGATACATGTTTGTATATGCACTGTTTGTAATTGTCCAAAGTTTAGCATCAATATTGGCCGATTTTCATACTGCAGCTATGATCCATGCCGAGGTTTGCGATTGACACAGAGTTTTATGCCCGAGACAGCCACGGCACATGGGTATCACATTTCCGGGTAGACGATACGAAACGGCATACAAGCCATACACGAACAGTGTTATTAACCATCATTATCGGCAAGACGTCACCGCCAATTGGCGTTGACGTGACTGGAACATAATTATATTTTTGTAAAATAATATTATAAAATAGCAAGACGTATTATAAAAAATAAGTTTACTTTTTATTTCTGATTTTACAGTATCTACATCTTAAAATGTTCACGGGGGAGCATGCCCCCGGACCCCCTAGCAGACTCGGGCCAATTCCTGACCCTCAAAATCCGTGACCCCAATATCAGCTAGCTTCCGATGAGCTTGTTATGTGTATCTATATTCGCGGTAGGATGCATTATGGGTATCTCGCAGTAAGATGTGTACCTGAATTTAATCCTTTTGCATAATCCTATACAGAAGCGAAGCTGAGGTCCATATCTTACTTCAGATCTGATTGCAGGTTCGATTCCCCGTCTGACCCTAATACAATTAACAGTTTCAGATGGGACTTTAAACCGAGGTCTCGTGTCGGTACTTTACACCGTGCACGTAAAAGAACAAGAGGAGACTCTGGAATGGGTCTCTGTCTGTATCATTGCACTATCCTCCAAAATCTAAAATGACTAATCTCTTCAGGAAGTGTTGTTCATATGGGCAACCATTGCATCATTGTATCAAGGAAAACTTGTAGTAGTCTGTAGTTGCTGTAATTGACCTGCTCGCCGGTGATATAGCCAAAAATTGTACTGATGAAGGCGTAAAACCAGGAAAATCATCATGTATTCACTTTATGAGAAATGTTTAACCCATTTCATTCTGGATATATTTAAAGAGTTTTGCAAACAACATAGATCCAGATCAGCCGCAGCGTGACGCTGCGTGCTGATCAGGATCTATGTTGTTTGCTACATAGCCAAGTGTCTTAGCAAGATCATCTGAATAGCAAACAGCATAGAGCCTGATCAGACGGAACGTTCCGTGGCGGTTGATCTGGGTCTATGTTCTTTGCAAATACCGTTTGAACAGTATCCAGAATGAAATGGGTTTAACAGATAGAACATGGTGTTGAGGGCGCTATGCAAATATATGGACTGGTCAGTCAGACCTGAAGTAAGATATGGACCGAAGCAAATATATGGACTGGTCAGTCAGACCTGAAGTAAGATATTGACTCGAGAGTGATTTATATAAGTTGAAATAACTTGTTTTGCAATCGAGCTAAAATAAATTTGTATAAAATAAAGATATTGACTCGAAGCAAAGCTTATATTTGCATGGCGCCCAAAACATCATGTTCTATCTGTTATATTATACCGAATATTAGACAAGCAAATTTTATTTAAATTTCTCTCTCACATTCTGTCTGTCTCTCCTCTCCCATCTCCCTTTTGTTGGGGGAAAGCTCTAGATAAGAGGGATATTATCGGAAAATGATGGAAATTATTGGAAACTACTCATCTTATTTAGAGCTCTATATTAAATATCAATAATTTTGAGGTGTGTCGTATTTTTCACACTCTGTGAGATTTGGCAGTCTGCAGGCTCAATAGTGCTCGGAGCCTCTGGGCACTATAAAAATAAACGCCCGGATCACGTCACATACAGTAAAGAAGAAAATATGCAAATGAGGTATAATATTGTTACAATACCCACCTGTCCGATCTGGCTACCACCGTACCATCTCACATACTTCCCGGTTCGAGGATCGAACCCGGGTTGCATGTGTGAGAAGCGAGCGCGCTAATCACTGTTTGTAATATTATGTAAAATAATTCATTATATTTCAATGATAAAACCTGTAGACTTTTTCATTTTTCAGTTAATCCAGACGTCCTATTTTGGGTTAGCGCTGGCAAATGATCTATGGGGTTCAAACGTCAAACCTTCAGATAAGAAGGGTCGCCGGTCTCGTTTGCAGAAGTTCTTGGACACATACCTGGCTACAATAGTTTATCCAGTAGGAACAGTGAGTATTGTACCGTAGACAATCCCAGTATGAGAGTTGATTTGTTGCTATATACCAGTACTAGTACGGGTAGAAGTCATGATAGCGCAGTGGTAGCGTGTTCACTTCAGGTGAGAAAGGCCCGAAGTCCTCCACACCAGTCTGACATGACATTAAAAATCTCTACCATTCTGTCATCCACACACCAGTCTGACATGGCATTAATAATCTCTACCATTCTGCCATCCACACACCAGTCTGACATTGCATTAATAATCTCTACCATTCTGCCATCCACACACCAGTCTGACATAGCATTTAAAAATCTCTACCAGTCTGACATTTCCTCACACCAGTGTGACATGGCATTAATAATCTCTACCATTCTGTCATCCTCACACCAGTCTGACATTGCATTAAAAATCTCTACCATTCAGTCATCCTCACACCAGTCTGACATTGCATTAATAATCTCTACCATTCTGTCATCCACACACCAGTCTGACATTGCATTAAAAATCTCTACCATTCAGTCATCCTCACACCAGTCTGACAGTGCATTAATAATCTCTACCATTCTGCCATCCTCACACCAGTCTGACATTGCATTAATAATCTCTACCATTCTGTCATCCACACACCAGTCTGACATTGCATTAATAATCTCTACCATTCAGTCATCCTCACACCAGTCTGACATTGCATTAATAATCTCTACCATTCTGCCATCCTCACACCAGTCTGACATTGCATTAACAATCTCTACCATTCTGCCATCCTCACACCAGTCTGACATTGCATTAACAATCTCTACCATTCTGTCATCCACACACCAGTCTGACATTGCATTAATAATCTCTACCATTGTGTCATCCTCACACCAGTCTGACATTGCATTAAAAATCTCTACCATTCAGTCATCCTCACACCAGTCTGACATTGCATTAATAATCTCTACCATTCTGTCATCCACACACCAGTCTGACATTGCATTAAAAATCTCTACCATTCAGTCATCCTCACACCAGTCTGACATTGCATTAAAATCTCTCCCATTCGCCATCCTCACACCAGTCTGACATTGCATTAATAATCTCTACCATTCTGTCATCCACACACCAGTCTGACATTGCATTAAAAATCTCTACCATTCAGTCATCCTCACACCAGTCTGACATTGCATTAATAATCTCTCCCATTCTGCCATCCTCACACCAGTCTGACATTGCATTAATAATCTCTACCATTCTGTCATCCACACACCAGTCTGACATTGCATTAAAAATCTCTACCATTCAGTCATCCTCACACCAGTCTGACATTGCATTAATAATCTCTCCCATTCTGCCATCCTCACACCAGTCTGACATTGCATTAATAATCTCTACCATTCTGTCATCCACACACCAGTCTGACATTGCATTAAAAATCTCTACCATTCAGTCATCCTCACACCAGTCTGACATTGCATTAATAATCTCTACCATTCTGCCATCCTCACACCAGTCTGACATTGCATTAATAATCTCTACCATTCTGTCATCCACACACCAGTCTGACATTGCATTAAAAATCTCTACCATTCAGTCATCCTCACACCAGTCTGACATTGCATTAATAATCTCTCCCATTCTGCCATCCTCACACCAGTCTGACATTGCATTAATAATCTCTACCATTCTGTCATCCTCACACCAGTCTGACATTGCATTAATAATCTCTACCATTCTGCCATCCTCACACCAGTCTGACATTGCATTAATAATCTCTACCATTCTGCCATCCACACACCAGTCTGACATTGCATTAAAAATCTCTACCATTCAGTCATCCTCACACCAGTCTGACATTGCATTAATAATCTCTACCATTCTGTCATCCACACCAGTATGACATGGCATTAAAAATCTCTACCATTCTGTCATCCACACCAGTATGACATGGCATTAATAATCTCTACCATTCTGCCATCCACACACCAGTCTGACATTGCATTAATAATTTCTACCATTCTATCATCCACACACCAGTCTGACATGGCATTAAAAATCTCTACCATTCTGTCATCCACACACCAGTCTGACATGGCATTAAAAATCTCTACCATTCTGTCACCTCACACCAGTCTGACATTGCATTAAAAATCTCTACCATTCTGTCATCCACACACCAGTCTGAAATGATATTAAAAATCTCTACCATTCCGTCATCCACACCAGTCTGACATGACATTAATAATCTCTACCATTCTGTCATCCACACACCAGTCTGACATCCACACACCAGTCTGACATTGCATTAATAATCTCTACCATTCTGCCATCCACACACCAGTCTGACATGGCAATAAAAATCTCTACCATTCTGTCATCCACACACCAGTCTGACATTGCATTAATAATCTCTACCATTCTGTCATCCACACACCAGTCTGACATTGCATTTAAAAATCTCTACTATTCTGCCATCCACACACCAGTCTGACATGACATTAAAAATCTCTACCATTCTGCCATCCACACACCAGTCTGACATGACATTAAAAATATCTACCATTCTGTCATCCACACACCAGTCTGACATTGCATTAATAATCTCTACCATTCTGTCATCCACACCAGTATGACATGGCATTAAAAATCTCTACCATTCTGTCATCCACACCAGTATGACATGGCATTACAAATCTCTACCATTCTGTCATCCACACCAGTATGACATGGCATTAATAATCTCTACCATTCTGCCATCCACACACCAGTCTGACATTGCATTAATAATCTCTACCATTCTATCATCCACACACCAGTCTGACATCGCATTAAAAATCTCTACCATTCTGTCATCCACACACCAGTCTGACATTGCATTAAAAATCTCTACCATTCTGCCACCTCACACCAGTCTGACATTGCATTAAAAATCTCTACCATTCTGTCATCCACACACCAGTCTGACATTACATTAAATGCATTAAATATCTCTATCATTCTGTCATCCACACACCAGTCTGACATGATATTAAAAATATCTACCATTCTGTCATCCACACCAGTCTGACATCCACACACCAGTCTGACATTGCATTAATAATCTCTACCATTCTGCCATCCACACACCAGTCTGACATTGCATTAATAATCTCTACCATTCTGTCATCCACACCAGTATGACATGGCATTAAAAATCTCTACCATTCTGTCATCCACACCAGTATGACATGGCATTACAAATCTCTACCATTCTGTCATCCACACCAGTATGACATGGCATTAATAATCTCTACCATTCTGCCATCCACACACCAGTCTGACATTGCATTAATAATCTCTACCATTCTATCATCCACACACCAGTCTGACATGGCATTAAAAATCTCTACCATTCTGTCATCCACACACCAGTCTGACATGGCATTAAAAATCTCTACCATTCTGTTACCTCACACCAGTCTGACATTGCATTAAAAATCTCTACCATTCTGTCATCCACACACCAGTCTGACATGATATTAAAAATCTCTACCATTCAGTCATCCTCACACCAGTCTGACATTGCATTAATAATCTCAACCATTCTGTCATCCACACCAGTATGACATGGCATTAAAAATCTCTACCATTCTGTCATCCACACCAGTATGACATGGCATTAAAAATCTATACCATTCTGTCATCCACACCAGTATGACATGGCATTAATAATCTCTACCATTCTGCCATCCACACACCAGTCTGACATTGCATTAATAATTTCTACCATTCTATCATCCACACACCAGTCTGACATTGCATTAATAATCTCTACCATGCTATCACCACACACCATTCTGACATTGCATTAATAATCTCTACTATGCTATCACCACACACCAGTCTGACATTGCATTAAAAATCTCTACCATTCAGTCATCCTCACACCAGTCTGACATTGCATTAATAATCTCTACCATTCTGTCATCCACACCAGTATGACATGGCATTAAAAATCTCTACCATTCTGTCATCCACACCAGTATGACATGGCATTAATAATCTCTACCATTCTGCCATCCACACACCAGTCTGACATTGCATTAATAATTTCTACCATTCTATCATCCACACACCAGTCTGACATTGCATTAAAAATCTCTACCATTCTGTCATCCACACACCAGTCTGACATGATATTAAAAATCTCTACTATTCTGTCATCCACACCAGTCTGACATGACATTAAAAATATCTACCATTCTGTCATCCACACACCAGTCTGACATTGCATTAATAATATCTACCATTCTGTCATCCACACCAATATGACATGGCATTAAAAATCTCTACCATTCTGTCATCCACACCAGTATGACATGGCATTACAAATCTCTACCATTCTGTCATCCACACCAGTATGACATGGCATTAATAATCTCTACTATTCTATCATCCACACACCAGTCTGACATGGCATTAAAAATCTCTACCATTCTGTCACCTCACACCAGTCTGACATTGCATTAAAAATCTCTACCATTCTGTCATCCACACACCAGTCTGACATGATATTAAAAATCTCTACCATTCAGTCATCCTCACACCAGTCTGACATGGCATTAAAAATCTCTACCATTCTGTCATCCACACACCAGTCTGACATGGCATTAAAAATCTCTACCATTCTGTCACCTCACACCAGTCTGACATTGCATTAAAAATCTCTACCATTCTGTCATCCACACACCAGTCTGACATGATATTAAAAATCTCTACCATTCTGTCATCCACACCAGTCTGATATGACATTAAAAATATCTACCATTCTGTCATCCACACACCAGTCTGACATTGCATTAATAATCTCTACCATTCTGTCATCCACACCAGTATGACATGGCATTAAAAATCTCTACCATTCTGTCATCCACACCAGTATGACATGGCATTACAAATCTCTACCATTCTGTCATCCACACCAGTATGACATGGCATTAATAATCTCTACCATTCTGCCATCCACACACCAGTCTGACATGGCATTAAATATCTCTACCATTCTGTCATCCACACACCAGTCTGACATGGCATTAAAAATCTCTACCATTCTGTCACCTCACACCAGTCTGACATTGCATTAAAAATCTCTACCATTCTGTCATCCACACACCAGTCTGACATGATATTAAAAATCTCTACCATTCAGTCATCCTCACACCAGTCTGACATTGCATTAATAATCTCAACCATTCTGTCATCCACACCAGTATGACATGGCATTAAAAATCTCTACCATTCTGTCATCCACACCAGTATGACATGGCATTAAAAATCTATACCATTCTGTCATCCACACCAGTATGACATGGCATTAATAATCTCTACCATTCTGCCATCCACACACCAGTCTGACATTGCATTAATAATTTCTACCATTCTATCATCCACACACCAGTCTGACATTGCATTAATAATCTCTACCATGCTATCACCACACACCTGTCTGACATTGCATTAATAATCTCTACCATGCTATCACCACACACCAGTCTGACATTGCATTAAAAATCTATACCATTCAGTCATCCTCACACCAGTCTGACATTGCATTAATAATCTCTACCATTCTGTCATCCACACCAGTATGACATGGCATTAAAAATCTCTACCATTCTGTCATCCACACCAGTATGACATGGCATTAATAATCTCTACCATTCTGCCATCCACACACCAGTCTGACATTGCATTAATAATTTCTACCATTCTATCATCCACACACCAGTCTGACATGGCATTAAAAATCTCTACCATTCTGTCACCTCACACCAGTCTGACATTGCATTAAAAATCTCTACCATTCTGTCATCCACACACCAGTCTGACATGATATTAAAAATCTCTACCATTCTGTCATCCACACCAGTCTGACATGACATTAAAAATATCTACCATTCTGTCATCCACACACCAGTCTGACATTGCATTAATAATCTCTACCATTCTGTCATCCACACCAGTATGACATGGCATTAAAAATCTCTACCATTCTGTCATCCACACCAGTATGACATGGCATTACAAATCTCTACCATTCTGTCATCCACACCAGTATGACATTGCATTAATAATCTCTACCATTCTATCATCCACACACCAGTCTGACATGGCATTAAAAATCTCTACCATTCTGTCACCTCACACCAGTCTGACATTGCATTAAAAATCTCTACCATTCTGTCATCCACACACCAGTCTGACATGATATTAAAAATCTCTACCATTCTGTCATCCACACCAGTCTGACATGACATTAAAAATATCTACCATTCTGTCATCCACACACCAGTCTGACATTGCATTAATAATCTCTACCATTCTGTCATCCACACCAGTATGACATGGCATTAAAAATCTCTACCATTCTGTCATCCACACCAGTATGACATGGCATTACAAATCTCTACCATTCTGTCATCCACACCAGTATGACATTGCATTAAAAATCTCTACCATTCTGTCATCCACACACCAGTCTGACATGATATTAAAAATCTCTACCATTCAGTCATCCTCACACCAGTCTGACATGATATTAAAAATCTCTACCATTCTGTCATCCACACACCAGTCTGACATGACATTAAAAATCTCTACTATTCTGTCATCCACACACCAGTCTGACATTGCATTAATAATCTCTACTATGCTATCACCACACACCAGTCTGACATTGCATTAATAATCTCTACCATGCTATCACCACACACCAGTCTGACATTGCATTAAAAATCTCTACCATTCAGTCATCCTCACACCAGTCTGACATTGCATTAATAATCTCTACCATTCTGTCATCCACACCAGTATGACATGGCATTAAAAATCTCTACCATTCTGTCATCCACACCAGTATGACATGGCATTAATAATCTCTACCATTCTGACATCCACACACCAGTCTGACATTGCATTAATAATTTCTACCATTCTATCATCCACACACCAGTCTGACATGGCATTAAAAATCTCTACCATTCTGTCATCCACACACCAGTCTGACATGGCATTAAAAATCTCTACCATTCTGTCACCTCACACCAGTCTGACATTGCATTAAAAATCTCTACCATTCTGTCATCCACACACCAGTCTGACATGATATTAAAAATCTCTACCATTCTGTCATCCACACCAGTCTGACATGACATTAATAATCTCTACCATTCTGCCATCCACACACCAGTCTGACATTGCATTAATAATCTCTACTATTCTGTCATCCACACACCAGTCTGACATTGCATTTAAAAATCTCTACCATTCTGCCATCCACACACCAGTCTGACATTGCATTAAAAATCTCTACCATTCTGCCATCCACACACCAGTCTGACATGACATTAAAAATATCTACCATTCTGTCATCCACACACCAGTCTGACATTGCATTAATAATCTCTACCATTCTGTCATCCACAACAGTATGACATGGCATTAAAAATCTCTACCATTCTGCCATCCACACACCAGTCTGACATGACATTAAAAATATCTACCATTCTGTCATCCACACACCAGTCTGACATTGCATTAATAATCGCTACCATTCTGTCATCCACACACCAGTCTGACATCCACACACCAGTCTGACATTGCATTAATAATCTCTACCATTCTGCCATCCACACACCAGTCTGACATGGCATTAAAAATCTCTACCATTCTGTCATCCACACACCAGTCTGACATTGCATTAATAATCTCTACCATTCTGTCATCCACACACCAGTCTGACATTGCATTTAAAAATCTCTACCATTCTGCCATCCACACACCAGTCTGACATGACAAATCTCTACCATTCTGCCATCCACACACCAGTCTGACATGACATTAAAAATCTCTACTATTCTGTCATCCACACCAGTATGACATGGCATTAAAAATCTCTACAATTCTGTCATCCACACCAGTATGACATGGCATTACAAATCTCTACCATTCTGTCATCCACACCAGTATGACATGGCATTAATAATCTCTACCATTCTGCCATCCACACACCAGTCTGACATTGCATTAATAATCTCTACTATTCTATCATCCACACACCAGTCTGACATGGCATTAAAAATCTCTACCATTCTGTCATCCACACACCAGTCTGACATGATATTAAAAATCTCTACCATTCTGTCATCCACACACCAGTCTGACATGACATTAAAAATCTCTACCATTCTGTCATCCACACACCAGTCTGACATGGCATTTAAAAATCTCTACTATTCTGTCATCCACACACCAGTCTGACATTGCATTAATAATCTCTACCATTCTATCACCACACACCAGTCTGACATTGCATTAATAATCTCTACCATTCTATCACCACACACCAGTCTGACATTGCATTAATAATCTCTACCATTCTGCCATCCACACACCAGTCTGACATTGCATTAATAATCTCTACCATTCTGCCATCCACACACCAGTCTGACATGGCATTTAAAAGTCTCTACTATTCTGCCATCCACACACTAGTCTGACATTGCATTAATAATCTCTACCATTCTATCACCACACACCAGTCTGACATGGCATTTAAAAGTCTCTACCATTCTGTCATCCACACACCAGTCTGACATGACATTAAAAATCTCTACTATTCTGCCATCCACACACCAATCTGACATAGCATTACAAATATCTACTATTCTGCCATCCACACACCAATCTGACATAGCATTAAAAATATCTACCATTCTGTCATCCACACACCAGTCTGACATTGCATTAATAATCTCTACCATTCTATCACCACACACCAGTCTGACAGAGCATTAATAATCTCTACCATTCTGCCATCCACACACCAGTCTGATATTGCATTAAAAATCTCTACCATTCTGTCATCCACACACCAGTATGACATTGCATTAATAATCTCTACCATTCTGTCACCCACACACCAGTCTGACATTGCATTAATAATCTCTACCATTCTGTCACCCACACACCAGTCTGACATTGCATTAAAAATCTCTACCATTCTGTCATCCACACACCAGTCGGACATTGCATTAAAATCTCTACCATTCTGCCATCCACACACCAATCTGACATAGCATTAAAAATATCTACCATTCTGTCATCCTCACACCAGTCTGACATTGCATTAATAATCTCTACTATTCTGCCATCCACACACCAGTCGGACATTGCATTAATAATCTCTACCATTCTGCCATCCACACACCAGTCGGACATTGCATTAATAATCTCTACTATTCTGCCATCCACACACCAGTCTGACATTGCATTAATAATCTCTACCATTCTGTCATCCACACACCAGTCTGACATTGCATTAATAATCTCTACCATTCTGCCATCCTCATACCAGTCTGACATCCACACACCAGTCTGACATTGCATTAATAATCTCTACCATTCTGTCATCCACGCACCAGTCTGACATCCACACACCAGTCCGACATTGCATTAATAATCTCTACCATTCTGCCATCCACACACCAGTCTGACATGGCATTAAAAATCTCTCCCATTCAGTCATCCTCACACCAGTTTGACATTGCATTAATAATCTCTACCATTCTGTCATCCACACACCAGTCTGACATTGCATTAATAATCTCTACTCTTCTGCCATCCACACACCAGTCTGACATTGCATTAATAATCTCTACTATTCTGTCATCCACACACCAGTCTGACATTGCATTAATAATCTCTACCATTCTGCCATCCACACACCAGTCTGACATGGCATTAAAAATCTCTACCATTCTGCCATCCACACACCAGTCTGACATGGCATTAAAAATCTCTACCATTCTGCCATCCACACACCAGTCTGACATGACATTAAAAATCTCTACCATTCTGTCATCCACACACCAATCTAAAGTTTAAACTTTATTTCTTTTACAACGGTTGCGAAGCAAGTTCTAACAACTTATATTAATCATTCTCGTTTAAACCTGAAAATATATTACATAATTTCAAGAATACGTAAATTGAGAAATATTTACGTATAACTAAGAATGTGAATACCGAACCAGGACAGATTCACACCAGTAAATTCATGCTACACTGGAAACAGTTTGTTAATAATATCTTATTTTATACCCTATGATACAGTCGTAGTATGTAGATCACAATTAGTGACATTCACAGTCCATGTCATCACAATTAGTGACATTCACAGTCCATGTCATCACAATTAGTGACATTCACAGTCCATGTCATCACAATGAGTGACATTCACAGTCCATATCATCACAATGAGTGACATTCACAGTCCATATCATCACACTGAGTGACATTCACAGTCCATATCATCACAATGAGTGACATTCACAGTCCATATCATCACAATGAGTGACATTCACAGTCTATATCATCACACTGAGTGACATTCACAGTCCATGTCATCACACTGAGTGACATTTACAGTCCATGTCATCACAAATATAAGTATGATATACAAGCATGTTTTTCTATTTCAGTTTGTGGTTATGACATTTTGGGGTATATATACAATAGATAGAGAACTCGTCTTTCCTAAGAGACTCGACAAAATTATACCAGTTTGGCTCAATCATGTCGAGGTAAGTTAAATACCAGTTTGGCTCAATCACGTTGAGGTAGGTTAAATACCAGTTTGGCTCAATCACGTTGAGGTAAGTTAAATACCAGTTTGACTCAATCACATCGAGGTAAGTTAAATACCAGTTTGGCTCAATCACGTCGAGGTAAGTTAAATACCAGTTTGGCTCAATCACGTCGAGGTAAGTTAAATAGCAGTTTGACTCAACCACGTTGAGGTAAGTTAAATACCAGTTTGGCTCAATCATGTTGAGGTAGGTTAAATACCAGTTTGACTCAATCACATCAAGGTAAGTTAAATACCAGTTTGGCTCAATCATGTTGAGGTAAGTTAAATACCAGTTTGGCTCAATCATGTTGAGGTAAGTTAAATACCAGTTTGGCTCAATCACGTCGAGGTAAGTTAAATAGCAGTTTGGCTCAATCACGTTGAGGTAAGTTAAATACCAGTTTGGCTCAATCACGTCGAGGTAAGTTAAATAGCAGTTTGGCTCAATCACATCGAGGTAAGTTAAATAGCAGTTTGGCTCAATCACGTTGAGGTAAGTTAAATACCAGTTTGGCTCAATCACGTCGAGGTAAGTTAAATACCAGTTTGGCTCAATCACGTTGAGGTAAGTTAAATACCAGTTTGGCTCAATCATGTTGAGGTAAGTTAAATACCAGTTTGGCTCAATCACGTCGAGGTAAGTTAAATACCAGTTTGGCTCAATCACGTCGAGATAAGTTAAATACCAGTTTGGCTCAATCATGTCGAGGTAAGTTAAATACCAGTTTGGCTCAATCACGTTGAGGTAAGTTAAATACCAGTTTGGCTCAATCATGTCGAGGTAAGAAACAATATTTAGCAAAATACCAGTTTGGCTCAATCACGTCGAGGTAAGTTAAATACCAGTTTGGCTCAATCATGTCGAGGTAAGTTAAATACCAGTTTGGCTCAATCACGTTGAGGTAGGTTAAATACCAGTTTAGCTCAATCACGTCGAGGTAAGTTAAATAGCAGTTTGGCTCAATCACGTTGAGGTAAGTTAAATAGCAGTTTGGCTCAATCACATCGAGGTAAGTTAAATAGCAGTTTGGCTCAATGACGTCGAGGTAAGTTAAATACCAGTTTGGCTCAATCACGTCGAGGTAAGTTAAATACCAGTTTGGCTCAATCACGTCGAGATAAGTTAAATAGCAGTTTGGCTCGATCACGTCGAGGTAAGTTAAATACCAGTTTGGCTCAATCACGTCGAGGTAAGTTAAATACCAGTTTGGCTCAATCATGTCGAGGTAAGTTAAATACCA
Organism: Archivesica marissinica; assembly: GCA_014843695.1. Lineage (NCBI taxonomy): Eukaryota > Metazoa > Mollusca > Bivalvia > Venerida > Vesicomyidae > Archivesica > Archivesica marissinica. Next base: position 24,676,406 of record CM026397.1, on the reverse strand, counting down.
GTTTGGCTCAATCACGTTGAGGTAGGTTAAATACCAGTTTGGCTCAATCACGTCGAGGTAAGTTAAATACCAGTTTGGCTCAATCACGTTGAGGTAAGTTAAATAGCAGTTTGGCTCAATCACATTGAGGTAAGTTAAATAGCAGTTTGGCTCAATCACGTTGAGGTAAGTTAAATAGCAGTTTGGCTCAATCACGTCGAGGTAAGTTAAATACCAGTTTGGCTCAATCACGTCGAGGTAAGTTAAATACCAGTTTGGCTCAATCACGTCGAGGTAAGTTAAATAGCAGTTTGGCTCGATCATGTCGAGGTAAGTTAAATACCAGTTTGGCTCAATCACGTTGAGGTAAGTTAAATACCAGTTTGGCTCAATCATGTCGAGGTAAGTTAAATACCAGTTTGGCTCAATCATGTCGAGGTAAGTTAAATACCAGTTTGGCTCAATCACGTTGAGGTAGGTTAAATACCAGTTTGGCTCAATCACGTCGAGGTAAGTTAAATACCAGTTTGGCTCAATCACGTTGAGGTAAGTTAAATAGCAGTTTGGCTCAATCACATTGAGGTAAGTTAAATAGCAGTTTGGCTCAATCACGTTGAGGTAAGTTAAATAGCAGTTTGGCTCAATCACGTCGAGGTAAGTTAAATACCAGTTTGGCTCAATCACGTCGAGGTAAGTTAAATACCAGTTTGGCTCAATCACGTCGAGGTAAGTTAAATAGCAGTTTGGCTCGATCATGTCGAGGTAAGTTAAATACCAGTTTGGCTCAATCACGTTGAGGTAAGTTAAATACCAGTTTGGCTCAATCATGTCGAGGTAAGTTAAATACCAGTTTGGCTCAATCACGTCGCGGTAAGCAACAATATTTGAGTAAAATACCAGTTTGGCTCGATCATATAGAGGTAATCAACAATATTTGAGTAAAATACCAGTTTGGCTCGATCATATAGAGGTAATCAACAATATTTAGCAAAATACCAGTTTGGCTCGATCATATCGAGGTAATCAACAATATTTAGCAAAATACCAGTTTGGCTCGATCATATAGAGGAGATCACTGCTGAATATATTCCTGGCGTCTATATTCACCATGTGCACTGACAAATGCATACCAGGTTGTTAGAGACATGGGTTTGCCAATGAAATCGGCAGCAAGACAGTATGGTGTGCCACTCTCCACATTAAATGACATTTCTCTCCATGTCACAACTTACCTCATACAAATATTGAAGAGTAACAATTATTACTATGCCCAATGTTAATTAGCTTTTTGGAACTTAACTAATCAACATTTCTGTTACATGAATTTTCAAGTTTGGCCGATAATAGGTACTTTCTTCGACGCCATGTTGAAATCACCAGCGAGTGAATGTGTATTTTATTTTGAACATTTGTTATGCAATCTCAGTTTAGACAATTGCATTAAATGCAGAAATGATCATTTTACGTAGTAATATTATTCCACTTGCCGTAAAAGAGACTGACTAGAAGACATTCACCGAAAAGCCTTAGACGGCCGATTACCGTTATGCCAATGGTACCATTTTGTTTGAAGTCTTTGTTAGGTAATTTATACTAGTTAGCAAAGTTATTGAAAGGGCCTGCAAGGGCCTGCATGGTCCTGTGTTTGTATGCGGGTAATGTTAACCCTTTCAACACCACAAACCTCTAAAAAGCCTTACAAAAAGTGTAGATCCCGATGAGCTGTTCCCAACTGTACTGCCATTTCTGTATTTCCAGCATACAACTGTATTGTCATTTCTATATTTCCAGCATACAACTGTATTGTCATTTCCATATTTCCAGCATACAACTGTATGTCCATTTCTGTATTTCCAGCATACAACTGTATTGTCATTTCCATATTTCCAGCATACAACTGTATGTCCATTTCTGTATTTCCAGCATACAACTGTATTACCATATCTATATTTCCAGCATACAACTGTATTACCATTTCTATATTTACAGCATACAACTGTATTACCATTTCTATATTTCCAGCATACAACTGTATTACCATTTCTATATTTCCAGCATACAACTGTATTGTCATTTCCATATTTCCAGCATACAACTGTATTTCCATTTCTGTATTTCCAGCATACAACTGTATTACCATTTCTATATTTCCAGCATACAACTGTATTACCATTTCTATATTTACAGCATACAACTGTATTACCATTTCTATATTTCCAGCATACAACTGTATTACCATTTCTATATTTCCAGCATACAACTGTATTACCATTTCTGTGTTTCCAGCATACAACTGTATTGTCATTTCTATATTTCCAGCTTACAACTGTATTGTCATTTCTGTATTTCCAGCATACAACTGTATATTGTCATTTCTATATTTCCAGCATACAACTGTATTACCATTTCTGTATTTCCAGCATACAACTGTATTACCATTTCTATATTTCCAGCATACAACTGTACTACCATTTCTATATTTCCAGCATACAACTGTACTACCATTTCTATATTTCCAGCATATAACTGTATTACCATTTCTATATTTCCAGCATACAACTGTATTACCATTTCTGTGTTTCCAGCATACAACTGTATTGTCATTTCTATATTTCCAGCATACAACTGTATTGTCATTTCTGTATTTCCAGCATACAACTGTATATTGTCATTTCTATATTTCCAGCATACAACTGTATTGTCATTTCTGTATTTCCAGCATACAACTGTATTGTCATTTCTGTATTTCCAGCATACAACTGTATATTGTCATTTCTATATTTCCAGCATACAACTGTATTACCATTTCTGTATTTCCAGCATACAACTGTATTACCATTTCTGTATTTCCAGCATACAACTGTATTACCATTTCTATAATTCCAGCATACAACTGTATTTCCAGTATACAACTGTATTGTCATTTCTGTATTTCCAGCATACAACTGTATTGTCATTTCTATATTTCCAGCATACAACTGTATTTCCAGTATACAACTGTATTGTCATTTCTATATTTCCAGCATACAACTGTATTGTCATTTCTATATTTCCAGCATACTGTATTGTCATTTCTATATATCCAGCACACAACTGTATTACCATTTCTGTATTTCCAGCATACAATTGTATACCATTTCTATATTTCCAGCATACAACTGTATTACCATTTCTATATTTCCAGCATACAACTGTACTACCATTTCTATATTTCCAGCATATAACTGTATTACCATTTCTATATTTCCAGCATGCAACTGTATTACCATTTCTATATTTCCAGCATACAACTGTATTTCCAGCATACAACTGTATTTCCAGCATACAACTGTATTACCATTTCTGTATTTCCAGTATACAACTGTATTACCATTTCTATATTTCCAGCATACAACTGTATTACCATTTCTATATTTCCAGCATACAACTGTATTACCATTTCTTATATTGGAGAAGTTCCTGGTATATCATGAATATCCTAACCGTAGACGGGGTTTGGCGATGATGCTGGCATTCGCCTGTAGTTACCTTATGTGGTAAGGGGTTTACTTACTGAATGTTACCTTGTATGTATGTATGTTCCATTAATGTCAAACCCCTTGCAGAGACGTAGACATGTTTGCATATGTGGCGTCCGTGGTCCAGTGGTAGAGCGTCGGATTTGGAATCGAACAGTCCCGGGTTCGATACTCGGTCAGGCCACGTATGTAGTATCATTGAGCAAGGCACCTCACACACATTGCTTAGTACTGGTTAATGGCTTAAGTCGGCTAAGCCTGCCCAGGAAAACATGTCTAAGTCCCCGCGAGGGGTTTGACATTAAAGGAACATACATACATACAAGCTTAGCCGACCTAAGTGGTTAACCAGTACTAAGCAATGTGTAATGACATACATACATACATACATAGCCTGACTGAGTATCGAACCCGGGACCGATCAATTCCAAATCCGACGCTCTACCACTAGACCACGGATGCCACACTATAGTAAGGGATTTCCTGGATGTTACCTTGTATGGTAAGGGGTTTCCTGGATGTTACCTTGTATGGTAAGGGGTTTCCTGGATGTTACCTTGTATGGTAAGGGGTTTCCTGGATGTTACCTTGTATGGTAAGGGGTTGTTGAATGTTACCTTGTATGGTAAGGGGTTTCCTGGTTGTTGAATGTTACCTTGTATGGTAAGGGGTTTCCTGGTTGTTGAATGTTACCTTGTATGGTAAGGGGTTTCCTGGATGTTGAATGTTACCTTGTATGGTAAGGGGTTTCCTGGATGTTGAATGTTACCTTGTATGGTAAGGGGTTTCCTGGATGTTGAATGTTACCTTGTATGGTAAGGGGTTTCCTGGTTGTTGAATGTTACCTTGTATGGTAAGGGGTTTCCTGGATGTTGAATGTTACCTTGTATGGTAAGGGGTTTCCTGGTTGTTGAATGTTACCTTGTGTGGTAAGGGGTTTCCTGGATGTTACTGTGTATGGTAAGGGGTTTCCTGGTTGTTGGATGTTACCTTGTATGGTAAGGGGTTTCCTGGTTGTTGAATGTTACCTTGTGTGGTAAGGGGTTTCCTGGATGTTACTGTGTATGGTAAGGGGTTTCCTGGTTGTTGGATGTTACCTTGTATGGTAAGGGGTTTCCTGGTTGTTGGATGTTACCTTGTATGGTAAGGGGTTTCCTGGTTGTTGAATGTTACCTTGTATGGTAAGGGGTTTCCTGGATGTTACCTTGTATGATAAGGGGTTTCCTGGTTGTTGAATGTTACCTTGTATGGTAAGGGGTTTCCTGGATGTTGAATGTTACCTTGTATGGTAAAGGGTTTCCTGGTTGTTGAATGTTACCTTGTGTGGTAAGGGGTTTCCTGGATGTTACCCTGTATGGTAAGGGGTTTCCTGGATGTTACCATGTATGATAAGGGGTTTCCTGGATGTTACCTTGTATGGTAAGGGGTTTCCTGGATGTTACCTTGTATGGTAAGGGGTTTCCTGGATGTTACCTTGTATGGTAAGGGGTTTCCTGGATGTTACCTTGTATGGTAAGGGGTTTCCTGGTTGTTGAATGTTACCTTGTATGGTAAGGGGTTTCCTGGTTGTTGAATGTTACCGTGTATGGTAAGGGGTTTCCTGGATGTTACCTTGTATGGTAAGGGGTTTCCTGGTTGTTGGATGTTACCTTTATGGTAAGGGGTTTCTTGGATGTTGAATGTTACCTTGTATGGTAAGGGGTTTCCTGGATGTTGAATGTTACCTTGTATGGTAAGGGGTTTCCTGGTTGTTGAATGTTACCTTGTATGGTAAGGGGTTTCCTGGTTGTTGAATGTTACCTTGTATGGTAAGGGGTTTCCTGGTTGTTGAATGTTACCTTGTATGGTAAGGGGTTTCCTGGATGTTACTGTGTATGGTAAGGGGTTTCCTGGATGTTGAATGTTACCTTGTATGGTAAGGGGTTTCCTGGATGTTGAATGTTACCTTGTATGGTAAGGGGTTTCCTGGATGTTGAATGTTACCTTGTATGGTAAGGGGTTTCCTGGTTGTTGGATGTTACCTTTATGGTAAGGGGTTTCCTGGATGTTGAATGTTACCTTGTATGGTAAGGGGTTTCCTGGTTGTTGAATGTTACCTTGTATGGTAAGGGGTTTCCTGGATGTTGAATGTTACCTTGTATGGTAAGGGGTTTCCTGGTTGTTGAATGTTACCTTGTGTGGTAAGGGGTTTCCTGGATGTTACTGTGTATGGTAAGGGGTTTCCTGGTTGTTGGATGTTACCTTGTATGGTAAGGGGTTTCCTGGTTGTTGAATGTTACCTTGTATGGTAAGGGGTTTCCTGGATGTTGAATGTTACCTTGTATGGTAAGGGGTTTCCTGGATGTTGAATGTTACCTTGTATGGTAAGGGGTTTCCTGGATGTTGAATGTTACCTTGTATGGTAAGGGGTTTCCTGGTTGTTGAATGTTACCTTGTATGGTAAGGGGTTTCCTGGTTGTTGAATGTTACCTTGTATGGTAAGGGGTTTCCTGGATGTTACCTTGTATGGTAAGGGTTTCCTGGTTGTTGATGTTACCTTTATGGTAAGGGGTTTCCTGGATGTGAATGTTCCTTGTATGGTAAGGGGTTCCTGGATGTTGAATGTTACCTTGTATGGTAAGGGGTTTCCTGGTGTTGAATGTTACCTGTATGGTAAGGGGTTTCCTGGATGTTACCTTGTATGGTAAGGGGTTTCCTGGTTGTTGAATGTTACCTTGTATGGTAAGGGGTTTCCTGGATGTTACCTTGTATGGTAAGGGGTTTCCTGGATGTTGAATGTTACCTTGTATGGTAAGGGGTTTCCTGGATGTTGAATGTTACCTTGTATGGTAAGGGGTTTCCTGGATGTTGAATGTTACCTTGTATGGTAAGGGGTTTCCTGGTGTTGAATGTTACCTTGTATGGTAAGGGGTTTCCTGGATGTTGAATGTTACCTTGTATGGTAAGGGGTTTCCTGGATGTTGAATGTTACCTTGTATGGTAAGGGTTTCCTGGTGTTGAATGTTACCTTGTATGGTAAGGGGTTCCTGGTGTTGAATGTTACCTTGTATGGTAAGGGGTTTCCTGGTTGTTGAATGTTACCTTGTGTGGTAAGGGGTTTCCTGGATGTTACTGTGTATGGTAAGGGGTTTCCTGGTTGTTGGATGTTACCTTGTATGGTAAGGGGTTTCCTGGTTGTTGAATGTTACCTTGTGTGGTAAGGGGTTTCCTGGATGTTACTGTGTATGGTAAGGGGTTTCCTGGTTGTTGGATGTTACCTTGTATGGTAAGGGGTTTCCTGGTTGTTGGATGTTACCTTGTATGGTAAGGGGTTTCCTGGTTGTTGAATGTTACCTTGTATGGTAAGGGGTTTCCTGGATGTTACCTTGTATGATAAGGGGTTTCCTGGTTGTTGAATGTTACCTTGTATGGTAAGGGGTTTCCTGGATGTTGAATGTTACCTTGTATGGTAAAGGGTTTCCTGGTTGTTGAATGTTACCTTGTGTGGTAAGGGGTTTCCTGGATGTTACCCTGTATGGTAAGGGGTTTCCTGGATGTTACCATGTATGATAAGGGGTTTCCTGGATGTTACCTTGTATGGTAAGGGGTTTCCTGGATGTTACCTTGTATGGTAAGGGGTTTCCTGGATGTTACCTTGTATGGTAAGGGGTTTCCTGGATGTTACCTTGTATGGTAAGGGGTTTCCTGGTTGTTGAATGTTACCTTGTATGGTAAGGGGTTTCCTGGTTGTTGAATGTTACCGTGTATGGTAAGGGGTTTCCTGGATGTTACCTTGTATGGTAAGGGGTTTCCTGGTTGTTGGATGTACCTTTATGGTAAGGGGTTTCCTGGATGTTGAATGTTACCTTGTATGGTAAGGGGTTTCCTGGATGAATGTTACCTTGTATGGTAAGGGGTTTCCTGGTTGTTGAATGTTACCTTGTATGGTAAGGGGTTTCCTGGTTGTTGAATGTTACCTTGTATGGTAAGGGGTTTCCTGGTTGTGAATGTACCTTGTATGGTAAGGGGTTTCCTGGTTGTTGAATGTTACTTGTATGGTAAGGGGTTTCCTGGATGTTGAATGTTACCTTGTATGGTAAGGGGTTTCCTGGATGTTGAATGTTACCTTGTATGGTAAGGGGTTTCCTGGATGTTGAATGTTACCTTGTATGGTAAGGGGTTTCCTGGATGTTACTGTGTATGGTAAGGGGTTTCCTGGATGTTGAATGTTACCTTGTATGGTAAGGGGTTTCCTGGTTGTTGAATGTTACCTTGTATGGTAAGGGGTTTCCTGGATGTTGAATGTTACCTTGTATGGTAAGGGGTTTCCTGGATGTTGAATGTTACCTTGTATGGTAAGGGGTTTCCTGGATGTTACCTTGTATGGTAAGGGGTTTCCTGGTTGTTGAATGTTACCTTGTGTGGTAAGGGGTTTCCTGGATGTTACTGTGTATGGTAAGGGGTTTCCTGGTTGTTGAATGTTACCTTGTATGGTAAGGGGTTTCCTGGATGTTGAATGTTACCTTGTATGGTAAGGGGTTTCCTGGATGTTGAATGTTACCTTGTATGGTAAGGGGTTTCCTGGATGTTGAATGTTACCTTGTATGGTAAGGGGTTTCCTGGTTGTTGAATGTTACCTTGTATGGTAAGGGGTTTCCTGGTTGTTGAATGTTACCGTGTATGGTAAGGGGTTTCCTGGATGTTACCTTGTATGGTAAGGGGTTCCTGGTTGTTGGATGTTACCTTTATGGTAAGGGGTTTCCTGGATGTTGAATGTTACCTTGTATGGTAAGGGGTTTCCTGGATGTTGAATGTTACCTTGTATGGTAAGGGGTTTCCTGGTTGTTGAATGTTACCTTGTATGGTAAGGGGTTTCCTGGTTGTTGAATGTTACCTTGTATGGTAAGGGGTTTCCTGGTTGTTGAATGTTACCTTGTATGGTAAGGGGTTTCCTGGATGTTACTGTGTATGGTAAGGGGTTTCCTGGATGTTGAATGTTACCTTGTATGGTAAGGGGTTTCCTGGATGTTGAATGTTACCTTGTATGGTAAGGGGTTTCCTGGATGTTGAATGTTACCTTGTATGGTAAGGGGTTTCCTGGTTGTTGGATGTTACCTTTATGGTAAGGGGTTTCCTGGATGTTGAATGTTACCTTGTATGGTAAGGGGTTTCCTGGTTGTTGAATGTTACCTTGTATGGTAAGGGGTTTCCTGGATGTTGAATGTTACCTTGTATGGTAAGGGGTTTCCTGGTTGTTGAATGTTACCTTGTGTGGTAAGGGGTTTCCTGGATGTTACTGTGTATGGTAAGGGGTTTCCTGGTTGTTGGATGTTACCTTGTATGGTAAGGGGTTTCCTGGTTGTTGAATGTTACCTTGTATGGTAAGGGGTTTCCTGGATGTTGAATGTTACCTTGTATGGTAAGGGGTTTCCTGGATGTTGAATGTTACCTTGTATGGTAAGGGGTTTCCTGGATGTTGAATGTTACCTTGTATGGTAAGGGGTTTCCTGGTTGTTGAATGTTACCTTGTATGGTAAGGGGTTTCCTGGTTGTTGAATGTTACCTTGTATGGTAAGGGGTTTCCTGGATGTTGAATGTTACCTTGTATGGTAAGGGGTTTCCTGGTTGTTGAATGTTACCTTGTATGGTAAGGGGTTTCCTGGATGTTGAATGTTACCTTGTATGGTAAAGGGTTTCCTGGTTGTTGAATGTTACCTTGTGTGGTAAGGGGTTTCCTGGATGTTACCCTGTATGGTAAGGGGTTTCCTGGATGTTACCATGTATGATAAGGGGTTTCCTGGATGTTACCTTGTATGGTAAGGGGTTTCCTGGATGTTACCTTGTATGGTAAGGGGTTTCCTGGATGTTACCTTGTATGGTAAGGGGTTTCCTGGATGTTACCTTGTATGGTAAGGGGTTTCCTGGTTGTTGAATGTTACCTTGTATGGTAAGGGGTTTCCTGGTTGTTGAATGTTACCGTGTATGGTAAGGGGTTTCCTGGATGTTACCTTGTATGGTAAGGGGTTTCCTGGTTGTTGGATGTTACCTTTATGGTAAGGGGTTTCTTGGATGTTGAATGTTACCTTGTATGGTAAGGGGTTTCCTGGATGTTGAATGTTACCTTGTATGGTAAGGGGTTTCCTGGTTGTTGAATGTTACCTTGTATGGTAAGGGGTTTCCTGGTTGTTGAATGTTACCTTGTATGGTAAGGGGTTTCCTGGTTGTTGAATGTTACCTTGTATGGTAAGGGGTTTCCTGGATGTTGAATGTTACCTTGTATGGTAAGGGGTTTCCTGGTTGTTGAATGTTACCTTGTATGGTAAGGGGTTTCCTGGTTGTTGGATGTTACCTTGTATGGTAAGGGGTTTCCTGGTTGTTGAATGTTACCTTGTATGGTAAGGGGTTTCCTGGATGTTACTGTGTATGGTAAGGGGTTTCCTGGATGTTGAATGTTACCTTGTATGGTAAGGGGTTTCCTGGTTGTTGAATGTTACCTTGTATGGTAAGGGGTTTCCTGGATGTTGAATGTTACCTTGTATGGTAAGGGGTTTCCTGGATGTTGAATGTTACCTTGTATGGTAAGGGGTTTCCTGGATGTTACCTTGTATGGTAAGGGGTTTCCTGGTTGTTGAATGTTACCTTGTATGGTAAGGGGTTTCCTGGTTGTTGGATGTTACCTTGTATGGTAAGGGGTTCTTGGATGTTGAATGTTACCTTGTATGGTAAGGGGTTTCCTGGATGTTACTGTGTATGGTAAGGGGTTTCCTGGATGTTGAATGTTACCTTGTATGGTAAGGGGTTTCCTGGT
>CM026397.1:24641693-24665122 GCA_014843695.1 Archivesica marissinica | reverse complement strand
GAATGTTACCTTGTATGGTAAGGGGTTTCCTGGTTGTTGAATGTTACCTTGTATGGTAAGGGGTTTCCTGGTTGTTGAATGTTACCTTGTATGGTAAGGGGTTTCCTGGATGTTGAATGTTACCTTGTATGGTAAGGGGTTTCCTGGTTGTTGAATGTTACCTTGTATGGTAAGGGGTTTCCTGATGTTGAATGTTACCTTGTATGGTAAAGGGTTCCTGGTTGTTGAATGTTACCTTGTGTGGTAAGGGGTTTCCTGGATGTTACCTGTATGGTAAGGGGTTCCTGGATGTTACCATGTATGATAAGGGGTTTCCTGGATGTTACCTTGTATGGTAAGGGGTTTCCTGGATGTTACCTTGTATGGTAAGGGTTTCCTGGATGTTACCTGTATGGTAAGGGGTTTTCCTGGATGTTACCTTGTATGGTAAGGGGTTTCCTGGTTGTTGAATGTTACCTTGTATGGTAAGGGGTTTCCTGGTTGTGAAGTTACCGTGTATGGTAAGGGGTTTCCTGGATGTTACCTTGTATGGTAAGGGGTTTCCTGGTTGTTGGATGTTACCTTTATGGTAAGGGGTTTCTTGGATGTTGAATGTTACCTTGTATGGTAAGGGGTTTCCTGGATGTTGAATGTTACCTTGTATGGTAAGGGGTTTCCTGGTTGTTGAATGTTACCTTGTATGGTAAGGGGTTTCCTGGATGTTGAATGTTACCTTGTATGGTAAGGGGTTTCCTGGTTGTTGAATGTTACCTTGTATGGTAAGGGGTTTCCTGGATGTTGAATGTTACCTTGTATGGTAAGGGGTTTCCTGGTTGTTGAATGTTACCTTGTATGGTAAGCCAACCTGTATGTAAGGGTTTCCTGGTTGTTGATGTTACCTTGTATGGTAAGGGTTTCCTGGATGTTACTGTGTATGGTAAGGGGTTTCCTGGATGTTGAATGTTACCTTGTATGGTAAGGGGTTTCCTGGTTGTTGAATGTTACCTTGTATGGTAAGGGGTTTCCTGGATGTTGAATGTTACCTTGTATGGTAAGGGGTTTCCTGGATGTTGAATGTTACCTTGTATGGTAAGGGGTTTCCTGGATGTTACCTTGTATGGTAAGGGGTTTCCTGGTTGTTGAATGTTACCTTGTATGGTAAGGGGTTTCCTGGTTGTTGGATGTTACCTTGTATGGTAAGGGGTTCTTGGATGTTGAATGTTACCTTGTATGGTAAGGGGTTTCCTGGATGTTACTGTGTATGGTAAGGGGTTTCCTGGATGTTGAATGTTACCTTGTATGGTAAGGGGTTTCCTGGTTTCCATTATATAAATATGGTATGAAATCATCACGATGGTACGAGCCTGTGTATCTCTTCATTTCAGGATTCTGTGGATAGCATATTATGAAGATATCTGGGTGTACCCGATACTGCAGGTGATGGAGGGACACCAGCGGGCCATGTTTATTCTTGTCCTAATGGCATTTTTTATTAGTATATACGTCCTAGGAGAAGCTCTTAACAATTATATATGGCGTGAGTATATTTGTTTGTTACATTTAATATAAACTTTATTTATTTTACAACGATTAAAACTTTAAACTTAGCTTGGATGAAAGCGTAAATGTGGGAGTAAACCAGAGTACCCGGAGAAAACCTACCTGTCCAAACTGATGACCACCGTACCATTTTTTTTTACTTATACAAATTTATTTTAGCTCGATTGCGAAACAAGTTATTTCAACTTCTATTAATCACTCTCGAGACCTCATTCCTGATGGAATCCATCGCCACGAGGGAGAGAGAAGAGGCAACTTCCCAGTCTGAGGATCGAACCCGGGCTGCATTGGAGAGAAGCGGATAATGTTGGAAAGCATTTTGGTAATCTTGCTCATTTACAGTGCCGCCTGCAGGCAGACCTATTTACAGTGATGCCTGCAGGCAGACCTATTTACAGTGCCATGCCTGCAGGCAGACCTATTTACAGTGCCATGCCTGCAGGCAGACCTATTTACAGTGCCATGCCTGCAGGCAGACCTATTTAAGGAATCCGCTGGAAACCCGCGAGTCATTACTTATATTTACATTAATTATTCGTTTCAATGACCCAAAGGAAACTATAGCACACTTTGTATATACAGTCAAACCTGTGTTAGTGGTCACCTCCATTAAGCAGCCAACCTGTATTAAGCAGCCAGTTTCTAAGTTCCCAGTATGCTGTTTTACTATACATTCGACCTCTATTAAGCAGCCAACCTGTGCTAAGCAGCCACTTTCTATGATTCCCTTGGATGGCTGCTTAAGACAGGTTTCACTGTAAAATGCTTTTAGTCCAGATTTGCAACTTACCGTATGCCGGAACAGGTAAATAGATCATCCTTGGAACAGTGTATACTGTAAGACACGCCTTTTCTCGCGACTAACACTGCAAGCACGCATGTTGGCTGCATATCATTTAAATATTGTAAAGAAGTCCGAGATATTAGTCGCGCATGACACGATTTTACCGTGACCCGAGTAATTTTCGGATATTTTACAGATTTTCGCCGTTTTTATCAATTTTCGCCAGATTGATATTTTATTAGCCAATTGATATGCGTAATTTATCAGACTTTAACTTTGATGTATTGAAAACATTAATTAATGTACACAATTGTCGTCAATTTGCATAATTTGGCGATTTTAACACATTGCGTCCTCAGATATTCAATCTTAGTTCAATCTATCGTATAATGAAAGTAGTACCCGCATTCTGTATACCCTATATTCAAATCAGTATGAGCAATCATAACTGACAAAACTGACTATTCCCGCATTTCCAAACTTCAAAAGTCCCTAGAACAACAACCTCTCTACAACAACCAATCTTGGGTGTATCCGGATGGTGTCTGCTCTAGAGAGGTTTGACTGTATATGAAAAAGTTGGCAGTTTCTTCCGGAGGTTTGTGCACCCAAGTACTGGTTAACCCAGGAAAGGTGTTGTTAGGTAAACTGCCCGCCGGCGATATAGCCCAAAATGGTGCTGATGCAGGCGTAAAACCTGAAATATAACATAACATATTGAATTTGGGCTACTAATATGACCAAAGCAGTCCAGTGGTAACATGCTGGACTGGTAATCCAGGTATCGCAGGTTCGATCCCCCGTCTGACCCTAATAAAATGAACAATCTTTCAGATGGGACTTTAAACCGAGGTCTCGTGTTGGTGCTGTACACCGTGCACGTAAAAGAACCAGAGGATACTCTGGAATAGGTCTCTGTCTGTATCATTGCACTATCCTCCAAAAATCTAAAATGACTAATCTCTTCAGGAGACGTCGCTCGTATGGGTAACCGGTAGAGACGATAAATAAGCGTAAAACACACACACTATTATGACCTACTTACATTTGCATTACAGGTAAGGAGAGAGCAGTGCTTGCTACCAAAGTGAAAGTAAAGAAGGAGTCATGAAAGAAAGAACGCACAGACATTTGCGCATATAAACCACCACTTCTGTAGAAATTCAGGGCTCATTCTAGAGGGTGATTTCGCCCCTTGGGGGCCCCACTTCTAACCTTCTTTTTTTTACAATTTTCATACACAATTATGCAGGGTTCATTCTAGGTCAGAATTTTTGGGAGAAGTGAGAAAGCGCGCGATCGCTTCCTTAAATGGTGTTCTTTAATATACTTCTGCAAAATAGGGTTAAAATGCACAGTACAACCATTAAATACAACATTTGAATAGAAGGAGTGCTTTATAATGGGGCAGTGTATCTTACTAGACACAATTTTGTTTGAAAATCATAAAAACCAAAAAGATATTATATTTTTTTAGGGAGAAGTCATGGTCCCTAGGGCAACAATTTCGCCCACATCGTCCTCTAGAATGATCCCTGAATTATATCCAGTAAGATACACTGGCCCAATATAAAGCACTCGTTCCATTCAAATGTTGTATTTAGTGGTCATACTGTGTATTTTAAAGCTCTTTTGTTGATATTTTTTTTAACCCATTCAACACTAATTAACTGACATGGACTGGTCCATGATATTCATAGACCAATAAATTGATCAAAACATTACATTTGGACTAGTTCATTTATATCAAAGTGGGTAATATTTTACTAAAAATAGTAACATTTACTAGAAAAAGTGCAGATCCTGATGAGACGGCTCGAAATGAGCGCCTCATCTGGATCTACACTATTTGCATACCTATTTAGAGGTCTGTAGTGTTGAAAGGGTTAAATAACACAATTTAGGGACGCAATCGCGCGCTTTCTCACTTCTCGCCAAATTTATAACCTAGAATGAACCCTGAGTATAATCAAAATAATCATCATCATCATCATCATCATCATCATTGCACAACGAGTGTTGTAGATTGATGATGACATTTAACCCTCCATTGTTATCCCCCCCCCCACCGTGTAGCGGGAAACCTGCGGGAGACGTATAGAATTGATCTCTGTCCTTCCATCACAAATTCATGTCCATTCCATTTAATACCGTTCAAACAGTATTTGCAAAGAACATAGAGCCAGATCAGCCGCCATGGAACGTACCGTCTGATCAGGCTCTATGCTGTTTGCTATTCAGATGATCTTGCTAAGACACTTGGCTATGTAGCAAACAACATAGATCCTGATCAGCACGCAGCGTCACGCTGTGGCTGATCTGGATCTATGTTGCTTGCAAAAGCCTTTAAATGTATCCCGAATGAAATGGGTTAACCATTAGAGGAATTTTAGAATTACTTGCACAAATGTTAATCGTATCGAGATGTGCCTCAACCATGTTGGTTCAAGGATAAGAACAAAATTAGAACTTTGGACTTCAAATATCTTTTCGTGTCTGTTAGTGTATACAAATTTATTTTAGCTCGATTGCGAAACAAGTTCTTACAACTTTTAATTAATTAATCACTCTAGAGACCTCATTCCTGAGGGAATCCATCGCCACGAGGGAGAGAGAAGATGCAATGTGGAATTTAAATGCCTACCTAAGGGCACAATTGTAACAGATCCAGCGGGGCTCGAACTTGGGGCTTTCGCACCTGAAGCGAACGCGCTACCACTGCGCTATCACGACTTCCACTTCGTGTCTGTTCCATAACCGCCAGAGGTTTTTTTAAAAATGACTTGGCAAAATGCTACTCTAATCTGGACAAATGTACAGAGCACACGTTTCGGCCATGTTAGTTCTAGATAAAGCTTGTTAACCATGTGGGTACGATGTACAGAGCACATGTTTCAGCCATGTTAGTTCTAGATAAAGCTTGTTAACCATGTGGGTACGATGTACAGAGCACATGTTTCGGCCATGTTAGTTCTAGATAAAGCTTGTTAACCATGTGGGTACGATGTACAGAGCACATGTTTCAGCCATGTTAGTTCTAGATAAAGCTTGTTAACCATGTGGGTACGATGTACAGAGCACATGTTTCAGGCATGTTAGTTATAGATAAAGCTTGTTAACCATGTGGGTACGATGTACAGAGCACATGTTTCAGCCATGTTAGTTCTAGATAAAGCTTGTTAACCATGTGGGTACGATGTACAGAGCACATGTTTCAGCCATGTTAGTTCTAGATAAAGCTTGTTAACCATGTGGGTACGATGTACAGAGCACATGTTTCAGGCATGTTAGTTATAGATAAAGCTTGTTAACCATGTGGGTACGATGTACAGAGCACATGTTTCAGCCATGTTAGTTCTAGATAAAGCTTGTTAACCATGTGGGTATGATGTACAGAGCACATGTTTCAGGCATGTTAGTTATAGATAAAGCTTGTTAACCATGTGGGTACGATGTACAGAGCACATGTTTCAGCCATGTTAGTTCTAGATAAAGCTTGTTAACCATGTGGGTACGGTGTACTTATTAGGGTCAGGCGGGGGATCGTACTTGCCATCCCTGGATTACCAGTCCAGCGTGTTACCACTGGACTACAGATCCGTCTGTGATGGCGGTAGATATGGCTGTCTCTGGGGTTGCCCTCTTGTAGAAGCTAAAAGAGTCCATTACAGAATTATAGGGCTGAAGAACACTTTATAGAGGAGTCCATTTACATTCATCAATAGAACAGTCCATTGACAGAAATATATGGTTGATTGCCCCTTTCATCAATAGAACATTGTAATTGTATTGACTTTCAAATTTTTTTGATAAAATGTACATATTTTCGGATATAACCCTACATTCGGACAGAGTATTATTAATGAAAATCATGAATTAACGATCAACTTTTATTTTATGCTAATTGATGAAA
Organism: Archivesica marissinica; assembly: GCA_014843695.1. NCBI lineage: Eukaryota > Metazoa > Mollusca > Bivalvia > Venerida > Vesicomyidae > Archivesica > Archivesica marissinica. Next base: position 24,658,886 of record CM026397.1, on the reverse strand, counting down.
TACAGTGTTCTATCAGTGAGATATAATCCATATCACCACTGCATATCACTCACTGTATTTTGCCGGACTACTTTTTTATTATTTCCCTTCCCAATACACTATTCTTGCACTATTACTCTCCCTTTAAATGCTTAGACAACGTGTTATTTAATTGTCACCGTTTACCTGGCTTCAATGACACTATTTACCTGTATTATTGTTTTTGTTATGAAACAAATCAAAAGCGAAATACAACTGACAATGTCTTGAAGTTTGTCACTGCAAATTGTAACAATAAATCCAATAAATGTTTTCATGTATTTTTCCTCGATTCAACTTTAAATTCAAGATGGCGGCAGATTTGTGTATCGACTCACGACGTATAGTCGTCAATGTATTCATCCGCGTAAAAACACGGCACCTGGTATTTTAATTTCTTCATTTTGTGTTTGTTTTTCACCAATTAGCATAAAATAAAAAGAAAATGTGTTTGTTTTGAGTGAATATGGAATATATCTCACCTTGAAGTGAGAACATTTTCATATTCAAATATTTGAAATTTGAGATATATTCCATATTCACTCAAAACAAACAAATATCCTCTATATATCGGGAAAATTAGCAAAATAGAAATGCTCGGCAATAAATGTATGCTACAGTATATGAAATGAACAAGCTTGGCAGTATCACCCACAGATAAGCGTCTGGTACCATAGCCGGTGTTCGGGGGAACCGTATACATCAACATTTTTAATCAAGATCTGATATTTATTGTGGTTATGTCTTATTAAACATTCTCTACGATTATTGCTTTGATTTATCTTACAACATTGGGCCAGTTGCTAGACTATGCTTCAGTTGGTTTAACCCTATCCCACAGAAACGCCGATTAGTGCAGTGGTTAGCGCACTCGCTTCTCACCAATGCAACCCAGGTTCGATCTTCGGACCAGGAAATGTGCGAGGTGGTACGGTGATCGGACAGCAATGAGAGTGATCAAAGTTGTTTAACCCATTCAACACCAAGTAACTCACATGGACTGGTCCATGATATTCATAAACCAATAAATGAATCAGAAAATCACATGGACAAATTCATTTATCAAAATGGGTAATTATGTCTAAAAATAGTCATATCACTGGCAAAAAGTGCAGATCCTGATGAGACGGCTCATCACGAGCCGGCTCATCTGGATCTACACTTTTTGTAAGCCTATTTAGAGGTCTGTGGTGTTGAAAGGGTTAAACTTGCTTTGTAAAATAAATAAAGTTTAAACAGAAGCGCTTCTCCACCGATTTACACATTTGCAGTGAAACAATGAGAAAACTCAACAAGTTCAGTCTGAGATAGCAAACCTCCGCCATGCTCAGAGATAGCAAACCTCCGCCATGCTCAGAGATAGCAAACCTCCGCAATGCTCAGAGATAGCAAACCTCCGCCATGCTCAGAGATAGCAAACCTCTGCCACGCTGCGAGATAGTAAACCTCCACCATGGTGCGAGATAGCAAACCTCTGCCACACTGCGAGATAGCAAACCTCTGCCACACTGCCAGATAGCAAACCTCCGTCACACTGCGAGACAGCAAACCTCCGCCACACTGCGAGATAGCAAACCTCCGCCACGCTGCCAGACAGCAAACCTCTGCCACGGTGCGAGATAGCAAAACTCCGCCACACTGCGAGATAGCAAACCTCTGCCACACTGCCAAATAGCAAACCTCCGCCACACTGCCAGATAGCAAACCTCCGCCACACTGCCAGATAGCAAACCTCTGCCACACTGCCAGACAGCAAACCTCCGCCACACTGCCAGACAGCAAACCCCCGCCACACTGCCAGATAGCAAACCCCCGCCACACTGCCAGACAGCAAACCTCCGCCACACTGCCAGACAGCAATCCCCCGCCACACTGCCAGATAGCAAACCTCCGCCACACTGCGAGATAGCAAACCTCCGCCACGCTGCCAGACAGCAAACCTCCACCACGGTGCGAGATAGCAAACCTCCGCCACGCTGCCAGATAGCAAACCTCCACCACACTGCCAGACAGCAAACCTCCGCCACACTGCCAGATAGCAAACCTCCACCACACTGCGAGATAGCAAACCTCCGCCACGCTGCCAGACAGCAAACCTCCGCCACACTGCGAGATAGCAAACCTCCGCCACGCTGCGAGATAGCAAACCTCCGCCACGCTGCCAGATAGCAAACCTCCACCACACTGCGAGATAGCAAACCTCCGCCACACTGCCAGATAGCAAACCTCCACCACACTGCCAGATAGCAAACCTCTGCCAGATAGCAAACCTCTGCCACAAACAGAGATAGCAAACCTCCACCACACTACCAGATAGCAAACCTCCACCACGTTGCGAGATAGCAAACCTCCGCCATACTCGGAGTTAGCAAACCTCCGCCACGCTCAGAGATAGCAAACCTCCGCCACACTACCAGATAGCAAACCTCCACCACGTTGCGAGATAGCAAACCTCCGCCACACTCAGAGATAGCAAACCTCCACCACACTACCAGTTAGCAAACCTCCGCCACACTGCCAGATATCAAACCTCCGCCACGCTGCGAGATAGCAAACCTCCGCCACGCTGCGAGATAGCAAACCTCCGCCACGCTCAGAGATAGCAATCTTCTGCCACTCTGTGAGATAGCAAACCTCCGCCATGCTCAGAGATAACAAACCTCCGCCACACTACCAGACAGCAAACCTCCGCCACGCTCAGAGATAGCAAACCTCCGCCACACTACGAGATAGCAAACCTCCACCACACTACGAGATAGCAAACCTCCGCCACACTGTGAGACAGCAAACCTCCGCCACGCTCAGAGATAGCAAACTTCCACAACGTTGTGAGATAGCAAACCTCCGCCACACTGCCAGATAGCAAACCTCTGCCACGCTGCGAGATGGTAAACCACCACGCTGCGAGATAGCAAACCTCCGCCACACTGCGAGATAGCAAACCTCCGCCACGCTGCCAGACAGCAAACCTCCGCCACGGTGCGAGATAGCAAACCTCCGCCACACTGCGAGATAGCAAACCTCCGCCACGCTGCGAGATAGCAAACCTCCGCCACGCTGCCAGATAGCAAACCTCCGCCACGCTGCGAGATAGCAAACCTCCGCCACACTGCGAGATAGCAAACCTCCACCACACTGCCAGATAGCAAACCTCTGCCACAAACAGAGATAGCAAACCTCCGCCACGTTGCGAGATAGCAAACCTCCGCCACACTCGGAGTTAGCAAACCTCCGCCACGCTCAGAGATAGCAAACCTCCGCCACACTACCAGATAGCAAACCTCCACCACGTTGCGAGATAGCAAACCTCCGCCACACTCAGATATAGCAAACCTCCACCACACTACCAGTTAGCAAACCTCCGCCACACTGCCAGATATCAAACCTCCACCACGCTGCGAGATAGCAAACCTCTGCCACACTACCAGATAGCAAACCTCCACCACACTGCGAGACAGCAAACCTCCGCCACACTGCGAGATAGCAAACCTCTGCCACACTGCGAGATAGCAAACCTCCGCCACGCTGCCAGACAGCAAACCTCCGCCACGGTGCGAGATAGCAAACCTCCGCCACACTACCAGATAGCAAACCTCCGCCACACTACCAGATAGCAAACCTCTGCCACGTTGCCAGATAGCAAACCTCCGCCACACTACCAGATAGCAAACCTCCGCCACGCTGCCAGATAGCAAACCTCCGCCACACTATCAGATAGCAAACCTCCGCCACGCTGCCATATAGCAAACCTCCGCCACGCTGCGAGATAGCAAACCTCCGCCACGCTGCCAGATAGCAAACCTCCGCCACGCTGCGAGATAGCAAACCTCCGCCACACTGCGAGATAGCAAACCTCCACCACACTGCCAGATAGCAAACCTCTGCCAGATAGCAAACCTCTGCCACAAACAGAGATAGCAAACCTCCGCCACACTACCAGATAGCAAACCTCCACCACGTTGCGAGATAGCAAACCTCCGCCACACTCGGAGTTAGCAAACCTCCGCCACGCTCAGAGATAGCAAACCTCCGCCACACTACTAGATAGCAAACCTCCACCACGTTGCGAGATAGCAAACCTCCGCCACACTCAGAGATAGCAAACCTCCACCACACTACCAGTTAGCAAACCTCCGCCACACTGTCAGATATCAAACCTCCGCCACGCTGCGAGATAGCAAACCTCCGCCACGCTCAGAGATAGCAATCTTCTGCCACTCTGCGAGATAGCAAACCTCCGCCATGCTCAGAGATAACAAACCTCCGCCACACTACCAGACAGCAAACCTCCGCCACGCTCAGAGATAGCAAACCTCCGCCACACTACGAGATAGCAAACCTCCACCACACTACGAGATAGCAAACCTCCGCCACACTGTGAGACAGCAAACCTCCGCCACGCTCAGAGATAGCAAACCTCCACAACGTTGTGAGATAGCAAACCTCCGCCACACTGCCAGATAGCAAACCTCTGCCACGCTGCGAGATAGTAAACCTCCACCACGCTGCGAGATAGCAAACCTCTGCCACACTACCAGATAGCAAACCTCCACCACACTGCGAGACAGCAAACCTCCGCCACACTGCGAGATAGCAAACCTCTGCCACACTGCGAGATAGCAAACCTCCGCCACGCTGCCAGACAGCAAACCTCCGCCACGGTGCGAGATAGCAAACCTCCGCCACACTACCAGATAGCAAACCTCCGCCACACTACCAGATAGCAAACCTCTGCCACGTTGCCAGATAGCAAACCTCCGCCACACTACCAGATAGCAAACCTCCGCCACGCTGCCAGATAGCAAACCTCCGCCACACTATCAGATAGCAAACCTCCGCCACGCTGCCATATAGCAAACCTCCGCCACGCTGCGAGATAGCAAACCTCCGCCACACTAGCAGATAGCAAACCTCCGCCACACTGCCAGATAGCAAACCTCCGCCACACTGCCAGATAGCAAACCTCCGCCACACTGCGAGATAGCAAACCTCCGCCACGCTGCCAGATAGCAAACCTCCGCCACGCTGCCAGATAGCAAACCTCTGCCACACTGCGAGATAGCAAACCTCCGCCACACTGCCAGATAGCAAACCTCCGCCACACTGCCAGATAGCAAACCTCCACCACGTTGCGAGATAGCAAACCTCCGCCACGCTGCCAGACAGCAAACCTCCGCCACGGTGCGAGATAGCAAACCTCCGCCACGCTGCCATACAGCAAACCTCCGCCACGGTGCGAGATAGTAAACCTCCGCCACACTGCGAGATACCAAACCTCCGCCACGCTGTCAGACAGCAAACCTCCGCCACGGTGCGAGATACCAAACCTCCGCCACGGTGCGAGATAGCAAACCTCCGCCACACTACCAGATAGCAAACCTCCGCCACGCTGCCAGATAGCAAACCTCCGCCACACTACCAGATAGCAAACCTCCGCCACGCTGCCAGATAGCAAACCTCCGCCACGCTGCGAGATAGCAAACCTCCGCCACACTAGCAGATAGCAAACCTCCACCACACTGCCAGATAGCAAACCTCCGCCACACTGCCAGATAGCAAACCTCCACCACACTGCGAGATAGCAAACCTCCACCACACTGCGAGATAGCAAACCTCCGCCACGCTGCCAGATAGCAAACCTCCGCCACACTGCGAGATAGCAAACCTCCGCCACACTGCGAGATAGCAAACCTCCGCCACGCTGCGAGATAGCAAACCTCCGCCAGATAGCAAACCTCCGCCACACTGCCAGATAGCAAACCTCCACAACGTTGCGAGATAGCAAACCTCCGCCACGCTGCCAGACAGCAAACCTCCACCACGGTGCGAGATAGCAAACCTCCGCCACACTGCGAGATAGCAAACCTCCGCCACGCTGCCAGACAGCAAACCTCCGCCACGGTGCGCGATAGCAAACCTCCGCCACGCTGCCAGACAGCAAACCTCCGCCACGGTGCGAGATAGCAAACCTCCGCCACACTACCAGATAGCAAACCTCCACCACGGTGCAAGATAGCAAACCTCCGCCACACTACCAGATAGCAAACCTCCGCCACGTTGCCAGATAGCAAACCTCCACCACACTACCAGATAGCAAACCTCCGCCACGCTGCCAGATAGCAAACCTCCGCCACGCTCAGAGATAGCAAACCTCCGCCACACTACCAGATAGCAAACCTCCACCACGTTGCGAGATAGCAAACCTCCGCCACACTCGGAGATAGCAAACCTCCGCCACACTACCAGATAGCAAACCTCCGCCACGCTGCCAGATAGCAAACCTCCGCCACGCTGCGAGATAGCAAACCTCCGCCACGCTCAGAGATAGCAAACTTCTGCCACTCTGCGAGATAGCAAACCTCCGCCATGCTCAGAGATAGCAAACCTCCGCCACACTACCAGACAGCAAACCTCCGCCATTCTGTGTAACAGCAAACCTCCGCCACACTACGAGATAGCAAACCTCCGCCACACTACGAGATAGCAAGCCACGCTGTGAGACAGCAAACCTCCGCCACACTACGAGATAGCAAACCTCCGCCACACTACGAGATAGCAAGCCACGCTGTGAGATAGCAAACCTCCGCCACACTACCAGACAGCAAACCTCCACCATGTTGCGAGATAGCAAACCTCCACCACACTGCCAGATAGCAAACCTCCACCACAGATAGCAAACCTCCACCACACTGCCATATAGCAAACCTCCACCACACTACCAGACAGCAAACCTCCACCACACTGCCAGATAGCAAACCCCCGCCACACTGCCAGATAGCAAACCTCCGCCACGGTGCGAGATAGCAAACCTCCACCACACTGCCAGATAGCAAACCTCCACCACACTGCCAGATAGCAAACCCCTGCCACACTGCCAGATAGCAAACACCCGCCACACTGCCAGACAGCAAACCTCCGCCACACTACCAGATAGCAAACCACCACACTGCCAGATAGCAAACCTCCACCACACTGCCAGATAGCAACCCCCCCCACACTGCCAGATAGCAAACCCCCGCCACACTGCCAGACTGCAAACCTCCACCACACTGCCAGATAGCAAACCTCCACCACACTGCCAGATAGCAAACCTCCGCCACACTACCAGATAGCAAACCTCCACCACACTGCCAGATAGCAAACCTCCGCCACACTACCAGATAGCAAACCTCCACCACACTGCCAGATAGCAAACCTCCGCCACACTGCCAGATAGCAAACCTCCGCCACGCTGCCAGATAGCAAACCTCCACCACACTGCCAGACAGCAAACCTATGCCACACTACCAGATAGCAAACCTCCACCACACTGCCAGACAGCAAACCTCTGCCACACTGCCAGATAGCAAACCTCCGCCACACTGCCAGATAGCAAACCTCTGCCACACTGCGAGATAGCAAACCTCCGCCATGTTGCCAGATAGCAAACCTCCACCACACTACCAGATAGCAAACCTCCGCCACACTACCAGATAGCAAACCTCCACCACACTGCCAGATAGCAAACCTCCGCCATGTTGCCAGATAGCAAACCTCCACCACACTACCAGATAGCAAACCTCCGCCACACTACCAGATAGCAAACCTCCACCACACTGCCAGACAGCAAACCTCCGCCACACTACCAGATAGCAAACCTCCACCACACTGCCAGATAGCAAACCTCCACCACACTGCCAGATAGCAAACCTCCACCACACTGCCAGATAGCAAACCTCCACCACACTGCCAGATAGCAAACCTCCACCACACTACCAGATAGCAAACCTCCGCCACACTACCAGATAGCAAACCTCCACCACACTACCAGATAGCAAACCTCCGCCACACTACCAGATAGCAAACCTCCACCACACTGCGAGATAGCAAACCTCCGCCATGTTGCCAGATAGCAAACCTCCACCACACTACCAGATAGCAAACCTCCGCCACACTACCAGATAGCAAACCTCCGCCACACTGCCAGATAGCAAACCTCCGCCACACTACCAGATAGCAAACCTCCACCACACTGCCAGACAGCAAACCTCCACCACACTGCCAGATAGCAAACCTCCGCCACACTGCCAGATAGCAAACCTCTGCCACACTGCGAGATAGCAAACCTACGCCATGTTGCCAGATAGCAAACCTCCACCACACTACCAGATAGCAAACCTCCGCCACACTACCAGATAGCAAACCTCCACCACACTGCCAGATAGCAAACCTCCACCACACTGCGATATAGCAAACCTCCGCTACGCTGCGAGATAGCAAACCTCCGCCACGCTGCGAGATAGCAAACCTCCGCCACGCTGCGAGATAGCAAACCTCCACCACGCTGCGAGATAGCAAACCTCCGCCACACTGCGAGATAGCAAACCTCCGCCACGCTCAGAGATAGCAAACCTCCGCCACGCTCAGAGATAGCAAACCTCCGCCACGCTCAGATATAGCAAACCTCCGCCACACTACCAGACAGCAAACCTCCACCATGTTGCGAGATAGCAAACCTCCACCACACTGCCAGATAGCAAACCTCCACCACACTGCCAGATAGCAAACATCCACCACACTGCCAGATAGCAAACCTCCACCACACTACCAGACAGCAAACCTCCACCACACTGCCAGATAGCAAACCCCCACCACACTGCCAGATAGCAAACCTCCGCCACGGTGCGAGATAGCAAACCTCCACCACACTGCCAGATAGCAAACCTCCACCACACTGCCAGATAGCAAACCCCTGCCACACTGCCAGATAGCAAACCCCCGCCACACTGCCAGACAGCAAACCTCCGCCACACTACAGATAGCAACTCCACCACACTGCATAGCAAACCTCCACCACACTGCAGATAGCAAACCCCCGCCACACTGCCAGATAGCAAACCCCCGCCACACTGCCAGACAGCAAACCTCCACCACACTGCCAGATAGCAAACCTCCACCACACTGCCAGTTAGCAAACCTCCGCCACACTGCCAGATATCAAACCTCCACCACGCTGCGAGATAGCAAACCTCTGCCACACTACCAGATAGCAAACCTCCACCACACTGCGAGACAGCAAACCTCCGCCACACTGCGAGATAGCAAACCTCTGCCACACTGCGAGATAGCAAACCTCCGCCACGCTGCCAGACAGCAAACCTCCGCCACGGTGCGAGATAGCAAACCTCCGCCACACTACCAGATAGCAAACCTCCGCCACACTACCAGATAGCAAACCTCTGCCACGTTGCCAGATAGCAAACCTCCGCCACACTACCAGATAGCAAACCTCCGCCACGCTGCCAGATAGCAAACCTCCGCCACACTATCAGATAGCAAACCTCCGCCACGCTGCCATATAGCAAACCTCCGCCACGCTGCGAGATAGCAAACCTCCGCCACGCTGCCAGATAGCAAACCTCCGCCACGCTGCGAGATAGCAAACCTCCGCCACACTGCGAGATAGCAAACCTCCACCACACTGCCAGATAGCAAACCTCTGCCAGATAGCAAACCTCTGCCACAAACAGAGATAGCAAACCTCCGCCACACTACCAGATAGCAAACCTCCACCACGTTGCGAGATAGCAAACCTCCGCCACACTCGGAGTTAGCAAACCTCCGCCACGCTCAGAGATAGCAAACCTCCGCCACACTACTAGATAGCAAACCTCCACCACGTTGCGAGATAGCAAACCTCCGCCACACTCAGAGATAGCAAACCTCCACCACACTACCAGTTAGCAAACCTCCGCCACACTGTCAGATATCAAACCTCCGCCACGCTGCGAGATAGCAAACCTCCGCCACGCTCAGAGATAGCAATCTTCTGCCACTCTGCGAGATAGCAAACCTCCGCCATGCTCAGAGATAACAAACCTCCGCCACACTACCAGACAGCAAACCTCCGCCACGCTCAGAGATAGCAAACCTCCGCCACACTACGAGATAGCAAACCTCCACCACACTACGAGATAGCAAACCTCCGCCACACTGTGAGACAGCAAACCTCCGCCACGCTCAGAGATAGCAAACCTCCACAACGTTGTGAGATAGCAAACCTCCGCCACACTGCCAGATAGCAAATCTCTGCCACGCTGCGAGATAGTAAACCTCCACCACGCTGCGAGATAGCAAACCTCTGCCACACTACCAGATAGCAAACCTCCACCACACTGCGAGACAGCAAACCTCCGCCACACTGCGAGATAGCAAACCTCTGCCACACTGCGAGATAGCAAACCTCCGCCACGCTGCCAGACAGCAAACCTCCGCCACGGTGCGAGATAGCAAACCTCCGCCACACTACCAGATAGCAAACCTCCGCCACACTACCAGATAGCAAACCTCTGCCACGTTGCCAGATAGCAAACCTCCGCCACACTACCAGATAGCAAACCTCCGCCACGCTGCCAGATAGCAAACCTCCGCCACACTATCAGATAGCAAACCTCCGCCACGCTGCCATATAGCAAACCTCCGCCACGCTGCGAGATAGCAAACCTCCGCCACACTAGCAGATAGCAAACCTCCGCCACACTGCCAGATAGCAAACCTCCGCCACACTGCCAGATAGCAAACCTCCGCCACACTGCGAGATAGCAAACCTCCGCCACGCTGCCAGATAGCAAACCTCCGCCACGCTGCCAGATAGCAAACCTCTGCCACACTGCGAGATAGCAAACCTCCGCCACACTGCCAGATAGCAAACCTCCGCCACACTGCCAGATAGCAAACCTCCACCACGTTGCGAGATAGCAAACCTCCGCCACGCTGCCAGACAGCAAACCTCCGCCACGGTGCGAGATAGCAAACCTCCGCCACGCTGCCATACAGCAAACCTCCGCCACGGTGCGAGATAGTAAACCTCCGCCACACTGCGAGATACCAAACCTCCGCCACGCTGTCAGACAGCAAACCTCCGCCACGGTGCGAGATACCAAACCTCCGCCACGGTGCGAGATAGCAAACCTCCGCCACACTACCAGATAGCAAACCTCCGCCACGCTGCCAGATAGCAAACCTCCGCCACACTACCAGATAGCAAACCTCCGCCACGCTGCCAGATAGCAAACCTCCGCCACGCTGCGAGATAGCAAACCTCCGCCACACTAGCAGATAGCAAACCTCCACCACACTGCCAGATAGCAAACCTCCGCCACACTGCCAGATAGCAAACCTCCACCACACTGCGAGATAGCAAACCTCCACCACACTGCGAGATAGCAAACCTCCGCCACGCTGCCAGATAGCAAACCTCCGCCACACTGCGAGATAGCAAACCTCCGCCACACTGCGAGATAGCAAACCTCCGCCACGCTGCGAGATAGCAAACCTCCGCCAGATAGCAAACCTCCGCCACACTGCCAGATAGCAAACCTCCACAACGTTGCGAGATAGCAAACCTCCGCCACGCTGCCAGACAGCAAACCTCCACCACGGTGCGAGATAGCAAACCTCCGCCACACTGCGAGATAGCAAACCTCCGCCACGCTGCCAGACAGCAAACCTCCGCCACGGTGCGCGATAGCAAACCTCCGCCACGCTGCCAGACAGCAAACCTCCGCCACGGTGCGAGATAGCAAACCTCCGCCACACTACCAGATAGCAAACCTCCACCACGGTGCAAGATAGCAAACCTCCGCCACACTACCAGATAGCAAACCTCCGCCACGTTGCCAGATAGCAAACCTCCACCACACTACCAGATAGCAAACCTCCGCCACGCTGCCAGATAGCAAACCTCCGCCACGCTCAGAGATAGCAAACCTCCGCCACACTACCAGATAGCAAACCTCCACCACGTTGCGAGATAGCAAACCTCCGCCACACTCGGAGATAGCAAACCTCCGCCACACTACCAGATAGCAAACCTCCGCCACGCTGCCAGATAGCAAACCTCCGCCACGCTGCGAGATAGCAAACCTCCGCCACGCTCAGAGATAGCAAACTTCTGCCACTCTGCGAGATAGCAAACCTCCGCCATGCTCAGAGATAGCAAACCTCCGCCACACTACCAGACAGCAAACCTCCGCCATTCTGTGTAACAGCAAACCTCCGCCACACTACGAGATAGCAAACCTCCGCCACACTACGAGATAGCAAGCCACGCTGTGAGACAGCAAACCTCCGCCACACTACGAGATAGCAAACCTCCGCCACACTACGAGATAGCAAGCCACGCTGTGAGATAGCAAACCTCCGCCACACTACCAGACAGCAAACCTCCACCATGTTGCGAGATAGCAAACCTCCACCACACTGCCAGATAGCAAACCTCCACCACAGATAGCAAACCTCCACCACACTGCCATATAGCAAACCTCCACCACACTACCAGACAGCAAACCTCCACCACACTGCCAGATAGCAAACCCCCGCCACACTGCCAGATAGCAAACCTCCGCCACGGTGCGAGATAGCAAACCTCCACCACACTGCCAGATAGCAAACCTCCACCACACTGCCAGATAGCAAACCCCTGCCACACTGCCAGATAGCAAACACCCGCCACACTGCCAGACAGCAAACCTCCGCCACACTACCAGATAGCAAACCACCACACTGCCAGATAGCAAACCTCCACCACACTGCCAGATAGCAAACCCCCCCCCCCACTGCCAGATAGCAAACCCCCGCCACACTGCCAGACTGCAAACCTCCACCACACTGCCAGATAGCAAACCTCCACCACACTGCCAGATAGCAAACCTCCGCCACACTACCAGATAGCAAACCTCCACCACACTGCCAGATAGCAAACCTCCGCCACACTACCAGATAGCAAACCTCCACCACACTGCCAGATAGCAAACCTCCGCCACACTGCCAGATAGCAAACCTCCGCCACGCTGCCAGATAGCAAACCTCCACCACACTGCCAGACAGCAAACCTATGCCACACTACCAGATAGCAAACCTCCACCACACTGCCAGACAGCAAACCTCTGCCACACTGCCAGATAGCAAACCTCCGCCACACTGCCAGATAGCAAACCTCTGCCACACTGCGAGATAGCAAACCTCCGCCATGTTGCCAGATAGCAAACCTCCACCACACTACCAGATAGCAAACCTCCGCCACACTACCAGATAGCAAACCTCCACCACACTGCCAGATAGCAAACCTCCGCCATGTTGCCAGATAGCAAACCTCCACCACACTACCAGATAGCAAACCTCCGCCACACTACCAGATAGCAAACCTCCACCACACTGCCAGACAGCAAACCTCCGCCACACTACCAGATAGCAAACCTCCACCACACTGCCAGATAGCAAACCTCCACCACACTGCCAGATAGCAAACCTCCACCACACTGCCAGATAGCAAACCTCCACCACACTGCCAGATAGCAAACCTCCACCACACTACCAGATAGCAAACCTCCGCCACACTACCAGATAGCAAACCTCCACCACACTACCAGATAGCAAACCTCCGCCACACTACCAGATAGCAAACCTCCACCACACTGCGAGATAGCAAACCTCCGCCATGTTGCCAGATAGCAAACCTCCACCACACTACCAGATAGCAAACCTCCGCCACACTACCAGATAGCAAACCTCCGCCACACTGCCAGATAGCAAACCTCCGCCACACTACCAGATAGCAAACCTCCACCACACTGCCAGACAGCAAACCTCCACCACACTGCCAGATAGCAAACCTCCGCCACACTGCCAGATAGCAAACCTCTGCCACACTGCGAGATAGCAAACCTACGCCATGTTGCCAGATAGCAAACCTCCACCACACTACCAGATAGCAAACCTCCGCCACACTACCAGATAGCAAACCTCCACCACACTGCCAGATAGCAAACCTCCACCACACTGCGATATAGCAAACCTCCGCTACGCTGCGAGATAGCAAACCTCCGCCACGCTGCGAGATAGCAAACCTCCGCCACGCTGCGAGATAGCAAACCTCCACCACGCTGCGAGATAGCAAACCTCCGCCACACTGCGAGATAGCAAACCTCCGCCACGCTCAGAGATAGCAAACCTCCGCCACGCTCAGAGATAGCAAACCTCCGCCACGCTCAGATATAGCAAACCTCCGCCACACTACCAGACAGCAAACCTCCACCATGTTGCGAGATAGCAAACCTCCACCACACTGCCAGATAGCAAACCTCCACCACACTGCCAGATAGCAAACATCCACCACACTGCCAGATAGCAAACCTCCACCACACTACCAGACAGCAAACCTCCACCACACTGCCAGATAGCAAACCCCCACCACACTGCCAGATAGCAAACCTCCGCCACGGTGCGAGATAGCAAACCTCCACCACACTGCCAGATAGCAAACCTCCACCACACTGCCAGATAGCAAACCCCTGCCACACTGCCAGATAGCAAACCCCCGCCACACTGCCAGACAGCAAACCTCCGCCACACTACCAGATAGCAAACCTCCACCACACTGCCAGATAGCAAACCTCCACCACACTGCCAGATAGCAAACCCCCGCCACACTGCCAGATAGCAAACCCCCGCCACACTGCCAGACAGCAAACCTCCACCACACTGCCAGATAGCAAACCTCCACCACACTGCCAGATAGCAAACCTCCACCACACTGCCAGATAGCAAACCTCCGCCACACTGCCAGATAGCAAACCTCCGCCACGCTGCCAGATAGCAAACCTCCACCACACTGCCAGATAGCAAACCTCCGCCACACTACCAGATAGCAAACCTCCACCACACTGCCAGATAGCAAACCTCCACCACACTGCCAGATAGCAAACCTCCGCCACGCTGCCAGATAGCAAACCTCCACCACACTGCCAGACAGCAAACCTCCGCCACACTACCAGATAGCAAACCTCCACCACACTGCCAGATAGCAAACCTACGCCACACTGCCAGATAGCAATCCTCCACCACACTGCCAGATAGCAAACCTCTGCCACACTGCGAGATAGCAAACCTCCGCCATGTTGCCAGATAGCAAACCTTCACCACACTACCAGATAGCAAACCTCCACCACACTACCAGATAGCAAACCTCCGCCACACTGCCAGATAGAAAACATCCACCACACTGCCAGATAGCAAACCTCCACCACACTACCAGATAGCAAACCTCTGCCACACTGCCAGATAGCAAACCTCCGCCACACTACCAGATAGCAAACCTCCACCACACTGCCAGATAGCAAAACTCTGCCACACTGCCAGATAGCAAACCTCCACCACACTACCAGATAGCAAACCTCCACCACACTGCCAGATAGCAAACCTCCACCACACCACCAGATAGCAAATCTCCACCACACTGCCAGATAGCAAACCTCCACCACACTGCCAGATAGCAAACCTCCGCCACACTGCCAGATAGCAAACCTCCGCCACACTGCCAGATAGCAAACCTCCGCCATGTTGCCAGATAGCAAACCTCCGCCACACTGCCAGATAGCAAACCTCCGCCATGTTGCCAGATAGCAAACCTCCGCCACACTGCCAGATAGCAAACGGTGTGCAAGCCTATTCTAGTATTCGAAACAAATATATAATTTGCAAATATGAAATAAAACTGTCAGATACGTTGTTTTCTTTTGAAACCATCATAAAACATTCCAATACAAAGTAAATCGCCCCAGGACGTGTGAATAAACCATGTTAATTGACACTCTGCCATGTAATCAGATAATTACAGTAGGTGCTAAGGTAGGTAGTGTTTAATTATGATGTCAAAACTGTTTAGATGAGAAAATTCCTTTGAAATATTACAGACAGTTTGCAACAACAGCCACCCACACCCACATCTTAAATATTTAATTAACTGTTCAATATTACCAAAAAAGTACTATTTAACCCTTTCAACCCCACAGGCCTCTAAATAGGCTTATGAAAAGTGTAGATCCAGATGAGCCGGCTCGTAACGAGCCGTCTCATCAGGATCTGCACTTTTTTGCCAGTAATAATTATTACTATTTTTAGATAAAATTACCCATTTTGATAAATGAACTGGTCCAAATGTAATTTTCTTATTAATTTATTGGTCTAAAATTGGCATGCACCAGTCCATGTCAGTTACTTGGGGTTGAAAGGGTTAAAGTACGATTTTTATTATATTGTCCTAAAAAATGTCAATATATCGAATATTCGAATACCTTCCCGACCGAATATTTGATTAGTAAAATCGCTATTCGTTGTCATCCCTGCTAAATACCTATATATACCAAGAGAGAATATTGTGAATGTCTACATGCCTACACAGACAGATCTGTAGTCCAGTGGTAACACGCTGGACTGGTAATCCAGGGATCGCAGGTTCGATCGCCCGTCTGACCCTAATAAAATTAACAGTCTCAGATGGGACGTTAAACCGAGGTCTCGTGTCGGTGCTGTACACAGTGCACGTAAAAGAACCAGAGGAGACTCTTGAATGAGTCTCTGTCTGTATCATTGCACTATCCTCCAAAATCTAAAATGACTAATCTCTTCAGGAGGCGTCGCTCATCTGGGAAACCGGTAGCGACGATAAATAAACGTAAAACACACACTGTGAATGTCTGGTCAAATAATTGATGTATCCATGTAGAGCTATATTACTGTCTGCCCCGTAACCAAGGGTTTGTGAGTACGAACAAACACGAATCACAGTGACCGGCCCTTAGACAAGCCTCTTAAATCCACAAGGTCTTCTCTTTGTTTCAAGTTTATTTATCGTCGCTACCTGTTGCCCATATGAGAGACGGGCAATTCATTCGAATAGTAAAATCGCTATTCGTTGCCATCCCTACTAATAATATAATGAATATAGATTTGGTCCCTCTAGTGTATGTTGCGCCCAAATAAACTTGGAAGATTTTTACTCCGCTGATGCGCTCAAAGGGGGTCGGGCACATTGTGGGATGGTGTCCTGGAGTCTCAACGAACCCCCCCCCCACATTATATAATGAATCTGGATGCAACACTGCTAGGTTTCAAAAACGATTTCTAGTTTCATAATAATTTATTCTTGAAGCGAAATGGATAGAATTATACACATTGAAACTGATCTCAAGCTAGTCTGCTATACAATTATATAGCTGCTTGTTGTCAGGGTTCCCGCTGTCGGTCGCCAATGGCACAAATTGCCACAAAAACAAATAGATCTACTAGTGCTAAATGTTGTGAATTGGCTTCTTTTTTTTTTTTTGGCGCAAAATGTTTTGTCTCAAATACATGGCT
>CM026397.1:24584322-24640693 GCA_014843695.1 Archivesica marissinica | reverse complement strand
TTGTGGGGTTATGAAGCTTGTGTATCCCACGTTGTTGGGTTATGAAGTATCTGTATTCCACGTTGTGGGGTTATGGAGAATGTGTATCCCACGTTGTGGGGTTATCGACTATGTGTATCCCACGTTGTGGGGTTATGGAGTATGTGTATCCCACGTTGTGGGGTTATGAAGTATGTGTATCCCACGTTGTGGGGTTATGGACTATGTGTATCCCACGTTGTGTGGTTATGGAGTATGTGTATCCCACGTTGTGGGGTTATGGAGTATGTATATCCCACGTTGTAGGGTTATGTAGTTTGTATATCCCACGTTGTGGGGTTATGGAGTATGCATATCCTACGTTGTGGGGTTATGGACTATGTGTATCCCACGTTGTGGGGTTATGGAGTATGTATATCCCACGTTGTGGGGTAATGGACTATGTGTATCCCACGTTGTGGGGTTATGAAGTATGTGTATCCCACGTTGTGGGGTTATGTAGTATGTATATCCCACGTTTTGGGGTTATGGAGTATGTATATCCCACGTTGTGGGGGGGTATGTAGTATGTGTATCCCACGTTGTGGGGTTATGGAGTATGTGTATACCAAGTTGTGGGGTTATGGAGTATGTATATCCCACGTTGTCGGGTTATGGAGTATATCCCACGTTGTGGGGTTATGGAGTATGTGTATCCTACGTTGTGGGGTTATGGAATATGTGTATTCCACGTTGTGGGGTTATGGAGTATGTATATCCCACGTTGTTGGGTTATGGAGTATGTGGATCCCACGTTGTGGGGTTATGGAGTATGTATATCCCATGTTGTGGGGTAATGGAGTATGTGTATCCCACGTTGTGGGGTTATGGACTATGTGTATCCCACGTTGTGGGGTTATGGAGTATGTATATCCCACGTTGTGGGGTTATGGAGTATGTGTATCCCACGTTGTGTGGTTATGGAGTATGTGTATCCCACGTTGTGGGGTTATGGAGTATGTGTACCCCACGTTGTGGGGTTATGGAGTATGAATATCCCACGTTGTGGGGTTATGGAGTATGTGTATCCCACATTGTGGTGCTATGAAGTGTGTGTATCCCACGTTGTGGGGTTATGAAGCTTGTGTAGCCCACGTTGTGGGGTTATGAAGCTTGTGTATCCCACGTTGTGGGGTTATGGAGTATGTATATCCCACGTTGTGGGGTTATGTAGTATGTATATCCCACGTTGTGGGGTTATGGAGTATGTATATCCCACGTTGTGGGGTTATGGAGTATGTATATCCCACATTGTGGGGTTATGGAGTATGTGTATCCCACGTTGTGGGGTTATGTAGTATGTGTATCCCACGTTGTGGTGTTATGTAGTATGTGTATCCCACGTTGTGGGGTTATGGAGTATGTATATCCCACGTTGTGGGGTTATGGACTATGTGTATCCCACGTTGTGGGGTTATGGAGTATGTGTATCCCACGTTGTGGGGTTATGGAGTATGTGTATCCCACGTTGTGTGGTTATGGAGTATGTATATCCCACGTTGTGGGGTTATGGAGTATGTATATCCCATGTTGTGGTGTAATGGAGTATGTGGTTGGTTGTCGTTGTGGGGTTATGGAGTATGTATATCCCACGTTGTGGGGTTATGGAGTATGTGTATCCCACGTTGTGGGGTTATGGAGTATGTGTATCCACGTGTGGGGTTATGGAGTATGTATATCCCACGTTGTGGGGTTATGGAGTATGTATATCCCACGTTGTGGGGTTATGGAGTATGTATATCCCACGTTGTGGTATGGAGTGTATCCCACGTTGTGGGGTTATGGAGTATGTGTATCCCACGTTGTGGGGTTATGGAGTATGTATATCCCACGTTGTGGGGTTATGGAGTATGTGTATCCCACGTTGTGGGGTTATGGAGTATGTGTATCCCACGTTGTGGGGTTATGAAGTATGTATATCCCACGTTGTGGGGTTATGGAGTATGTTTGTGTGGGTTTGGTATGTGTATCCCACGTTGTGGGGTTATGGAGTATGTGTATCCCACGTTGTGGGGTTATGGAGTATGTGTATCCCACGTTGTGGGGTTATGGAGTATGTGTATCCCACGTTGTGGGGTTATGGAGTATGTGTATCCCACGTTTGTGGTTATGGAGTATGTATGTATCCCACGTTGTGGGGTTATGGAGTATGTGTATCCCACGTTGTGGGGTTATGGAGTATGTAATCCCACGTTGTGGGGTTATGGAGTATGTGTAATCCCACGTTGTGGGGTTATGGAGTATGTATATCCCACGTTGTGGGGTTATGGAGTATATCCCACGTTGTGGGGTTATGAAGTATGTGTATCCCACGTTGTGGGGTTATGAAGTATGTGTATCCCACGTTGTGGGGTTATGGAGTATGTATATCCCACGTTGTGGGATTATGTAGTATGTATATCCCACGTTGTGGGGTTATGGAGTATGTATATCCCACGTTGTGGGGTTATAGTGTATGTGTATCCCACGTTGTGGGGTTATGGAGTATGTATATCCCACGTTGTGGGGTTATGGAGTATATCCCACGTTGTGGGGTTATGAAGTATGTGTATCCCACGTTGTGGGGTTATGAAGTATGTGTATCCCACGTTGTGGGGTTATGGAGTATGTGTATCCCACGTTGTGGGGTTATGAAGTATGTGTATCCCACGTTGTGGGGTTATGAAGTATGTATATCCCACGTTGTGGGGTTATGGAGTATGTGTATCCCACGCTGTGGAGTTATGGGCTATGTGTATCCCACGTTGTGGGGTTATGAAGTATGTGTATCCCACTTTGTGGGGTTATGGAGTATGTGTATCCCACATTGTGGGGTTATGAAGTATGTGTATCCCACGTTGTGGGGTTATGGAGTATGTGTATCCCACGTTGTGTGGTTATGGAGTATGTATATCCCACGTTGTGGGGTTATGGAGTATATCCCACGTTGTGGGGTTATGAAGTATGTGTATCCCACGTTGTGGGGTTATGAAGTATGTGTATCCCACGTTGTGGGGTTATGAAGTATGTATATCCCACGTTGTGGGATTATGGAGTATGTATATCCCACGTTGTGGGGTTATGGAGTATGTATATCCCACGTTGTAGGGTTATGGAGTATGTATATTCCACGTTGTGGGGTTATGGAGTATGTATATCCCACGTTGTGGGGTTATGGAGTATGTATATTCCATGTTGTGGAGTTATGGACTATGTGTATCCCACGTTGTGGGGTTATGGAGTATGTATATACCACGTTGTGGGGTTCATGGAGTATGTATATCCCACGTTGTGGGGTTATGAAGTATGTATATCCCACGTTGTGGGGTAATGGACTATGTGTATCCCACGTTATGGAGTTATGGAGTATGTATATCCCAAGTTGTGGGGTTATGGAGTATGTGTATCCCACGTTGTGGGGTTATGGACTATGTGTATCCCACGTTTTGGGGTTATGGACTATGTGTATCCCACGTTGTGGTGCTATGTAGTATGTGTATCCCACGTTGTGGAGTTATGGAGTATGTATATCCCACGTTGTGGGTTTATGGACTATGTGTATCCCACGTTGTGTGGTTATGAAGTATGTGTATCCCACGTTGTGGGGTTATGGAGTATGTATATCCCACGTTGTGGGGTTATGGACTATGTGTATCCCACGTTGTGGGGTTATGGAGTATGTATATCCCACGTTGTGGGGTTATGGACTATGTGTATCCCACGTTGTGGTGTTATAGAGTCTGTGTATCCCACGTTGTGGTGCTATGTAGTATGTGTATCCCACGTTGTGGGGTTATGGACTATGTGTATCCCACGTTGTGGGGTTATGGAGTGTGTGTATCCCACGTTGTGGTGCTATGTAGTATGTGTATCCCACGTTGTGGTGCTATGAGGTATGTGTATCCCACGTTGTGGGGTTATGGAGTATGTATATCCCACGTTGTGGGGTTATGAAGTATGTGTATCCCACGTTGTGGGGTTATGGAGTATGTGTATCCCACGTTGTGGGGTTATGGAGTATGTATATCCCATGTTATGGGGTTATGGAGTATGTGTGTCCCACGTTGTGGGGTTATGGACTATGTGTATCCCATGTTATGGGGTTATGGAGTATGTATATCCCACGTTGTGGTGCTATGAAGTATGTGTATCCCACGTTGTGGGGTTATGGACTATGTGTATCCCACGATGTGGTGTTATGGAATATGTGTATCCCACGTTGTGGGGTTATGAAGTATGTGTATCCCACGTTGTGGAGTTATGGACTATGTGTATCCCACGATGTGGTGTTATGGAGTATGTGTATCCCACGTTGTGGGGTGATGGAGTATGTGTATCCCACGTTGTGGGGTTATGGAGTATGTGTATCCCACGTTGTGGGGTTATGAAGCTTGTGTATCCCACGTTGTGGGGTTATGGAGTATGTGTATCCCACGTTGTGTGGTTATGGAGTATGTGTATCCCACGTTGTGGGGTTATGGAATATGTGTATCCCACGTTGTGGGGTTATGGAGTATGTGTATCCCACGTTGTGGGATTATGGAGTATGTGTATCCCACGTTGTGGGGTTATGGAGTATGTGTATCCCACGTTGTGGTGTTATGGAGTATGTGTATCCCACGTTGTGGGGTTATGGAGTATGTATATTCCACGTTGTGGGGTTATGGACTATGTGTATCCCACGTTGTGGGGTTATGTAGTATGTGTATCCCATGTTGTGGGGTTATGGATTATGTGTATCCCACGTTGTGGGGTTATGTAGTATGTGTATCCCACGTTGTGGGGTTATGAAGTATGTGTATCCCACGTTGTGGGGTTATGAAGTATGTATATCCCACGTTGTGGGGTTATGGAGTATGAATATCCCACGTTGTGTGGTTATGAAGTATGAATATCCCACGTTGTGGGGTTATGGAGTATGTGTATCCCACGTTGTGGGGTTATGGAGTATGTATATCCCACGTTGTGGGGTTATGGAGTATGTGTATCCCACGTTGTGGGGTTATGGAGTATGTGTATCCCACGTTGTGGAGTTATGGACTATGTGTATCCCACGTTGTGGGGTTATGGAGTATGTGTATCCCACGTTGTGGAGTTATGGAGTATGTATATTCCACGTTGTGGGGTTATGGACTATGTCTATCCCACGTTGTGGGGTTATGTAGTATGTGTATCCCACGTTGTGGGGTTATGGAGTATGTATATCCCACGTTGTGGGGTTATGGACTATGTGTATCCCACGTTGTGGGGTTATGGAGTATGTATATCCCACGTTGTGGGGTTATGAAGTATGTGTATCCCACGTTCTGGGGTTATGGAGTATGTGTATCCCACGTTGTGGGGTTATGGAGTATGTATATCCCACGTTGTGGGGTTATGGAGTATGTATATCCCACGTTGTGGGGTTATGGAGTATATGTATCCCACGTTGTGGGGTTATGGAGTATGAATATCCCACGTTGTGAGGTTATGGACTATGTGTATCCGACGTTGTGGGGTTATGGAGTATGTATATCCCACGTTGTGGGGTTATGGAGTATGTGTATCCTACGCGGTGGGGTTATGAAGCTTGTGTATCCCACGTTGTGGGGTTATGAAGCTTGTGTATCCCACGTTGTGGGGTTATGAAGCTTGTGTATCCCAAGTTGTTGTGCTATGAGGTGTGTGTATCCCACGTTGTGGGGTTATGAAGCTTGTGTATCCCACGTTGTGGGGTTATGAAGCTTGTGTATCCCACGTTGTGGGGTTATGGAGTATGTGTATCCCACGTTGTGGGGTTATGGAGTATGTATATCCCACGTTGTGGGGTTATGGAGTATGTGTATCCCACGTTGTGGGGTTATGGAGTATGTATATCCCACGTTGTGGGGTTATGGAGTATATGTATCCCACGTTGTGGGGTTATGGAGTATGAATATCCCACGTTGTGAGGTTATGGACTATGTGTATCCGACGTTGTGGGGTTATGGAGTATGTATATCCCACGTTGTGGGGTTATGGAGTATGTGTATCCTACGCGGTGGGGTTATGAAGCTTGTTTATCCCACGTTGTGGGGTTATGAAGCTTGTGTATCCCACGTTGTGGGGTTATGAAGCTTGTGTATCCCAAGTTGTGGTGCTATGAGGTGTGTGTATCCCACGTTGTGGGGTTATGAAGCTTGTGTATCCCACGTTGTGGGGTTATGGAGCTTGTGTATCCCACGTTGTGGGGTTATGGAGTATGTGTATCCCACGTTGTGGGGTTATGGAGTATGTATATCCCACGTTGTGGGGTTATGGAGTATGTGTATCCCACGTTGTGGGGTTATGGAGTATGTGTATCCAACGTTGTGGGGTTATGGAGTATGTGTATCCCACGTTGTGGGGTTATGGACTATGTGTATCCCACGTTGTGGGGTTATGGAGTATGTGTATCCCACATTGTGGGGTTATGTAGTATGTGTATCCCACGTTGTGGGGTTATGGAGTATGTATATCCCACGTTGTGGGGTTATGGAGTATATCCCACGTTGTGGGGTTATGAAGTATGTGTATCCCACGTTGTGGGGTTATGAAGTATGTGTATCCCACGTTGTGGGGTTATGGAGTATGTATCCCACGTTGTGGGGTTATGGAATATGTATATCCCACGTTGTGGGATTATGGAGTATGTATATACCACGTTGTGGGATTATGGAGTATGTATATCCCACGTTGTGGGGTTATGAAGTATGTGTATCCCATGTTGTGAGGTTATGGAGTATGTGTATCCCACGTTGTGGGGTTATGGAGTATGTATATCCCACGTTGTGGGGTTATGGAGTATGTATATCCCACGTTGTGGGGTTATGGAGTATGTATATCCCACGTTGTGGGGTTATGGAGTATGTGTATCCCACGTTGTGGGTTATGGAGTATGTATATCCCACGTTGTGGGGTTATGGAGTATGTATATCCCACGTTGTGGGGTTATGGAGTATGTATATCCCACGTTGTGGGGTTATGGAGTATGTTATCCCACGTTGTGGGGTTATGAAGTATGTGTATCCCACGTTGTGGGGCTATGCAGTAACTGTTAAGGAGCGTATCATAAGTTAGGGTACAATAGGATTAGTATTATAGAATAGTTGTCCCAAGTTCTGACGTGGCCGAGTGGTTAAGACCGTTGACTTTAAATACCTGCCCCTCACCGCTGTAAGTTGGAATCCTACTCGAATTGATTCATATGAGGAAGCTGGCTGGTTGACGAAGGTCGTTGGTTCTACTCGGGTGCCCGCCCGTGCCTGAAGTCGTCATATAATCTAAGCTGTTGATGGATTGAACCCAAAAACAAACAAAGAACATGTTGTGGGGAAATGGGGGCTTAGCATTATAGAATGCATGCCCTAAGTTATTGAGTTAAGGGTTTATTAATGTAACTTTTAATGGATATTGTATGACACTCCTATATACACCAGAGTACTCTAATGGTACACTTACCAGGAAGCAGATAGTCGGTTTTGTACCATCATTCTGATGCTGTCAGGGTTATGTGGAACGCGCTAAATAATCTCGTTAGCGATAGTGGTCCAACTCCTTAGAACTGTCAGGTCCAACTCCTCAGAACTGTCTAATAATCCACAACAATGTCAGATGATCCTTAATACAGTCTATGTTCGAATATAAGCATTATATATATGTATACACACGACCGCTGTGCAAATCACTTATCGATTACTATATTACTACATCCCCATTGCTGTTTCATATTCCTGATATACAATAATATGTCATCGCATCTAATTCTTCTATATTTCCATTATCTAAATTTAAATTCCTTATCGATATATATATGTCTGCAGAAAAGCAAAGACCACTTATCCCGGCTGTCAACTTTTCTATGAGCACTTTCTTTCAGTTTATATGATGTATCAATTCTTTATATAATCGCATAAAATACTGATCTATTTATGTTACAACCCATCTAAAAAACACATTCTGTATGAGCAACCAATATGCTTAAACTAAATTCAATAAAATAGAAGGAGCGCATCACCGAATATATAAAATCCATAGCAACACAGCACAACTCGCACTTCCAAAAATCCGTGATATTTATAAAAAAAAATCTGATTCTAAGCACATCACGCTTTCAAATAGTGAGTGATGGTGGCTCAGAATTGGACAGCGAGCATATCTCTAAGACGGCTCGAGACACTACGAAATTACGCAATAATAGCTTACATAATAGAACTGCTATCTCGTCATTGAAGACACACGCATTATCAATTATATTATTAATCTATGGCGTTTACTCCGGAATCTAAAGACGACACACTTTGATTAAAGCTAGCTGTGGTGTGGTATTGATTTGTGTCATACTCACTTGGAATTGTAAATGAAAATGACTGAAGCGATCGATTTTCTCTTGTTCGATTGTATTGGATGCTGCACATGCCGCTGTATAGTGCTGTGCTATGTTGTGTAGTGTTGTTGTTATATGCACGTGGTATCACGCACTAGCTCATTGAAATCTGCCGTGACAAAATTACTTAGTCATAGAGCCATAACCGTTTATTATTATGATTATTATGCAGTTTGACGCAGATTTTGAAAAGGGCGAAAACTCAGTTTCGAGGTTATGTATAGGCATCCACAGTATCGTCATTTGTATAGTGAATAGGACGATAACCTCGTGTTGGAGGTTCTGTATACACGCCACCGGTAACGTCCTCTTTATAACGTATAGGACGATAACCTCATACCCGAGGTTCTGTATACACGCCACCGGTAACGTCCTCTTTATAGCGTTTAGGACGATAACCTCATACCCGAGGTTCTGTATACACACCACCGGTAACGTCCTCTTTATAGCGTTTAGGACGATAACCTCATACCCGAGGTTCTGTATACACACCACCGGTAACGTCCTCTTTATAGCGTTTAGGACGATAACATCATAACCGAGGTTCTGTATACACACCACCGGTAACGTCCTCTTTATAGCGTTTAGGACGATAACCTCATACCCGAGGTTCTGTATACACACCACCGGTAACGTCCTCTTTATAGCGTTTAGGACGATAACCTCATACCCGAGGTTCTGTATACACACCACCGGTAACGTCCTCTTTATAGCGTTTAGGACGATAACCTCATACCCGAGGTTCTGTATACACACCACCGGTAACGTCCTCTTTATAGCGTTTAGGACGATAACCTCATACCCGAGGTTCTGTATACACACCACCGGTAACGTCCTCTTTATAGCGTTTAGGACGATAACCTCATACCCGAGGTTCTGTATACACACCACCGGTAACGTCCTCTTTATAGCGTTTAGGACGATAACAGCATGTCCGAGGTTCTGTATACACACCACCGGTAACGTCTTTCATATAGCTGCCACTGTTGGAGGAAGACCGCATGTGTCTCCGAGCAGTGTTTCAGGCACGGACGGGGAACACAGGTAGAACAATAGACCTTCCGCAAACAAGCTAGAGAGCTTCCTCATATGAATGAATTTGACACCCCAATAGGACATGAATGAGTATTATTCAATTGTATTTGAAAATACAGTCAAACATGTAATACGAGACCATCTAAGGGACAGAGCAAAACCAGTTTCTTAATAAAACGGTCTGACTACAGAAAACAGTTCAGTATTCTCGGTAACAGTACACTCATAGTCTAAATATGGAGACGCCATATTCACTTGCTAATTAATGCGCATGCTCAAACAGATCGCCTACTTTGTCGTTTATGCATATATAATAGTATACACGACATGAGAAACAAACTGTAATATATACAAATTACAGTTTTAATAGGTTGACATCGTGTTATTTAAAGCAACGATAAACCAGCTAAGACGCTATATAATAATAATAATAATAATAATAATAATAAAGATCGACTTTATTTTACAAGAGAACTCATTTAACAAACGTTAATCTACCATGAAGCCCTCAACATATATACAAATCAAATGCAATCAAAAGATAGGGCTATAAGTGAAAACTGCACATTGGAATTATATAGTAATGTTAAAGCTGAAAAGTAGAGAAATTATATACAATACTTTATGGAATATAAAGATATATGGAATTGCCCAGTAGAGTAGAACATGTGAATAAGACAATTAAATGACAATAAATATATCTAACAATGTGCAGATGTGACTTATAGGGGTATCTTGAAAATAAGTATGAAATCAGACAACCATTCACAGAATCAGGATAGTTAACATAGACGCTTGGGGTCTGAACAAGTGGTGTCGGGATCGAAACCATTTTTAAAGAACATTTTGATAAACCATATGCTTGACACTATACATACAATTTTTAGGCCATATCCAAGTACATGTATATTTAAAAATGACATCCCGTCACTATCAGAGTAATTACTGTATTCAAGTAGTCGCCAATAACTGAAGTGAACTGTGGTACGATCGTGGTAAGACAGTCATTCAGATATACTGTATAGAGTACATATTAAGATATCCGCCCCTTCCAGACACCAACAGACAACCGTTACCATCGGTCGCCATACACCTGGGTCGATCCAGGTTGTCCATTCGTGTCTGGTGCTCGAACATTAATTCTCCCTGAGGGTTCAACACGAGTATCCTACTTCTGCTGAAATCGGATACGAAGATGTTGTCAAACTGGTCACAACAAATACAGCCTGGCAGCCAATCGGATTTTCCAATTTTAGCTTTGAGTTTGAATTCCTTGACGGTGTTTCCCTTGTCGTCCATGATGATCACGCAATTTGAGAGCCAATCAGACACGATAATGTGACCTTTGTTATTACTCGTTACAAAGACCGGGTTTCGGATTTTGGAACCCCTTGCTGGCACAATGTCGTAAACCATTTCTCCACGTAAATCATAGAGCATGAATGACACGGTTTTGTTGTTGACAACGATCAAATACTGGCCCGACTGTGCGGCAACTGGATATGATGACCCTGTGCTTTCAAGCGCAATTTTCTTCTTTATAGTTTTATCGTTTGTATATAGATTTAACGACATCTGATCGGTAACGCCGATTACGTCACAGCAGACTGCCAGCCCGGATGGTTTTATGTTTGCTATTGTCTCTCTGTAATGGCCCATCCGAGTAAATATCTTCACTTTTCTGTTTTCTTGATCACCTACCACGAAATGGTCTCCATACAGAAAAGCAAGCCCAGTAGTTCTGCATTCAGAGTTATCTTCTCGTGGCACTGTTGTGTTTATACGTCTTACAAGTTGGAATCCATCGACGTGTCTAGCACTAAATATTAGAGGAACATCCGGTGTGCGGGAATACCCCTTAGATAAACTCAATTCAAACAAACCAATACGATCAACAGTCAAGAATACGTTTCTAAATCTGATGTCTGGTGCGTGCCACTTCATTGTAAAATTGTTGATATTTTTCGCCTGCAGCGCCATCAAGCGTTGACGAATGACCTTCTCCTGATACAGTACTTCCGCGTCTTTTCCATTCTTCACAATATTGTTACAAAATGCTACGTTTCCTGAAAATATGCCAGACAAGGTATTGATCTGTTCTTTCCTCGCGGAGCATGCACCCCTTTGATCATCCATGGTTTGTTTCAGGTCTTTTAGTATATCCACTCTCTCTTTCTCTATCTGGTCCTTTAGTTTCTTGACTGTTCTCTCGACACCTTCGATTAGATCCTTTTCGCGTTTATCGATATCGTTAAGTGTACTATCGACATTTTCTGAAATCTTCTTCAAAGCGTCTATCTTTTGATTCACGTTGCTAATCATATTTTCTATGGCTTTGCGTCTCGACAGTTGTGAATCCTTTACTGTAGCGCATGTATGTCCAACGTGATCTTCCAGTTGACATTCTCGGCAGATTGGTAACGAGCATGACTCGCAGTAATACTTAACCGGATCTCCGTTATGAATTTTACATGATATGATCTGCTTTTCGCGCATTTCTTTGTCGCGCTTGCCATCTTGAAGCTCGTTAAGAGACTGAACTTCATGATCCATTGTCATACGCGTTAATGTATGCGCTTTCCCACAATCCTCGCACAGGAAGTCTCCGCAGTTGAGACATTTTAGTAAAGCAAACGTGTCCTTTTTCTGGAGCTCACAGATTTTACACTTTGTGTCTTTTGATGTCTTCGCCTTGTATACCGACAGTAACCCATGTAAAAAATAATTTGGCTGAAATTCATCGATGCCATTTTCTGGATGGTCAATGATGTCATTACATAATGGACAAGCGAACGTGCCTCGCGATACATTCTGGGTATATATGGCACTCAAGCAGGTCATGCATAGGGTATGCAGGCACGGTAGAAGGATTGGGTCTGTTAGAATGTCTTTGCATGCAGGGCAAGTGAGTCCCTCATCGCCGTCACATGGCTGGATGGTGACTGACATCGTGACTGAAAGTTAGAAGTAGATTGTGGAATTACAAATGGTATGATAGATCATACGATGATTGTATTTGTATTACAAAATATAGCATCAGACATTCTAATTCGTGCATACATGTAGTATGCTTTATAATTCAACTGACTGGATATAGATCAGACAACATCGCCCGTCCGCCATTGGAATACGAAACCGCGCACACTGTAATACTAATAATAATAATAAAGACTTTATTTTACGTGAGAACTCACTTAACAGAAGTTAATCTACAATGAGGCCCTCATCATATATACAAATCAAATGTAATCAAAAGATAGGACTATAAGTGAAAACCGCGCATACTGATAAGTCATTTTGTATATTAAAAGTTTATGTAATATCTCAACGTCTGTTATATTCTACAATAACTGATACGTTTTTCACAATATCATACAAGTAAGGATCATGGTATAAGTTCGGTTACTATTACAATAGTTATTAATCGTTTTGGCAAGACTTCATCTCAAACACGTTAATTATTGGCTAAATCCGTTTAGATACAAGGGGCGTTCGAAATATAATTCGACGTAATAATGAGACGTTTATTTATTATACACATTTATGTTAGTTCGAATACGAAACAAGTGCTTACAGCATTATTTTAATAGATATCGAGACTCCTCCTGGTGGAATCCATCGCTATGAGGGAGAGAGAAGAGGCAATGTGGACTTTAAGTCACTTGCCTAAGAGTATATTCGTAACGGCTACAGCTGGATTTACACATTGGGCCTTTTACACCTGAAACGAACTCGCTACCACTCCCTCATCACGAATTCCACACTGATTTAGTTTATACAACTTATATTAATCACTCTCAAGACCACATTCCTCATGTAATACATTGTCAAGAGGGAGAGAGAAGGGGCAATGTGATATTTAAATGCCCTGCCTTATGGACACACTCGTAACGGCTACAACTGGGTGCGAACTCCGGGCTTGTTCGCACCTGAAGCGAACGCGTTGCCACTGCGCTATCACGACACCCACACTGATTTCTGCAGTATATTAGTTGTTTTATTTTTGTGAAAGTTAGTGCAGGATACCACTGTCCAGAACTGCATTATAACTTCAGAAACTCTTATATCTAGTAGCGGTTATTTCCTACTGGAACCCGTGCGGCGGACATATTAGATGTGGTCATATAAAAACTATATCTTAATATCGATCTTATGTTAGTCGGTCGATCTCCTCACGACGTGCACGTCGTGACAGGTGCACATCCCGCAGCAGCAGCGTAGGATACTTGGATCTTCTGGTCGTCGATCTCGCGAAGAGGGAATCTCTCTAACTTGTGGATCCACGGCTATGGCACATCAGGACAGATCCGTCGTCTCTTCTGGGTGGTGTTTGACGTGTCCACTGGCACTTTTCGATTGCTCTCTAACGGCGTTTAGAAGAGATGGCGGACCTGAGGGAGCGGCAACGGTCGTGGATCCACGCTCCCCCGATTTGCGACAATCGACGACAAGATGTCTAACTGTCAGATCCGTATAAATGCTGCTGCGGGGTGACCAACAGTGAGGAGGGTGGCCCTACAGAGGACCCATTCGAAAGAGAAACCAGGACTTGTCACCCTGAAGAACGAGGATGCCTTCACAGCTTCGTCAACATAAACAACTTAGAAAGTACAGTCGCCCAAATGCATTTATGCGGTGGCGACTTAAAACAAAACTACATCGTTCGATCGATCTTGTTATAGCGGTCAGAAATGAAACAATAAACAATGTGAAATAATGATTTTAAATTTCTAGACACTAGTAGTATAATTATACATATACAAAGTGAATACATAACTCACCTAAACTGTCCCTATAAAACGATTGACATTTTTGTTATTGTTCCGATATTTTCCTTTGCGATACTGTACTTTAAAGTAACTTTCACAAGCATCGGATTCTGTTTTATTCGGCTAACTAAACTTAGTTTAAACTTTATTTATTTCAGTCTTTGTACATGTAATCAAGAAATGAACAGTTGACATATAATTTAACAGCAGTAGACTGAAAGAGATTAGAAGGAAAGAAAACTTATATAGTTATTCTAACTAAACTTGACGCACAATGGACATCCAATAGTTACAAGATAATTGCCAACCGAAAGTAATATATCTGAAATTTAGACCCGATTAAGACTTGTGTTGTTGAAAGGTACCACGTTATTATCTTCCCAAAAGAAAGATATAGAGCTCTGGATGTTTGCATTCCGAAGATTGTATACAAGTATGTCGGCGATGGTGTATGTATACATTATACTTGCATTAATATATGTGTGCCCTTAACGGTATTTTATGGGTAGATAGAATCGTATCAATGAAATCAAATAAATGCCACGTGTATATAGTGAACTGTGACCCTTAGTTTATACACACTTTTATTTTAGCTCGATTGCCAAACAAGTTTTTGCAACGTTAGTTTAAACGCTCTCCAGATCTTATTCCTGATAGAATCCATCGTCATGAGGGAGTGAGAAGAGGCAATGCGGACTTTAAGTGCCTAGTCTAACATCTGACATATGTATACATGTATATCCAGTGTTTCCATGTCAACAAATAGGCAAACACGGTCCTCTGCAGCATGTTGGTTTGCTTAAAACATGGGCGTATCGTATTCACTACTAGTTCCGTCGTGGATGCCACAATATTTGATAGTTTGCAGTAAGTCAGAACCTAGGAGAACTATAATCTATAGTTGGCTGTAACTATGTCAGTAGGCAATCTAGGAGAACTATAACTACAAACGGCTGTAACTCTGTCAGTAGGCAATCTAGGAGAACTATAACTACAAACGGCTGTAACTCTGTCAGTAGGCAATCTAGGAGAACTATAACTACAAACGGCTGTAACTCTGTCAGTAGGCAATCTAGGAGAACTATAAAATCTACAAACGGCTGTAACTATGTCAGTAGGCAATCTAGGAGAACTATAATCTACAAACGGCTGTAACTATGTCACTAGACAATCTAGGAGAACTATAATCTACAAACGGCTGTAACTCTGTCAGTAGGCAATCTAGGAGAACTATAATCTACAAACGGTTGTAACTATGTTAGTAGGCAATCTAGGAAAACTATAATCTACAAACGGTTGTAACTCTGTCAGTAGGCAATATAGGAGAACTATAATCTACAAACGGCTGTAACTATGTCAGTAGACAATATAGGAGAACTATAATCTACAAACGGCTGTAACTATGTCAGTAGGCAATCTAGGAGAACTATCATATATAGTCGGCTGTAACTATGTCAATAGGCAATCCAGGAGAACTATAATCTACAAACGGCTGTAACTCTGTCAGTAGACAATCTAGGAGAACTATAATCTACAAACGGCTGTAACTATGTCAGTAGGCAATCTAGGAGAACTATAATCTACAAACGGCTGTAACTATGTCAGTAGGCAATCTAGGAGAACTATAATCTACAAACGGCTGTAACTATGTCAGTAGGCAATCTAGGAGAACTATAATCTACAAACGGCTGTAACTCTGTCAGTAGACAATCTAGGAGAACTATAATCTACAAACGGTTGTAACTATGTCAGTAGACAATCTAGGAGAACTATAATCTACAAACGGCTGTAACTCTGTCAGTAGACAATCTAGGAGAACTATAATCTACAAACGGCTGTAACTCTGTCAGTAGACAATCTAGGAGAACTATAATCTACAAACGGCTGTAACTATGTCAGTAGACAATCTAGGAGAACTATAATCTACAAACGGCTGTAACTATGTCAGTAGACAATCTAGGAGAACTATAATCTACAAACGGCTGTAACTATGTCAGTAGACAATCTAGGAGAACTATAATCTACAAACGGCTGTAACTATGTCAGTAGACAATCTAGGAGAACTATAATCTACAAACGGCTGTAACTATGTCAGTAGACAATCTAGGAGAACTATAACTACAAACGGCTGTAACTATGTCAGTAGGCAATCTAGGAGAACTATAACTACAAACGGCTGTAACTCTGTCAGTAGGCAATCTAGGAGAACTATAACTACAAACGGCTGTAACTCTGTCAGTAGGCAATCTAGGAGAACTATAACTACAAACGGCTGTAACTCTGTCAGTAGGCAATCTAGGAGAACTATAAAATCTACAAACGGCTGTAACTCTGTCAGTAGGCAATCTAGGAGAACTATAATCTACAAACGGCTGTAACTATGTCACTAGACAATCTAGGAGAACTATAATCTACAAACCGCTGTAACTCTGTCAGTAGGCAATCTAGGAGAACTATAATCTACAAACGGTTGTAACTATGTTAGTAGGCAATCTAGGAAAACTATAATCTACAAACGGTTGTAACTCTGTCAGTAGGCAATATAGGAGAACTATAATCTACAAACGGCTGTAACTATGTCAGTAGACAATATAGGAGAACTATAATCTACAAACGGCTGTAACTATGTCAGTAGGCAATCTAGGAGAACTATCATATATAGTCGGCTGTAACTATGTCAATAGGCAATCCAGGAGAACTATAATCTACAAACGGCTGTAACTCTGTCAGTAGACAATCTAGGAGAACTATAATCTACAAACGGCTGTAACTATGTCAGTAGGCAATCTAGGAGAACTATAATCTACAAACGGCTGTAACTATGTCAGTAGACAATCTAGGAGAACTATAATCTACAAACGGCTGTAACTCTGTCAGTAGACAATATAGGAGAACTATAATCTACAAACGGCTGTAACTATGTCAGTAGGCAATCTAGGAGAACTATAATCTACAAACGGCTGTAACTATGTCAGTAGGCAATCTAGGAGAACTATAATCTACAAACGGCTGTAACTATGTCAGTAGACAATCTAGGAGAACTATAATCTACAAACGGCTGTAACTATGTCAGTAGACAATCTAGGAGAACTATAATCTACAAACGGCTGTAACTATGTCAGTAGACAATCTAGGAGAACTATAATCTACAAACGGCTGTAACTATGTCAGTAGACAATCTAGGAGAACTATAATCTACAAACGGCTGTAACTATGTCAGTAGACAATCTAGGAGAACTATAATCTACAAACGGCTGTAACTATGTCAGTAGACAATCTAGGAGAACTATAATCTACAAACGGCTGTAACTATGTCAGTAGACAATCTAGGAGAACTATAATCTACAAACGGCTGTAACTATGTCAGTAGACAATCTAGGAGAACTATAATCTACAAACGGCTGTAACTATGTCAGTAGACAATCTAGGAGAACTATAATCTACAAACGGCTGTAACTATGTCAGTAGACAATCTAGGAGAACTATAATCTACAAATGGCTGTAACTCTGTTAGTAGGCAATCTAGGAGAACTATAATCTACAAACGGTTGTAACTATGTTAGTAGACAATCTAGGAGAACTATAATCTACAAACGGCTGTAACTATGTCAGTAGACAATCTAGGAGAACTATAATCTACAAACGGCTGTAACTAGAGAATGCCAACAAGGAACCATAACTCTATTGATACTAAGTAGAACAATTGTGGATATGTCAACTTATTATGTGTGTGTTTAACCCCAGAACTAAATGTATCTCATAATTGTGCTTGTATTCAGTGAAAGACATGACATAAATTCATATAATTATGTCCAACACATTTAATAACACATGGAAGGATTCTGATTGATCGCGGCAGGACATTCACAGCTTGCATTGCACATTTGACATATACATGTTGTTTGTGTTCATGCTTTATTTCATTGCTTAGATCAATAAAAAGCCAAATATGCACAGGCGGAATACAGTGATTAAGAATAATGTGTCAATTTTTTGCGTGAAGTTGTTTGATTATCATGGACTATTTTAGAATTTACTGCGGGCGTACGAATGCAGCTTCATGTAACAAGGCTCAACTATATACTGACAACAGAACTATTTGTTTTCGTCATATGTATGGCTGTTGTTAGGTACTGTGGTAATGTGATGAAAAGTATCTTACACTCGTGCTGATTTCATACCATATAAAAGTAAAGTAATAGTAAAGTGTTTGTTTATTATAGTGTCACCCCTATTTAAAGGGCCAGCCATTTCTGACTCATGGGACACCTCTTTTTTTATGAACATCGGTACTTCCCGAATCCTGTGCCAGACGTCAGGCTGGTAGGCAATCGGTAACCATTATTTAACTAGCTGACGGCTTACCAACCGACCATATCAGAACGAAGCCCTGACGAGATTCGAACCTTCGACCTCCCGCTCCGTAGGCAGACGCCTTAACCACTGGGCTATATTATGAAACTCGTGTTGGTATTGTGTTATTAAGCTTGCCAAAAGTCTCGCTTAATAGCAAAATTCCAAAACGAGTTTCATAAAATAAAATATGGCATTAAGTCACCACTCATGTAAGATCATATATGTACTTATATCCCCATACAATAGCCAAATTGAGCCAGCACAACCCCACAACACACTCCTAACACTACAGTACTAACAGATTGAAAAACTACCCCATGCTGTATCTTGAGTATGCATAGACATACAGGCGGACAGACGGATGGAAAGGGCAACTTCAATATGTCTAGGATATATAGCAGAGGCATACTCTTGCGTAGAATAGCTTGCGATATATTTAAGCACATGCTACACTATCTCACTGAATTGGTTAGGGTGACAGAACACGTTCAGCACCTCAATTAATGAATGCATATTGAATATGACCACTGAGAGACTAGAGAAAAACATTGCGAGTGCATGGTCGTGTATTTTAGAGAGGTACTTTACAACAGAGGCATGTTCAAGTAATGCTTCATGTATAATTATGTCTCTGACAACACCAACATAAATTACGTATGTAGTGAATGTGTGTCTCTCTACTTTGATACATAAGGCCACAGTCGTAGAGGATAGATGGGAGTGTACGGTTCGTAACGGAGATTATACGGGGAATATTATATATTATATATCCCAGTTTCTAAATTTAGATTATTCCCGGAAAAACAACACGGATGTGATCACATGAAATAGAAAGTTGATTTTAATATATAACTTTATTGTTTTATGGCACCGATTTTAATGGTAAGTACTTTATGTTTACTTTGGGTATGAATATTTATTGAAAATCCCATCGTCCAGACAGGAACTGGTATATTCCTGGTTCATGAGTTGAATCGTCCGCTCGTCATTCGCCCACAAGTCAAATCGTCCCAAAACTGGGACTCTACGTCAACTAGTCCAAATAGTTACACTTGAAAAATGTGACATTTTACTATCCAAGAATTTTTTTCAAAGTCTTAACGCTAAGCCTCAATTACGCGTATCATATTTTATATTCTAAAAAATCATTTTTATATCCCGGCGTGAAGAGTTTTCTTTTCGCCCAGAACAGATTTTCGCCTAACTGTGGGAATAGCAAGTCGCGAGAGATCACGCAATATTTCACGCTCCAGTTACCGGAATTATAAATAAACATACCTTGTGCACTTCCAATCTATTTCTAACTGATCATAATATATCGGACAAGGTAAATTAGCGGTGAAAACTTTAAACCTACCCCAGTTTTCACTAATTTCACTATATCCGTTTTATGTCACGATATAAATATCATTTTTTAAAGAAATTGGCAATTTTTCTCCAAAATGACATATGCATCGTCTGCCACGCCAATATATTTACGAATAAAAATGTCATTATAGTCTCACTGCTCCGTGTTTATGAGTTATGTTCGTTATTACACACAAGGGGTCCTTATTCATAATATCTATTTTCCCCGTTTTTCGCTTTCAGGTCCATGTGTTTTCACAGAGGTTCTCCAACTGATATATATGGTTGTGTAAACCTAGTTATTCTCTGTTAAGCACCGTGTGATGTGTTCGATGGATGGGTCCAGTTACGGTTCTGCACCCAGTCATAGTAATTAGGAGGGGCGACGACTTCTTATGCCCCGTGTGTTTGTCTAAGTTAAACTAAATTAGTGTTTTAGATACAGTATATAGACAAAATGCTCTCCAACAAATGAATTTTGAGTGAAAATGATAAATTAAGCCTATTATTAAACTTTAAGTGTTCCTTATTTATATTGTTTTGTTAAACAAAACTGTTGCTTACATAATAATGCTCGCGCTGTAGGCAATTTCCACAGTTAGGCGAAAACATGTGACGTCATTCCGGATTACTGAGAATGAGGTACCGCTATTTTGTCAACTTTTCTCAATAAGTAAACAATCGGTTTTCTTCGAGATTTTGGGGAATGAAAGGTAAAATATTGTTTATTTGGTGACATAAAATTGTTTGCAGTGTATGACAATTCTAAACATATAGGAGTCCGTTATGTACTACGTCTTCGAAAACCAGTAACACCGGGATAAATTAAAATTGTTTACAAGATGAACACACATGTATACTGTTGTTTGAATTCTGCAGTGTATAACATCTCTTGACACAATATTATGCATAAAATCAATGTTTAATTTTCATGGCAGAGTTTCGCCATTCCAAATCGGCGTTACATTGGATAGTAAAATATCACATTTTTCAAGTCTAATTATTTGGGCTAGGTAATACAGTAACAGTGTACTGGTAAGATTGCGCATCAGTGACCAGTAGTCTGTGAGGGAACAGCAGTCTGTGAGTGACCAGTAGTCTGTGAGTGACCAGTAGTCTGTGAGTGACCAGTTGTCTGTGAGTGACCAGTAGTCTGTTTGTCTGTGAGTGATCAGTAGTCTGTGAGTGACCAGTAGTCTGTGAGTGACCAGTTGTCTGTGAGTGACCAGTTGTCTGTGAGTGACCAGTTATCTGTGAGTCACCAGTTGTCTGTGAGTGACCAGTAGTCTGTGAGTGACCCTGTAGCCTGTGAGTCACCAGTAGTCTGTGAGTGACCAGTAGTCTGTGAGTGACCAGTAGTCTGTGAGGGAACAGCAGTCTGTGAGTGACCAGTTGTCTGTGAGTGACCAGTAGTCTGTGAGTGACCAGTAGTCTGTGTGTGACCAGTAATCTGTGAGTGACCAGCAGTCTGTGAGTGACCTGTAGCCTGTGAGTGACCAGTAGTCTGTGAGTGACCAGTAGTCTGTGAGTGACCAGTAGTCTGTGAAGGACCAGCAGTCTGTCATGAGATGAATTGAGATGATATTCTGTGATCCAAAGCATTTAAAATCAGTCAGCATATTTTACAATTTACCCGTGCAACATGGAGCTAGTTCATTTTGTCCATGGTAGTTTAGCATCGGCGCAGTGATAAGAGTTCTGTTGGTGGCCCTAATTTCATTATGTAGCGGTGTGGGTTGAACGTGCGCGCTATTGAGTGGACAGAAATTTCCTGACTACAGAACTTGTATCTGTGTGATCTCGCAGGCTTTTCATCCGTGGGGTCTCGCAGGCTTTTCATCCGTGAGACTTGTACTGTGCATGTACCTTTGTGGGGTAGATAGACTGACTATCTATTGATTATGAATGGAGATACAGTAGTGTTTAAGCCTATGTATCTATGGAGGTGTTGTAGACCAAATGCATTAATGCGGTTTAAAGTATATTTACTTGCGAAACAAGTTTTAACAACTTGTATTAATCACTCTCGTAGACTCGGATGAAAGCGTAAATGTGGTCATTCGTGTGGGAGGAAACCGGAGAAAACCCACCTGTCTGATCTGGCGACCACCGTACCATCTCACATACTTACCGGTCTGTGGATCGAACCCAGGTTGCATTGGTGACAGACTGACAGGGTTTATATAAATCATGATTTTTTTTTTAAATTGG
The DNA here is from genome assembly GCA_014843695.1 of Archivesica marissinica. Taxonomy (NCBI): domain Eukaryota; kingdom Metazoa; phylum Mollusca; class Bivalvia; order Venerida; family Vesicomyidae; genus Archivesica; species Archivesica marissinica. The sequence goes on along the minus strand of CM026397.1, from coordinate 24,618,595 downwards.
ATTTTTTTAATTTAAATCGGATTATTTTTATTTAAATTGATTTTTTGGATTTTAATTGATTTTTTGGATTTTAATAGTAGTTATTTTAAAATATATAGTGATACTAAAATAAAACACAACGGTAATTTCAATGCATTTATGATTTAAATATATACATTACACATAGTTTAGAATAAGATGATTTAAATATATATACTATACTATATAGCTAAAACTAAACTATATAGAGAGACTCTTGGAGATCAATTGCTGACTTTTCATTTGACGATGTCCGCATGATAAATTTGTTGAGTTTCTGCGCCTGCAGTTTGGCCTGTTTGGGTGAGGGTGATGGGAGAGGAGAAGCACAGCGTTTCCTGGAGAGGTTCTCCTCATCATGTGTATGAGTAGTCGGAGTAGATGTAGTATGTGGAGTCGCTGGAGAGTCTGGAATAGCATCATTCGCTTGCTGCTCAGTGTCGCGACTGTCGGCAGTGATCAGGTCACACATACTAGTAGTGTTACTGTTACAATCTTGAACATGTTGCTTCATACGAGAGACCAGTCCCTGCATTTGTTTCGCACACTTTTTACATTTAGCTTTACATCCAGACTTTCCATGAACAGTAAACTTGTCAAAATACAACCATACACAATCTTTTTTTCTACCAGACATTGTGAAGATTGATGTGCAACTTCCCTTTATTATAATACTGATCAACAAAGTTGCTTCTTATTAACTGAAGTTTTTGAACATATCAATATTAGGTCAAATTTGAAATAGAACGAACGATGTAATTTTGTTTATAGTCGCCACCGCATAAATGCATTTGGGCGACTGTATTTTCTAAGATGGTTATGTCCTAAGGTGATTCTTCTTGTCTAAGGTGATTCTTCTTGTCCTATAAGGTGATTCTTCTGTGGTGGTTATTCGATGATGATTATACGTGTTCTGTGATGATTATTCCTATGCTTCTATGATGATTATTCCTGTTCTTCTACGTTGATTAGTTCGGTATTCTCTGAAGGTTCTGTATTCTGTGTGGCTTATGAAGACGTCATCAGGTGGTTACTTCTTTCTGTGCCGGCCAGGTTGACAAGGCTTGGTCTGTACGTGGTCCTTTGTAGGGCCACACTCCTCACTGTTGGTCACCCCGCAGCAGCATTAATACGGATCTGACAGTTAGACATCTGGTCGTCGATTGTCGCAAACGAGTCTACTAAACTCCGGTGTAGCTCGGGGGAGCGTGGATCCATGACTGTTGCCGCTCCCTCAGGTCCGCCGTCTCGTCTATCCGCCGGAGAAGTAAAAGAAGGAAGAGAAAGTGTCGAAACGAGCCGGCGAAGATATAGCGTCGAAAAGCCCCACTATCTAGAAGAGCTGGTGGATCTGTCCTGATGTGCCGTAGCCCTGGATCCACATGCTGGCGAGCCTCCCCTTCACAAGATCGACGACCAGAAGATCCCAGAATCCTACGCTGCTGCTGCGGGATGTGCCCCGGTCACGACGTGCACGTCGTGAGGAGATCGACCGGGTTTGAAATAGATACATCTACAGTGTATATATATAGTCTATTAGCCATTTTAAATAATTATAGATAAATAGATCTATTTTAGGCCAATGGTCATTACTGAAATGAGTCATGGGAACTAATTGAATAGTTTTGAATAGCTTCAAAGCATAAATGACTCTGTACTACTTACTTTCTTTAATACAATCATTACAATGCAAATAATTACCTTCAAAGCATGCCCCCAATTACCTAAACCAAAGACATGTGTGGACACTTACCTCTATACTAACTGTGACCGGCTTATAATTATCTAATCAGTGATAAAAAGTTTAATCCATTGTTTTTAACACCAATTTTTTTTTTGATTTAAATCCTGATTTTTTCAGGTGATTTAAATCATACAACTCTGATTGGTGAGAAGCGAGCGCGCTAACCACTGCGATAATTGGACATCCGCATTTATACGGTGGCAACTTTAAATAAATTGAACAGTCCGGTGTGGTAGTTAAGCTGACTTTATTCATTGATTATGAATGGAGATACAGTAGTATATAAACCTATGTCTCTATGGGGGTGGGGTAGATAAGCTGACTGATTGTGAATGGAGTAACAGTAACTATGTATCTATGGAGATGGGGTAGATAAGCTGGCTGATTGTGAATGGAGATACAGTAACTATGTATCTATGGAGATGGGGAAGATAAGTTGACTGATTATGAATGGAGATACAGTATCTATGGAGATGGGGTAGATAAGTTGACTGATTGTGAATGGAGATACAGTAACTATGTATCTATGGAGATGGGGTAGATAAGCTGGCTGATTGTGAATGGAGATACAGTAACTATGTATCTATGGAGATGGGGAAGATAAGTTGACTGATTATGAATGGAGATACAGTAACTATGGAGATAGGGTAGATAAGCTGACTGATTATGAATGGTGATACAGTATCTATGGAGATAGGGTAGATAAGCTGGCTGATTATGAATGGAGATACAGTATCTATGGAGATGGGGTAGATAAGCTGACTGATTATGAATGGTGATACAGTATCTATGGAGATAGGGTAGATAAGCTGGCTGATTATGAATGGAGATACAGTATCTATGGAGATGGGGTAGATAAGCTGACTGATTATGAATGGTGATACAGTATCTATGGAGATAGGGTAGATAAGCTGGCTGATTATGAATGGAGATACAGTATCTATGGAGATGGGGTAGATAAGCTGACTGATTATGAATGGTGATACAGTATCTATGGAGATAGGGTAGATAAGCTGGCTGATTATGAATGGAGATACAGTATCTATGGAGATGGGGTAGATAAGCTGACTGATTATGAATGGTGATACAGTATCTATGGAGATAGGGTAGATAAGCTGGCTGATTATGAATGGAGATACAGTATCTATGGAGATGGGGTAGATAAGCTGACTGATTATGAATGGTGATACAGTATCTATGGAGATAGGGTAGATAAGCTGGCTGATTATGAATGGAGATACAGTAACTATGGAGATAGGGTAGATAAGCTGACTGATTATGAATGGTGATACAGTATCTATGGAGATAGGGTAGATAAGCTGGCTGATTATGAATGGAGATACAGTATCTATGGAGATGGGGTAGATAAGCTGACTGATTATGAATGGTGATACAGTATCTATGGAGATAGGGTAGATAAGCTGGCTGATTATGAATGGAGATACAGTATCTATGGAGATGGGGTAGATAAGCTGACTGATTATGAATGGTGATACAGTATCTATGGAGATAGGGTAGATAAGCTGGCTGATTATGAATGGAGATACAGTATCTATGGAGATAGGGTAGATAAGCTGGCTGATTATGAATGGAGATACAGTATCTATGGAGATAGGGTAGATAAGCTGGCTGATTATGAATGGAGATACAGTATCTATGGAGATAGGGTAGATAAGCTGGCTGATTATGAATGGTGATACAGTATCTATGGAGATAGGGTAGATAAGCTGGCTGATTATGAATGGAGATACAGTATCTATGGAGATGGGGTAGATAAGCTGACTGATTATGAATGGAGATACAGTATCTATGGAGATAGGGTAGATAAGCTGGCTGATTATGAATGGAGATACAGTAACTATGTATCTATGGAGATGGGGAAGATAAGCTGACTGATTATGAATGGAGATACAGTATCTATGGAGATAGGGTAGATAAGCTGGCTGATTATGAATGGAGATACAGTATCTATGGAGATAGGGTAGATAAGCTGGCTGATTATGAATGGAGATACAGTATCTATGGAGATAGGGTAGATAAGCTGGCTGATTATGAATGGAGATACAGTAACTATGTATCTATGGAGATGGGGTAGATAAGCTGCCTTTATCCATTGATTACAGTAGCATACAAACCTATGTCCGTATGAAGGATATGGCTAATGGTCACTATTAAGCAAGCGATAGTTGGCTGTGAATCAAAAACCCAGGCCTCATTCTAGAGGGCGACTTGGCGAAATATTCGCCCTAGGGAGCCTGACATCGCCCCCTGGGGACCCCACTGCTCCCTTTTATTTAACAATTTTCGTACAAAATATTGTCCAGTAAGATAAAGGTCATTATAATGCACTCCTTCTATTCAAAATTGTCAAATTCTGACCATTAACCCAATTTTGAATCTCCTACAATTGTAGTCTAACAATGGTTGACAGAGCTTGTTCATTGGTAAATTTATCCGAGGTAATGTACATTTCAAGGGCATATCCAGTGTGTCTATGTTCAATACATGGACCTGTCTTCGATATAATTGTTATAAGGCGGTTCGTGCACAGTAAAAGAACATGTTGTTTCAAATAGTACAAATATCGAACCCAGGTTGCATTGGTAAGAAGCTATCTATATTGGATTCCGTCGTCCCTACTGACAAGATGTGTACTGTGGTCCCTACTGACAAGATGTGTACTGTGGTCCCTACTGACAAGATGTGTACTGTGGTCCCTACTGACAAGATGTGTACTGTCGTACCTACTGACAAGATGTGTACTGTGGTCCCTACTGACAAGATGTGTACTGTCGTCCCTACTGACAAGTTGTGTACTGTCGTCCCTACTGACAAGTTGTGTACTGTCGTCCCTACTGACAAGTTGTGTACTGTCGTCCCTACTGACAAGTTGTGTACTGTCGTCCCTACTGACAAGATGTGTACTGTGGTCCCTACTGACAATATGTGTACTGTGGTCCCTACTGACAAGATGTGTACTGTGGTCCCTACTGACAAGATGTGTACTGTGGTCCCTACTGACAAGATGTGTACTGTGGTCCCTACTGACAAGATGTGTACTGTCATACCTACTGACAAGATGTGTATTGTGGTCCCTACTGACAAGTTGTGTACTTTTGTCCCTACTGACAATATGTGTACTGTCATACCTACTGACAAGTTGTGTACTGTCATACCTACTGACAAGTTGTGTACTTTTGTCTGTACTGACAATATGTGTACTGTCGTACCTACTGACAATATGTGTACTTTTGTCCCTACTGACAAGTTGTGTACTTTTGTCCCTACTGACAATATGTGTACTGTCGTCCCTACTGACAATATGTGTACTTTTGTCCCTACTGACAATATGTGTACTGTGGTCCCTACTGACAAGATGTGTACTGTGGTCCCTACTGACAAGATGTGTACTGTCATCCCTACTGACAAGATGTGTACTGTCGTCCCTACTGACAAGATGTGTACTGTGGTCCCTACTGACAAGATGTGTACTGTGGTCCCTACTGACAAGATGTGTACTGTGGTCCCTACTGACAAGATGTGTACTATCGTCCCTACTGACAAGATGTGTACTGTCGTCCCTACTGACAAGATGTGTACTGTCGTCCCTACTGACAAGATGTGTACTGTCATCCCTACTGACAAGATGTGTACTGTCGTCCCTACTGACAATATGTGTACTGTGGTCCCTACTGACAAGATGTGTACTGTCGTCCCTACTGACAATATGTGTACTGTCGTCCCTACTGACAATATGTGTACTGTCGTCCCTACTGACAATATGTGTACTGTCGTCCCTACTGACAATATGTGTACTGTCGTCCCTACTGACAATATGTGTACTGTCGTCCCTACTGACAATATGTGTACTGTGGTCCCTACTGACAATATGTGTACTGTGGTCCCTACTGACAATATGTGTACTGTCGTCCCTACTGACAATATGTGTACTGTGGTCCCTACTGACAATATGTGTACTGTCATCCCTACTGACAAGATGTGTACTGTCGTCCCTACTGACAATATGTGTACTGTCATCCCTACTGACAAGATGTGTACTATCGTCCCTACTGACAATATGTGTACTGTCGTCCCTACTGACAATATGTGTACAGATAGATGAAAACCCTGAAAGATGAGTAATTTATCTCCTTATTATATATACAAATTATGACATTAATTTTATGATTAGACAGTTCATATGTTATTGTCCTCAAAATGTACGAGGATTGATCCAAAAGTATTTTTACAGACGGATCTGTAGCCCAGTGGTTAACATGCTGGACTTGTAATCCAGGGATCGCAGGTTCGATCTCCCGTCTGACCCTCATAAAATTAACAGTCTTTCAGATGGAACTTTAAACCAAGGTCTTGTGTCGGTGCTCTACACCGTGCACGTAAAAGAACCAGAGGAGACTGGAATGGGTCTCTGTCTGTATCATTGCACTATCCTCCAAAAATCTAAAATGTCTCTTCAGGAAGCATCGCTCATATGGGCAACCGGTAGCGACGATAAATAAACATAAAACACACACACCAAAAGTATTTGAACAAATCGCATAAAATGTAGTCTTCATTTTGTATTGTTTTTTTGTCGCAGCTTATTTTGAACATTTTGCATAACCCATTATTCGTCCATCACAAGCTCAATGCTACTTACATCATCTGTAAATAAGCAAACAACCAATGGAACCAAATACAGTTTCATAATGATAAGGGGCTGAGTGGTTACGGCCATTGACTTTGAATCACTTACATGTTCTTGTATTGGATTGCAGAGGTTTACCTGAACAACATTATAAATTATAATTTGACAAAAAAATTGTTTACAGACGGATCTGTAGTCCAGTGGTAACATGCTGGACTGGTAATCCAGGGATCGCAGGTTCGATCCCCCGTCTGACCATAATAAAATTAACAGTCTATCAGATGGGACTTTAAGCCGAGGTCTCGTGTCGGTGCTGTACACTGTGCACGTAAAAGAACCAGAGGAGACTCTGAAATGGGTTTCTGTCTGTAACATTGCACTATCCTCCAAAAATCTAAAATGACTAATCTCTTCAGCCCAAGTTCAGGAGTCGCTCATATGGGCACCTGCTAGCGACGATAAATAAACGTAAAACACACACAAAATTGTTGATTTTTTTATTTATTCAAGTTATCTACAAACTGATGGATGACCCCTCGTGTTTACTAAGGTATTAATTCAGAATAACACAAATGAATCAAGCCTCAGGCAATTCTAGCTTACAGTGAGTTGTTACTGGAGCTTGCACCATTTGTACTATCACACTATATACGTAGGGTGAATATTGACTGCGTGTTGATTTAAGTAATTAGAATGTGTTGTCATAGTTAAAATGTGGAAGCATGTTTATATGGAAGTAAAGAAGATGCTTAATCACCGATCTTCATTCATTTGTATGTAATATTATAGTATAGAGAGGAACATTATGGTAAATAATAGTTTCATATTTATATAAAGTTTCGTACTATATAAAATGTGATCTTTTAAGGCATGTGCTTGTGGGTGGCCGAGTGGTTACGGTCATTGGCTTCAAATCACTAGCCCCTCACCACTGTTGGTTCGAAACCCACTGGGCTATGACGAATTCTTTCATGTGAGGAAGCTACCCAGCTGGCTTGTGGAAGGTCGATGATTCTAATCGGGTGCACGTCCGTGCCTGAAATACGCTTCCGAGGTCGTCCTCCGCCATTAATAGCTGGAGTGTAACCATACATGTATGGCCTAAGCTGTTTGTTTATACAAATTTATTTTAGCTCGATTGCGAAAGTTCTTTCAACTTATATTAATCACTCTCGATACCTCATTCCTGATGGAATCCATCGCCATGAAAGAGAGAGGCAATGTGGAATTTAAATGCCTTGCCTAAGGTGCCCTAATCGTAACTGCTCCAGCGGGGCTCGAACTCCGAGCCTTTCGCACATGAAGTGAATGCACTTCCACTGCACTATCACGACTTCCACTGCACTATCACAACGTCCACTACGCTATCACGACTTCCACTGCGCTATCACGACTTCCACTGCACTATCACAACTTCCACTGAGCTATCACGACTTCCACTGCGCTATCACGACTTCCACTGCGCTATCACGACTTCCACTGCACTATCACGACTTTCACTGCACTATCACGACTTCCACTGCGCTATCACGACTTCCACTGCACCATCACGACTTCCACAAGCTGTTGGTGCGACAATAAAACCCGAAAGATCAAAATTGTACAACGTGTACATGTACCTTATATGTCTCTTTATATGAAAAAGTTGGCAATTTCTTACGGAGGTTGGTGCACCAAGTACTGATTAACTGCTGGAGCCTGCCCATGAAGGTGTTGTTAGGTAAACTGCCGGTCGCTCAAATGGGCTAACCGCTGGAGCCTGCCCAGGAAGGTGTTGTTAGGTAAACTGCCCGTCGCTCAAATGGGCTAACTGCTGGAGCCTGCCCAGGAAGGTGTTGTTAGGTAAGCCGCCCGTCGCTCAAATCTTATTTGTTATCTTAGGTCAAGGTATGAATGCCTGTCTAGACACTAGTATTGAGGAATGATAACCTTTCTCCTATTCTGTTACACTCGGAATTGTACATAAACCTGTAATATCCATATTTATACGTGCACTAACAGGATGTATACATGCATGAATATAATAGATAATGAAGAAAGTTAAATTATAACCATGCCAGCAGACTCGGGGGGGGGGGGCGTTGTGGGGCCAGCAATATACTATATCCAAATACTATAGTGATTAATACAATTTAACATTAAATGTGTATACCGTTAGTTGATACAAATTATTTTAGCTCGATTGCGAAACAAGTTCTTTCAACTTATATTAGACTTCATTCCTGATGGAATCAATCGCCACGAGGGAGAGAGAAGAGGCTATGTGGAATTTAAATGCCTTGCCTAAGGGCACAATCGTAATAGCTCCAGCGGGGCTCAAACGTTTTTTACCACCCGATTTTGGCCTCAAAGTTCTTCCCGTCTTATCAGTGATAGCCCCACTCTGTGGCTCTAGCTACCTCCCCTGACGTTTGTCTGTTAATGACGTGATAATAACGTTCGATTTAGAAAAGAATTCACTCCGACACTAAAAAATTCTTCAACGTGTGTTGGACTATATCGGAGAGCGCTAAAATGTTTTTAAAAAACCATCCATAACCACGATTTAGAAAACGAAATCAATCTGACACTAAATTGTTCTTCAACGTGCGCTGGCCAAACATGCAATTTATGCATGGTCTGGTGTCTATGTTGTCAACCCTTTCTTACATGTATATGTGCGCGCATGACTAAACTCTCAGATTTCAGGACCAAAGTAGGGGGGGGGGTCGTCTTATCGGCAAGTATATACGGTAATGTATATAATTATGATCATGCTACGCCAATAGTAAGAAATATGTACTTTTCCAGCAGGCAATGTTGCATCATTCCTTAATTGTATGCATGTACATTATGCTCCTCTTTAACCACTTTTTCCCTCCATACAGAGTTAGTGTTCATGTTCATCTTGGTTGCACCATTGACCCTCGTTTTCATCCGAGTGGCACTATTTCACGTGTGCTGTCAGCGCGTCACGTCCAATTATCGCTGCACGTTTTATTAACCCATTTCATTCTGGATAACGTTCAAACAGTATTTTGCAAAGAACTTAGAGCCAGATCAACCGCCACGGAACGTGCCGTCTGATCAGGCTCTATGTTGTTTGCTATTCAGATGATCTTTCTAAGACACTTGGCTATGTAGCAAACAACATAGATCCTGATCAGCATGCAGCATCAGCGTCTGTCCCCCATTTTTGTATAAAGAGGGATTTTCAGTCGCCCAAATGCATTTATGCGGTGGCGACTTTAAATAAACTTATATAGTTAGTTAGGGATTGGACCCCAATGGCGCCCTGTTTGAAAAACCTGGATTGAACACTGCAGATGTATGCCTATATACTTTGTCTCAGTACATCTATATAAGCAACTTACCTACCAAGCCTCCATATAGGTTACTGGGAATTATATAGATATATATACACTTGTTCACTGTCTGTATGAATTCAAATATGATTTATATGCATGTCTGTAAATTGAGTAATACAAACAATATGCTGGATCAATAAATGAATCTGTTTTATACATTCTGATGATAGATTTGACATTTTTAATAGTCTCTTCTTTTGCATTTGTTCTAAGTTCTGACAATACATGTACAATCCATAATAAACAGGATAATTTAAATATTGTGCTTATGTTTTTGATCGTTTTGTTATGACAAAACAATACTTTTGTAGTGAAGTGTTTAGGCATATACATACTCGTATGTATAAATAATTATTATCTTTGCTAGAATTTATTGAACTTATCAGGTTATATTCCTGTATGTATCATGGCATTTGATGACCTCTGCTGGATGTGTTCAGATCACCTTACACATATGAAAGTTATTTGGCAAGCATGCTTGTTAACAGACGGATCTGTAGTCCAGTGGTAACACGCTGGACTGGTAATCCAGGGATCGCAGGTTCGATCCCCCGTCTGACCATAATAAAATTAACAGTCTTTGAGATGGGACGTTAAACCGAGGTCTCGTGTCGGTGCTTTACACCGTGCACGTAAAAGAACCAGAGGAGATTCTGGAATTGGTCTCTGTCTGTATCATTGCACTATCCTCCAAAAATCTAAAATGACTAATCTCTTCAGGAGGCATCGCTCATATGGGCAACCGGTAGCGACGAAATTGCTTATGTTTTTGATCGTTTTGTCATATGACAAAACGATACTTTTGTTGTGAAGTGTTTAGGCATATATATACTATTTAACCCTTTCAACCCCACAGGCCTCTAAATAGGCTTATGAAAAGTGTAGATCCAGATGAGCCGGCTCGTGACGAGCCGTCTCATCAGGATCTGCACTTTTTTGCCGGTAATAATTATTACTATTTTTAGATAAAATTACCCATTTTGATAAATGAACTGGTCCAAAGGTAATTTTCTTATTAATTTATTGGTCTAATAATAGCATGGACCAGTCCATATGAGTTACTTGGGGTTGAATGGGTTAACATACAACACGTATGTATAAATAATTATTATCTTTGCTTGAATTTATCCGGTTATTCAGGTATGTATCATGGCATTTGATGACCTCTGCTGGATGTGTTCAGGTCACCTTACCTTTCACAGGGCTCAAGCTAGACTCCAAATTTTGGGAGAAGTCACTTCTCTCTCCAGATGATTTAGGGAGAAGTGAGAACATTTAGGGAAAAGTGGGGAGACTTTTGAATGATTGCAAATAGTGAAACCGTATTTAGTCGAGGTTTGCAGGATATACATTGTAGGAACTATTGTATGTAGAAAAGCTGCAGGGCATTCACTAGACTGAAAGTGAAAGAGTCAATGACCCTTGAGGTCAAATCTCAAGAGTGTCAAGCTGTATATTTCAAGAGTCAATAATATTACGCATGTTGGTACTTTCCGTACAGGTAACTGTTTCCCGACCATATAATTACATGTAGGCCAATGTGTGTCTTTGGTGCAACGAGACCTAAAATGTTTTATCACGATTAGAGAAAACATTGACTACATTTCCGAGTTGTGTTTAGGACCTTACAACTAAGTTTCATGTTACTTTGTAACTTGTATAGTTCTACATTGTATCCTATCTGCATTTAATTTTATTATGCACGAAATCGGTACGAAACGGATCGAGTACAGTTCGACGACATTATAAAACCGTTAATTTGCATACATTTCTTATATAAAGCGGACATATTCATTTCAATATCTATGAAAATTTGAATGTAAACACATGTGTATGCATTTATAATATGTATAACTCGTATCGTTTGCGAAATCAACTATTGTTTTTGTTTTTTTGTTACAAGCACTGGCTTCAGAAACGTTGCAATCAGGGCCCCGGCATCAGCATATGCGAAATACATGATTCTACACTGGCTATCAATTTTATATACGCTGCATACATATAGGCACTGAAAGTCAGTCTGATAAATTTAGTCACATATTAATCACTTTCGAGATCTCATTCCTGATGGAGTCCATCGCCACGAGGGAGAGAGAAGAGGCAAGTGGAATTTAAATACCTTGCCTAAGGGCACAATCGTAACGGCTCCAGCGGGGCGCAAACTCCAGGCCTTCCGCTATTGAGAAAAGGGTTAAGGGAGAATGCATACCTCACTATAAGTATATATAGCCCTTATATGAGAACCAGGTCTTCTAGATCTGCCTCAACCGAATTTAAAGCTGCCATTCTTATTATTAACCCTTTGCCTACTGAGTAAATAAATCATATTTGCAAACAGCATAGATCTGTAGCACCCCCTGTTTGTTCAGGATCTATTTTGGTTGCTATTCAGCCAAGTATTTTAGCTCCACTATCTGGATAGCAAACAGCCTGGAGCATTCTTATCAGACAGCACATTGGCTCAATGCTGTTTGCAAAAGTGATTTTATCTTTGTAAAATATGGTTTAAATTCCATTAAATGACAACAGTTGACAGTGTATCTTACTGGACAAAATTCTGTATGAAAATTATAAAAAATTATTAGGCTCGTCTCCGAAATATATATGTTGCCAATGAAAAAAAATAAGACAGTAATCTAATATTCTCTATTGGTTGGAATATAAACCGAGGTCCCGTGTATCGGTATTTATGCACAGATACATAGAGATTGTAAACCGAGGTCCCGTGTATCGGTATCTATGCACAGATACATAGAGATTGTAAACCGAGGTCCCGTGTATCAGTATCTATGCACCGATACATAAAGATTGTAAACCGAGGTCCCGTGTATCAGTATCTATGCACCGATACATAGAGATTATAAACCGAGGTCCCGTGTATCAGTATCTATGCACCGATACATCGAGATTGTAAACCGAGGTCCTGTGTATCAGTATCTATGCACCGATACATAGAGATTGTAAACCGAGGTCCCGTGTATCAGTATCTATGCACCGATACATAGAGATTGTAAACCGAGGTCCCGTGTATCAGTATCTATGCACCGGTACATCGAGATTGTAAACCGAGGTCCCGTGTATCGGTATCTATGCACAGATACATAGAGATTGTAAACCGAGGTTCCGTGTATCAGTATCTATGCACCGATACATAGAGATTGTAAACCAAGGTCCTGTGTATCGGTATCTATGCACAGATACATAGAGATTGTAAACCGAGGTCCCGTGTATCGGTATCTATGCACAGATACATAGAGATTGTAAACCGAGGTCCCGTGTATGAGTATCTATGCACAGATACATAGAGATTGTAAACCAAGGTCCCGTGTATCGGTATCTATGCACAGATACATAGAGATTGTAAACCGAGGTCCCGTGTATCGGTATCTATGCACCGATACATATAGATTGTAAACCGAGGTCCTGTGTATCGGTATCTATGCACAGATACATATAGATTGTAAACCGAGGTCTCGTGTATCGGTATCTATGCACAGATACATAGAGATTGTAAACCGAGGTCCCGTGTATCGGTATCTATGCACAGATACATAGAGATTGTAAACCGAGGTCTCGTGTATCGGTATCTATGCACCGATACATAGAGATTGTAAACCGAGGTCCCGTGTATCGGTATCTATGCACAGATACATAGAGATTGTAAACCGAGGTCCCGTGTATTGGTATCTATGCAAAGATACATAGAGATTGTAAACCGAGGTCCCGTGTATCGGTATCTATGCACAGATACATAGAGATTGTAAACCGACGTCCCGTGTATCGGTATCTATGCACAGATACATAGAGATTGTAAACCGAGGTCCTGTGTATCGGTATCTATGCACAGTTAGATAGAGATTGTAAACCGAGGTCCTGTGTATCGGTAACTATGCACAGTTAGATAGAGATTGTAAACCGAGGTCCTGTGTATCGGTATCTATGCACAGTTAGATAGAGATTGTAAACCGAGGTCCCGTGTATCGGTATCTATGCACAGATACATAGAGATTGTAAACCGAGGTCCCGTGTATCGGTATCTATGCACAGATACATAGAGATTGTAAACCGATGTCCTGTGTATCGGTAACTATGCACAGATACATAGAGATTGTAAAAGAACCAGGAATGAATCGACTCTTATTGAACAATTTTATGCTTCTGGAGACATCCCCCCAAAATGGTGTGTGTATGTGGGGGGGGGGGGGTGATAGAATTTGGCAGCATTGTGAACTCTTTGCTTTGCACTGTAGCAGTCAAATATGTCTTGGGATTCCGCTACGACACAATTCTAATGACAGTACCGTAGCCAGAGGCATTTTTTCAACCGAAGCAATCTAGGGGGTCGGGTCATGGTGCCCCTTTAAACTGTTGGGGTATAGAAGGGATTTCCTGCGTTTCCTGATTTAACGAGTTTAGACGTATAATTATGTACTAACCTTTCACCTCTCTAGTAGTCAACATTTTATACAGCAAAGGGATAATTTTTGCATTTTATTGTTGTTGTTTTTTTGCTTTGGAAATTGTGTGGCTACGGGCCTGAATGATGGATTTCTTAAATTGTGTGGCTACGGGGCCTGAATGATGGATTTCTTAAATTGTGTGGCTACAGGCCTGAATGATGGATTTCTTAAATTGTGTGGCTATGCGGCCTGAATGATGGATTTCTTAAATTGTGTGGCTACGGGGCCTGAATGATGGATTTCTTAAATTGTGTGGCTACGGGGCCTGAATGATGGATTTCTTAAATTGTGTGGCTATGGGGCCTGAATGATGGATTTCTTAAATTGTGTGGCTACGGGGCCTGAATGATGGATTTCTTAAATTGTGTGGCTATGGGGCCTGAATGATGGATTTCTTAAATTGTGTGGCTACGGGGCCTGAATGATGGATTTCTTAAATTGTGTGGCTACGCGGCCTGAATGATGGATTTCTTAAATTGTGTGGCTACGCGGCCTGAGTGATGGATTTCTTAAATTGTGTGGCTACGCGGCCTGAATGATGGATTTCTTAAATTGTGTGGCTACGCGGCCTGAATGGTGGATTTCTTTAGTGCAAAACTTGTGTAATACTGATTGTATCATAGCAAATGTTTTAGAAATTGGAACAGGAATACATCTTTTAACACGCAAATCGGAGGAGAAGAATTATATAAGATTCTGTCTTTCATTCTAATCCCTTTTCTGTATTTTGATATGTGTAATGTACTGATAGACGGGTCAATATATGAAAAATAATGGCCTTACCCAAAAAAATTGCAACAAAAGGTTTTATTGTTTTGGGGGGTTTTAAGGTGAGAGTGTCAGAGGGTAACCTTTCCGCCAAACAGAAGAATCATCGCTTTCAATCCATTTTCTTCAATAGTGTCACTTTTTTTGGCCTGGTTCAGTGAACGCAAGGGCACAAGACTTCATGTTAGTGTCGCCTTTCGAAATTTTCTGAAACAGTACCTTTTCCCTATCCCAAAGATGCGTGAGGTGGTATCACACCCTGTAAATGCGTGAACAAAGAGCAGCAGAGAACATAACTCGTTGCCCAACAGGCACTTTAGCTTGTTAATGTTGTAAACTCGAAATTGGCTTTTAGACTTGTCCGAACGATAGTATAGACATTTTCTTTCTGGTTTTGAATGGTAGAGTAGGAGAATGAGCAAATCAGTGTCTTCACCTATGAGAGTTGTTGACTGAAACTCTGATGCTGCAATGGCTGCTTGTACAATATCACAGTCAGCATCTCCACGTGCATTGATTACATTGCATCCTTTCTCCCTTAACCTTTGGCTGATGATGTTGATTAAACCTTGCTTGTTGCAACCTCGTGACAAAAACTCTTCTTATTTCCCCATGAATACAGTCTCTGCTGTAAAGTTTACTATAGGATGCTTTGTCTGTTAACGTCGCAGATGGGCGTTGTCCTTTATGGATGGTTCATCAAGATATCCATCAAAGACAACTGTAGCTTTCCCATAATTGTGAAGGGTAAGGTCCACATAGTCATTAGCTATCGCGCCATAGGTACTTCCCTTTGCCCATTTAACGCGGTGCATTAGTGAACCACCATCTAACACATAATGTTCAGTCTTTGGTATTTTGTCTGAAACAGCCTCATCTGAAGAACTACTTAAATATTCATCAATTGCTTTAGCAAGCTGGGGTTTGTCTGCTTTCCTGAATATGTTGTTTGCATCAAAGCGGGCTGGAGGAAATGGACTAAGTTCATAACTAAGAGCCTCCTCCAAAGAGACGTCCCCTGCTCTAGAAATGACAAGAAGCCTCTGAAACAACAGAGCAGGGTCTATAGTGTGATCTGCAGTAACTTTGATTGCGGATGCGTCACCCATTGTTTTAGCCTTTTCCTTCCGTTTGCATGTATATGTAAATACTGGCTGTCCAGTCATTTTTTCAATGACTTTTTTCACAACTGATTGAAAATCATCAACATTCACATCATCTTTTGCAACAACTCCAGTTACAATATTTCGCAAGCTGGGATCCACTGAGAAAGGTGTGCATGATTCAAGTTTATCTTTAATCTTTGCCAGGTCTGACTGATCCCGTTTCATCCGCGATTCCATGGAGTCCTTGTGTTGTTCACTTGTTGTAAAACCAAGATTATTGAAATCTTGCATGGCATCAATATATAAAGAACATACTGGGGATGACAGTGTCCACAGTGCACGCTGCTCCTCCGTCATGCCACTACCCCTTGTCAGACCACCAGTTGACTTCAGTGATATCATCAATGTCTGTTCGATCACAAGGTCACAACCAAGACCAGCCCAGAATTGATCGGTTCGGCGAATAACATGAAAACCATCTTCAAACTTTCTATGGACAGTCGGATTCGTCTTTTCCAGTTGTTGCATGTTTTGTAGATACAGATATGCTGATTTCAAGTAATTGAAATGGCCTGCAGCAGCGAATATTGGCAGGCATTCAGCCACAGCAGAAAGATGTGCCTTCCACGAACCCATACGATCGGCCATGGTCAGCATCCTACCCACTTTAACAATATTAATGTAGGAAAGCCACAGTTTACTTGTCCTTGATCGACTAGTGAGTTCTTGTCTCCTTTTCTCCAGTGCTTGTTCAATTTTAATCTTCAAATCAGATGTAGCTAGGGATTCCAAATTGCTTTCTCCTGTAATCAGTGAGGTGTAAATATCCTCATACTGATCGACTAAGGTAGCATACTCAGAGTCACTGTCAATGAGATCAGACACTATCATGCCATTTATACATTTCTCTACTAAAAGGTGTCCACGGAATGCCCTTTGCACTGATTTTCCAGTGAACATATGCTTAACCGCATTCTCTCCGTAGACTACCTCCAGAGTTTCTCTTAAGCCAGAGCCTTGCATCAGTGTACCGATGGCACCTAGCACATTCATAAATGTATGAAAACTGCCAAGCATCAAAGTTATTTCAGTGGAATGTTCGTTTGTGCGTTATAGATGATCTCGGAGGCCTTCCAAAACAAAGGTTGGTCAAAGGTTGTTTTGACTGTTTGATCTACAAGGTGGCAGCACCAATGTGAAAAACAAACCCTGGTGGACAAAGCTTGTAAACACAAGATATGAGGGGTGGGCCTTTTACCTCATGTGGGCATCTTGCCCCACCCTACCCTACGTTATTCGTTTTGAAAATTAATAAAATAAAGACAAGAATCAATCACCATCAGCAAGAGTTAATATCAGACAATAACTCTTATGAAAATTATTCAATTAACCTTCTGTTTCAACTTTTTTGTCCATGTTTGCGTAGGCCTACAATACGGTACCTGTGACGTCATGGTGACGTCATTTCTACGTCACAGTGACGTCATAGAAAATGTTCAACATGCTTATTTAGTTAAGAGGTATCATGTTTCTATCTATTGGTAATACATTTATAGGGTCTAATTCCAACCATAAAAAAGTTTGTAGTACGTATTTAGCTGTGTATAGTGCGCTACCGTGTATAGTGCGCACCCACGATCTGGCACGAAAATCGGCGGAAAAACTGAGTTCCTATGTATACTGCGCACGTGAAAAACGCAATTTTCCAAGTCAAAATTTAACATTCCTCAAAAATCGCTAAAAATTGTGCTCCGTGATTTTTACAACTTATATTAATCACTCGAGATATACCTCATCGAGTAACGGTAACGCACTCGGGCACACCTGCTCAAATTTCTCGACACGTTCTCAAACATCTCAACACGTTCTCAAACATGTCAGCAGATGCTCAAACTTCTCAACACGTGAAGCCTACCTAATTAACTGGGACCCATTGTGATAGGTTTGTCGAAATTAATTATCGCTACAATCAATTGAAATACTGCAGCCAAAAATTTTTTTTTTTTTATGCAATGCATTGTACATTGTACGGCGAAGTACGCGAAAAGTACGGGAAATATTACATACGATAAAACCACGTGATGTTATCAAATCGCCATTTTTTATGCATTTACCTTTTCAATTAAATCATCAAAGTTTGCCAAAATAAACGAAATATATGCTAATTTTGTGGTCTTATTCATTTGATTTATTTATATAGACTATCGGCAACTGGTTTTAATAGCTAGTTTATAACGATTGTCGAATGTAACAACTTATAGAATGACTGTGGGCCGTTCGGGTCGAATTTCAGTTTTTTCACGAAATTTTGGTCCGGAAAAAAATGTCCTGATGTCTGTACTGGTGTATAATGCGCAGTAGATAAAATGGATGAGGATTTCAGTAAGAAATGTGCGCACTATACACAGCTAAATACGGTACATTGAAATTTCAGGGCGTGGCCATTTTGAATTTATGCTAATTAACCACTTTCCCGTGGTGGGATTTTCGAAGACTTTTTTTCTGGGGTTCAGTATGACCCCCCAATGCATTTAAAACAATAAAACAATTTGTTGCAATTTTTTTGGGGTTAAACCGTATATTGACCCGGCTATGACCTTTCAGCTCTCTAGCAGTCAACATTTTATAGAGCAAAGGGATATTTTATTTTATTTTTGCTCAGTTGCCTCAGTGTGGCTACAGGACTTGCATGACATATTTCCAGAGTTTTCAGTTCAAATAAGAAAACAAAACCACATGAATGAATTGTGGTTAGCTACAATTATTTGAACTATTAACCCATTTCATTCTGGATATATTTAAAGGCTTTTGCAAACAACATAGATCCAGATCAGCCGCAGCGTGACGCTGCATGCTGATCAGGATCTATGTTGTTTGCTGCATAGCCAAGTGTCTTAGCAAGATCATCTGAATAGCAAACAGCATAGAGCCTGATCGGACGGAACGTTCCGTGGCGGTTAATCTGGCTCTTATTTTCTTTGCAAATACCGTTTGAACAGTATCCAGAATGAAATCGGTTAATAGCCTTTATTTTACCCAGCATGCAAAGAGTTAATTGTACTTGACATACTAGTAAAGCCAATTGAACGGTTCAATATAGCTTAAACAATACTGCTACTTGTCACTGAACGGAAAGAACATGAAGTGTGCATTGTGAAACAATAACAACGGTGCTTGATATACTGGATGACTTCATTGTTTCTAAGTTATTCATTTAGCTGCACATCCCTGTACTCAATGGATTAGGGATAACGTTCTTGACCGTATTCTTGACCCTTAAAATGCTGAATATAAATTGGACGGAATGTGCAAACAACATTCATGTACATTTAGATCCAGATCAGCTAATGTGTAACACCGTGTCTGATCAGGATCTATGTTGTTTGCTATTCAGCCATGTGTTTAGCTCCATTATCCGAGTAGCAAACAGCATAGAGCGTGATCAGACGGCTGATCTGGATCTATGTTTCTTGCACATTCCGTTCAATTTATTCGGCGAGTTATGGGTTAAAGAATTATGTGCCGTTTGATCAGGCTCTATGCTGTTTGCACATTCCGTACAATTTATTCGGCAGGTTATGGGTTAAAGAATTATGTGCCGGCTGATCAGGCTCTATGCTGTTTGCACATTTTAAAGAGTTTTAAAGGGAATGGCGAAGGCGAAGAATTATATAAGACTGTGTCTTTCATTCTAATCCTTTTTCTGTATTTTGATTATGTGTAATGTATGCATTGTTCAATATGTATTATATTGGGAAATAAAATATGTTTAAACTAAAGATAATGTCTCTCTAAATGAAGCAACGGGTTTAATTAAAACACATAGTTTGGTCGTGGTCAAATTAAAACACGTCGTTTGGTCGTGATCAAATTAAAACACGTAGTTTGGTCGTGATCAAATTAAAACATGTAGTTTGGTCGTGATCAAATTAAAACATGTAGTTTGGTCGTGATCAAATTAAAACACGTCGTTTGGTCGTGATCAAATTAAAACATGTAGTTTGGTCGTGATCAAATTAAAACATGTAGTTTGGTCGTGATCAAATTAAAACACATCGTTTGGTCGTGATCAAATTAAAACAGCTAATGGAACAACATGTAGAAAACATCTTGTGAATAGGTGTTTTGAAATGTAATGAATAGTGTCTTCACTGACCTACCTAAATGTTTCTATGCATACTACAGTATGAATAAATAACTTTTGTCAAGTAAAATTTTATCTAAATTTGAAAGATTAAATTGTTAAAGCATTTTTGTGTTAAACTGTGTGGGTTGAGTGTAGTGTCAATTTACTGAACATGACTATTCACATGTGAATGCTTCGTTGATTTCGTTTGAATTTGATGCTATTAATCATCCTGTGTGTGTGTTTTACGTTTATTTATTGTCACCAGTTGCAGGGTTCCCGCTGCCGGTCGCCTAAATTTTGTGAATAATGTTTTTGTTTTTTTAATTTTTGGCACATGTTTTGTCAAATACATGCTTCATATATTTATATATTTATTTGTCAACTATATGGCTCTTAGTTGGCTCCAAGTTTTTTAAATTGGCTTCAGTGTTTTTCAATTGGCGACGGAAGTGGCGCAGACAAACATTCAGACAGAGGGAACCCTGGGTTGTCCATATGAGCGACGCCTCTTGAAGAGATTAGTCATTTTAGTTTTGGGGGGATAGTGCAATGATACAGAGAGAGACCCATTCCAGAGTCTCCTCTGGTTCTTTTACCTGCACAGTGTAAAGCACCGACACGAGACCTCGGTTTAAAGTCCCATCTGAATCATTAATCATCCTGTAAAATATAAACCCTTTTTATATCATGGTTACAGTAACGTTGTTAGATAGGAAATTTATTTTAGACCGTAACACATTCAACCCCAAGTAACTGACATGGACTGGTGCATGATATTAACCCATTCAACACCAAGTAACTGAAATGGACTGGTGCATGGTATTAACCCATTCAACACCAAGTAACTGACATGGACTGGTGCATGATATTAACCCATTCAACACCAAGTAACTGACCTGGACTGGTCCATGATATTAACCCATTCAACACCAAGTAACTGACATGGACTGGTCCATGATATTAACCCATTCAACACCAAGTAACTGACATGGACTTGTGCATGATATTAACCCATTCAACACCAAGTAACTGACATGGACTTGTGCATGATATTAACCCATTCAACACCAACCAAGTAACTGACATGGACTGGTGCATGATATTAACCCATTCAACACCAAGTAACTGACATGGACTGGTGCATGATATTAACCCATTCAACACCAAGTAACTGACATGGACTGGTCCATGATATTAACCCATTCAACACCAAGTAACTGACATGGACTGGTCCATGATATTAACCCATTCAACACCAAGTAACTGACATGGACTGGTACATGATATTAACCCATTCAACACCAAGTAACTGACATGGACTGGTACATGATATTATCCCATTCAACACCAAGTAACTGACATGGACTGGTGCATGATATTAACCCATTCAATACCAAGTAACTAACATGGACTGGTGCATGATATTAACCCATTCAACACCAAGTAATGACATGGACGTGTGCATGATATTAACCCATTCAACACCAAGTAACTGACATGGACTGGTGCATGATATTAACCCATTCAACACCAAGTAACTGACATGGACTGGTGCATGATATTAACCCATTCAAAACCAAGTAACTGACATGGACTTGTGCATGATATTAACCCATTCAACACCAAGTAACTGACATGGACTGGTACATGATATTAACCCATTCAACACCAAGTAACTGACATGGACTGGTGCATGATATTAACCCATTCAACACCAAGTAACTGACATGGACTGGTACATGATATTAACCCATTCAACACCAAGTAACTGACATGGACTGGTACATGATATTATCCCATTCAACACCAAGTAACTGACATGGACTGGTCCATGATATTAACCCATTCAACACCAAGTAACTGACATGGACTTGTGCATGATATTAACCCATTCAACACCAAGTAACTGACATGGACTGGTCCATGATATTAACCCATTCAACACCAAGTAACTGACATGGACTGGTGCATGATATTAACCCATTCAACACCAAGTAACTGACATGGACTGGTACATGATATTAACCCATTCAACACCAAGTAACTGACATGGACTGGTACATGATATTAACCCATTCAACACCAAGTAACTGACATGGACTGGTCCATGATATTAACCCATTCAACACCAAGTAACTGACATGGACTGGTGCATGATATTAACCCATTCAACACCAAGTAACTGACATGGACTGGTACATGATATTAACCCATTCAACACCAAGTAACTGACATGGACTGGTGCATGATATTAACCCATTCAACACCAAGTAACTGACATGGACTGGTGCATGATATTAACCCATTCAACACCAAGTAACTGACATGGACTGGTCCATGATATTAACCCATTCAACACCAAGTAACTGACATGGACTTGTGCATGATATTAACCCATTCAACACCAAGTAACTGACATGGACTTGTGCATGATATTAACCTATTCAACACCAAGTAACTGACATGGACTGGTGCATGATATTAACCCATTCAACACCAAGTAACTGACATGGACTGGTACATGATATTAACCCATTCAACACCAAGTAACTGACATGGACTGGTACATGATATTAACCCATTCAACACCAAGTAACTGACATGGACTGGTGCATGATATTAACCCATTCAACACCAATTAATAAGAAAATTACCTTTGGACCAGTTCATTTATCAAAATGGGTAATTTTATCTAAAAATAGTAATAATTATTACTGGCAAAAAGTGCAGATCCTGATGAGACGGCTCTATTTAGAGGCCTGTAGTTTTGAAAGGGTTAATTCATAATACAATGGTACAACATTTTGAAATATCCGGTAGGTCAAATATTACACGTCTATCTCTAGATCAAAATGAGAATTCCAGAGAGATATTGCGCGATCGCTTCAGGTGCAAAAGGCCTCGAGTTTGAGCACCGCTGGAGCCGTTACGATTGTGCACTTATGCGAGGCATTTAAATTCCATGTTGCCTCTTCTGTCTCCCTCGTGGCGATAGATTCCATCAGGACATATCAGACATATACTTGTTTAGATTGTAAATCTCTTGGTAGAGCTAGACATATACTTGTTTAGATTGTAAATCGCTTGGTAGAGCTAGACATATACTTGTTTAGATTGTAAATCGCTTGGTGGTGTTTTGTTTAGATTGTAAATCGCTTGGTAGAGCTAGACATATACTTGTTTAGATTGTAAATCACTTGGTAGAGCTAGACATATACTTGTTTAGATTGTAATCTTGGTAGAGCTAGACATATACTTGTTTAGATTGTAAATCTCTTGGTAGAGCTAGACATATACTTGTTTAGATTGTAAATCGCTTGGTAGAGCTAGACATATACTTGTTTAGATTGTAAATCGCTTGGTAGAGCTAGACATATACTTGTTTAGATTGTAAATCACTTGGTAGAGCTAGACATATACTTGTTTAGATTGTAAATCACTTGGTAGAGCTAGACATATACTTGTTTAGATTGTAAATCACTTGGTAGAGCTAGACATATACTTGTTTAGATTGTAAATCACTTGGTAGAGCTAGACATATACTTGTTTAGATTGTAAATCTCTTGGTAGAGCTAGACATATACTTGTTTAGATTGTAAATCGCTTGGTAGAGCTAGACATATACTTGTTTAGATTGTAAATCACTTGGTAGAGCTAGACATATACTTGTTTAGATTGTAAATCACTTGGTAGAGCTAGACATATACTTGTTTAGATTGTAAATCACTTGGTAGAGCTAGACATATACTTGTTTAGATTGTAAATCACTTGGTAGAGCTAGACATATACTTGTTTAGATTGTAAATCACTTGGTTGAGCTAGACATATACTTGTTTAGATTGTAAATCACTTGGTTGAGCTAGACATATACTTGTTTAGATTGTAAATCGCTTGGTAGAGCTAGACATATACTTGTTTAGATTGTAAATCGCTTGGTAGAGCTAGACATATACTTGTTTAGATTGTAAATCTCTTGGTAGAGCTAGACATATACTTGTTTAGATTGTAAATCGCTTGGTAGAGCTAGACATATACTTGTTTAGATTGTAAATCGCTTGGTAGAGCTAGACATATACTGGTGTTTGTTTAGATTGTAAATCGCTGGTAGAGCTAGACATATACTTGTTTAGATTGTAAATCACTTGGTAGAGCTAGACATATACTTGTTTAGATTGTAAATCTTGGTAGAGCTAGACATATACTTGTTTAGATTGTAAATCTCTTGGTAGAGCTAGACATATACTTGTTTAGATTGTAAATCGCTTGGTAGAGCTAGACATATACTTGTTTAGATTGTAAATCGCTTGGTAGAGCTAGACATATACTTGTTTAGATTGTAAATCGCTTGGTAGAGCTAGACATATACTTGTTTAGATTGTAAATCTCTTGGTAGAGCTAGACATATACTTGTTTAGATTGTAAATCTCTTGGTAGAGCTAGACATATACTTGTTTAGATTGTAAATCTCTTGGTAGAGCTAGACATATACTTGTTTAGATTGTAAATCACTTGGTTGAGCTAGACATATACTTGTTTAGATTGTAAATCTCTTGGTAGAGCTAGACATATACTTGTTTAGATTGTAAATCACTTGGTAGAGCTAGACATATACTTGTTTAGATTGTAAATCACTTGGTAGAGCTAGACATATACTTGTTTAGATTGTAAATCTCTTGGTAGAGCTAGACATATACTTGTTTAGATTGTAAATCACTTGGTAGAGCTAGACATATACTTGTTTAGATTGTAAATCGCTTGGTAGAGCTAGACATATACTTGTTTAGATTGTAAATCTCTTGGTAGAGCTAGACATATACTTGTTTAGATTGTAAATCGCTTGGTAGAGCTAGACATATACTTGTTTAGATTGTAAATCACTTGGTTGAGCTAGACATATACTTGTTTAGATTGTAAATCTCTTGGTAGAGCTAGACATATACTTGTTTAGATTGTAAATCACTTGGTAGAGCTAGACATATACTTGTTTAGATTGTAAATCTCTTGGTAGAGCTAGACATATACTTGTTTAGATTGTAAATCGCTTGGTAGAGCTAGACATATACTTGTTTAGATTGTAAATCGCTTGGTAGAGCTAGACATATACTTGTTTAGATTGTAAATCGCTTGGTAGAGCTAGACATATACTTGTTTAGATTGTAAATCGCTTGGTAGAGCTAGACATATACTTGTTTAGATTGTAAATCTCTTGGTAGAGCTAGACATATACTTGTTTAGATTGTAAATCGCTTGAGCTGTTTCTGATACAGTAATTGTCACTCTATAGAATTATGTTCATTTTCGACCAGTGAGCCGTGTATGCATTTTAGCGGTCCATGTATTTCGTGAGTAAGTAAAACAGTAATGACTTCACAATTTATATATAGATCTATTTTATAGATCTACTCAAGTTCATGGCAATTAAATTTTATTCATGTTTAATGAACACGAAATAGCTGTGACAGTATAAGCGTATTATTTTGTTTGATTGGCTTGTCCATAGACAATGGTTCGAGTATTGTTTCAAGCATCCCCCCCCCATTAATTACAAATGTCTTGTTTGTTCAGTGATGGATATCGCAGATGAAATTATACAAGAACCTGCTGTCATCAATTTTGATACTGTTACTGAAGAAATTGAAGATCTGTAGACTGTAGTCCAGTGGTTAACACGCTGGACTGGTAATCCAGGGATCGCAGGTTCGATCCCCCGTGTGACCCTAATCAAATTAACAGTCTTTCAGATGGGACTTTAAACCGAGGTCTCGTGTCCAGAAAGAAAGAAAAGAACCAGAGGAGACTCTGGAATGGGTCTCTGTCTGTATCATTGCACTATTCTCCTCAATCTAAAATGACTAATCTCTTCAGGTGGCGTCACTCATATGGGCAACCGGTAGCGACGATAAATAAACATAAAACACACACTGAAGAAAAAAACATAGTCTGTTAACATTATCAAATCAAATAAAACTTTATTAAATGAGAACAAATATACATTTGTACCTCAATTAAGGTAAAATATATAGATCTACAGTCAAACCTGTCTTAAGCAGCCAGCCAAGGGAATCATAGGGCTGCTTAGCACAGGTGGCTGCTTAATAGAGATCAAATGTATAGTAAAACAACATATTGGAAATCTTGAAACTGGCTGCTTAATGCAGGTTGGCTGCTTAATAGAGGTGACCACTAACACAGGTTTGACTGTAGTAGGGGAAAAAATGCCATGAGAAATAATTTGAAAAAAGAAAGAGAAAAATACCTGTAAAATTACCAAAATATAAAAATAAGCATAGCGTAGGCTTCGATTCCGAGACCTTCATTATGGGCCTACTACTAGCTATGCAAGGTTCATTCTAGGTCAGAATTTTTGGGAGAAGGATGAAAGCGCATGATTGCTTCCTTAAATGGTGTTTTTTGATATACTTCTGCAAAATAGGGTTAAAATGCACAGAACAACCATTAAATACAACATTTGATAGAAGGAGTGCTTTATAATGGGCCAGTGTATCTTACTAGACCAAATTTTGTTTAGGGAGAAGTGGGGCCCCCAGAGGGCGAAGTCAGGGTCCCTAGGGCGACTATTTCGCCCACATCGCCCTCTAGAATGATACCTGGCTATGTACGACTACTGATTTATAGCAATTGTATGCTAACCCTTATTAGTCCTGAAATGTTGTCACTTGTGAAACCGTTATCCACGTTTAGCCCTATTGATAGCCACACAGATAGACTCGCCTATAGGTCGCAGCTTACATGTCCAAATTCAACTACATGTATAGGGCTTAGGATGGGTAGGGTGTTTATTTTTAACATGCATACATGTACTTCATTTCCTGCATTTTAGGCATTTTCACTGACTCATCTATGGCCCTTCTAATTGCTTGCGTAATTTCTCTTATTGTTTACTTCATGTTTTGAAATTGTTTATTTTCTATCTTTTCTTTCCACCAGATATATTTTGAAATTTCTTAATGTATTTCATTTCAGAACAATTTTGCTGTGCTTGTCGAGTTGTAATGTATGCATCCATTGTACATAATATTTTCGAGGGATCATAAGCCCAGTGTTGGTTTTACTGCTGTTAACACGTGACACTCCTGCAAAGTGTAGTGGAACAGTTCTACGATTTTTGGCAGATTTACGGCCACTTTTATTTGAGCATTCGTATAACACAAAGCTCGTCCATGCTTCAGCTCCAAAACTTCATAATCAGTCTTTTTCTAAGCATTTTAGGAGAAATCTAGCACACTATGAAAAATCCCTCTAAAGCGAACTTTACTTCTGGTCTTGTAGCCGTTTGGTGTAGAGGGGTTTCACTGTAATCCTAGGCTATATAAATCATCCTTGCTCTGGTGCTATTGCAAAGATTTTGCCCATTGAGCTACATTTAGTCTATGACTGTGGACCTCTCGATACTGTGATGGAGACTGTACGTGTTCTTGTTAATATATCTTCAGGTGATTACACATATGTAAACGATGATCAGACTAAAGCAGTTGAACCTGAAACAGTAGCATCAACCAACGTCTTTGTTGACAGCGACATATCGGATGACATAGAGTATGCATGCGAACCTGAAACAGTAGCATCAGCCAACGTCTTTGTTGACAGCGACATATCAGATGACATACAGAATGCATGCAAACCGGAAACAGTAGCATCAGCCAACGTCTTTGTTGACAGCGACATATCAGATCACATAGAGAATGCATGCGAACCGGAAACAGTAGCATCAACCAACGTCTTTGTTGACAGCGACATATCAGATCACATACAGAATGCATGCGAACCGGAAACAGTAGCATCAACCAACGTCTTTGTTGACAGCGACATATCAGATCACATACAGAATGCGTGCCAGAAATACAGAAACATTCCTGTTGTTGCTGATGAGCATCATGTGGTGTGGAGGAATTCTCTTCCCGGGTAAGATTTCTTACAGGTTTTCTACATAATCGGCCAAGGTTTCTTACAGTCTTGTTTGTACATAATTGTGATGTTGTAAATTTCTTAAATTATATGTTGGTTGTTCGGAAATAGAGAGGACTATATATATATATATATGTAAATTTCTTAGTCAAGTGGTTTTGCCGACGGATGAAATTTATGTTGGATGATCGCTTATTCAAGTCTTGATTTTAATCTACATTAGTTTTTACAAATTTATATTAGCTCGATTGCGAAACAAGTTCTTACAACTTATATTAATCAATCTCGAGACCTCATTCTTGATGGAATCCATCGCCACGAGAGAGAGAGAAAACGCAACGTGGAATTTAAATGCCTTGCCTAAGGGCACAATCGTAACGGCTCCAGCAGGGCGAGAACTATGGACCTTTCGCACCTGAAGCGAACGCGCATCCACTGCGCTATCACGACTTCCACAAATTGTTGGATTGAAGTAAACACACTGTTGTCAGGAACCCGAAACATAATTTGGGTGTATCCATATATGGATTATAATTTTATTCAAGACAATGGCAAATTAGGTTTTAGTAATTTAATAATTAAAAGATGAAAAGACAGGTGAAAGTGATAGCATGTGGTGCAAATGAAACCACGATGAAAACTGAGGAAAGCAATTAAAATGAAGAGTAGTCAGGGGCAGTAACTGATGTATGACACTCATTGTACTATACTCAATGCACTACAAGCGTTTATCCTACCTTCATGCGTAATAACGATCAAAAACTGCTTGTCTAATAAACTTTGCTTTATTAGTCAGTGCCTAATAAATCTTTCATGACGTCATAATGCTGCGTGATATGTTCACAGATGTGGCATCCGTTGTCCAGTGGTAGAGCGTCGGATTTGAAATCAATCGGTCCCGGGTTCGATACTCGGTCAGGCCACGTATGAGCAAGGCACCTCACACACATTGCTTAGTACTGGTTAACCACTTAGGTCGGCTAAGCTTGCCCAGGAATACATGTCTACGTCCCCGTAAGGGGTTTATTAATGGAATATACATTCAGGTCATGAATATTCGGTAATCTTACTTCTCCAAAACGTCTTTCTTATCAGAAGATAGGATAAATTGAATAGTAGGTTACCGTCTTATAAATTTTAAATTATTAGGCTCGTCTCCGAAAAAATACAGTGTTATCTATATATATAAGGCATGCAATTATTGGTTTGTCTGACACAGATGGACGGATCTGTATTCCAGTGGTAACATGCTCGGCTGATAATCCAGGGATTGCATGTAGATCCCCGTCTGACCTAATAAATTTAACAGTCTTTCAGTCTTTAAACCGAGCGGTGCTTTACACCGTGCACGTAAAAGAACCAGAGGAGACTGGAATGGGTCTCTGTCAGTATCATTGCACTATCCTCCAAAAAGGAGGCGTCGCTCATATGGGCAACCGGTAGCAACGATAAATAAACGTAAAACACAGTTAGTCTGACTCTAATCCATGGATTTGAAATGGAATGCATAGTATCGGTTTCTCAGGATGCAGGGTTCCCGCTGTCAGTCGCCAATGGCGCCAATTGCGACAAAAAACAAATATTGGCACTAAATTGTGTGAATTGGCGAAAATATTTGGCGCAACTTTTTTTTTAGCACATGTTTTGTCAAATACATGGCTTCAAATATTTAATTGTGAACTATATGGCTCTTAGTTGGCTCCAAGTTATTTTAATTGGCTCCAGTGTTTTTCAATTGGCGACAGAAGTGGCGCAGACAAACATTCAGACAGAGGGAACCCTGAGGATGTGGAGGGGTTACTAAGGGCATTACAGAGTTTTTGACGTTGGATATTCACATGTAATTAAACTTACAGGGTGTGCCAATGCTGTTTTTGTAGAGAAATTCATCATCAGCCCACAGGATCCAGCTATTTGTATGGCGACACACGTGACATTTAAATGTACCCGGCATGATAATGCAAGTATAGAATCTCTGGGCTTCATGTATAACAACCAGGCGATTCAACACGCCACTATGTCGGATGATCGGACTGCAGAGTTTACGTTGTATAATATAACCGTGACCGACAATCACGCAGTAATGTGTTGCATGATGGGAACGAAACTGATTCTGAACACAATGTCAATACTGACTGTGTACAGTAAGCCGATAATTTCTTAATTATTATAACATACAGTCAAACCTGTGTTAGCAGTCACCTCTATTAAGCAGCCAACCTGTATTAAGCAGTCAGTTTCCAGATAACCAATACAGTGGAACCTCCACTAACGGTCACCTCCGGTGAGCGGTCACCTCCGGTATACGGTCACTTTTATTCCCCCCGAGCGATTTTCCTATATATTACACCTCTGTTGAGCGGTCACCTCTAATCTCCGGCCAGCGGCCACCAAAGTGACCGTTTTGGGACAAAATTTCCTACCTTAAACGGTCAAAATCCACCAAAAATCGACAAAATATGTAACATTCAAATCAGATGTAGACATTGAAAGATTGAATTTACGGAGTGGAAACAAAGAAATATTTGATTAATAATTATCATTTTTTAATAGTTATATTACAGCTATCAAATGATATTTTGGCCTTAAAAACAATATTGATTAGTTTTTCACACGTGTTTACAGAAGTCTCCAATCATACGTGATTATCCGCCATTATGCGGGAAATTGATGAGTCATCCTGGTTTTCCATTCTATTTTTGAAGAGTGTAAAATACAAAGTCTAGCACCACACAATAGGTTGTTAAATCATAAACAAACTTGGAGTGATCACACAAGGCGCTGAAAACCATTGTTTTGATCGGATTACTGGGATATCAAAGGCCGATTATTCGATCGCATTGTTTGATGAAAGTTAATCTCCTAAGCAACCGGAATGCGTGTTAAGAGCTCCACAAAGCAAACTAAAATTAGTGATTTTTTTGAAAGAACAAATGTATGTACATATGTTTAATTTGAAAAATAAATAAAATGTTAATAAAAATAAAAGTTTAAATTTCTGATTCTGTTGTCTCATTTCTTGTTGTTATCATACTA
Organism: Archivesica marissinica; assembly: GCA_014843695.1. NCBI lineage: Eukaryota > Metazoa > Mollusca > Bivalvia > Venerida > Vesicomyidae > Archivesica > Archivesica marissinica. Next base: position 24,587,413 of record CM026397.1, on the reverse strand, counting down.
TAAGGCAATCCCATTGACAGATTATTGTTATCACAGCTTTTCCAGGCATGCTTGCTTTGAAAATAATTTCTAGTTGTCCAGCAGTCTCCCTCCGTTAAGCAGCCACCTCCCTTAAGCAGCCAATTCGTGCCCTTCCCAAGAGTGGCTGCTTAAGAGAGGTTCCACTCTATATTGTTTGATTATACATTTGACCTCTATTAAGCAGCCACATGTGCTAAACAGCCATTTTCTGTGATTCCCTTGACTGGTTGCTAAAGACAGGTTTGACTGTATATATAAAATATCACCTGCCTAAATCCATAGTGTTGTATGTGTATCGAAAAAATAAAAAATAATTTGGTATCAAAATGTGTTCATAAAAAAAGTGTCAACATTTTCATCTCGGCAAACTATATCTAATCGTTTGATTTGCTTCAATATGGAATATATCTCACACTCGGATATTTAGAGAACGCCAGAATGTTACATGATATTAAGATCTTTCAAAATCTTCCAAAGATTTGATTTTCATGAAATGGGACGAGATATTACATACAAGATTATGGAATTGAAGGCGAGGAAATACGTATGAAATGTTTGCTTTAAATGTACCTATTTCTCCTTTGCACAGTTCATAAAGAACACAGTGGCACCCTTGAACCCCTAGATCCTGATGTATGCACCGCACAAAACGTCACATTCACATGTACACTTGATGACACACCCAAGCTTAATACGTCTATAGGCTTTGCAGTTAAGAACGTGTTGCTGTATTTTGTTGCTGTGGATAAAGACGATATTGTTGAGGTCAATGAGACGGTGTCTATGTATACAGCGTACAATATAGCGCCGATCAAGAACTCCAATTTTTTTGTGATCAGATGTTATTACGGACATTACGAGGGACATTTTGATCTATCAAAGCAGTTGGGAGAGACGTCCTCGGCATCTATATATAGTAAGCATTGTATATTGTACATGATATTGTGTAAGAGTTGTGCATGTAGCCTGTGTATTTGGACTGTCAACATTTCTCTCGAGCATGTTACAGACAGATCTGTAGTCCAGTGGTAACACGCTGGACTGGTAATCCAGGGATCGCAGGTTCGATCCCCCGTCTGACCCTAATAAAATTAACAGTCTTTCAGATGGGACTTTAGACCAAGGTCTCGTGTCGGTGCTGTACACCGTGCACGTAAAAGAACCAGAGGAATGGGTCTGTCTGTATCATTGCACTATCCTCCAAAAATCTAAAATGACTAATCTCTTCAGGAGGCGTCACTCATATGGGCAACCGGTAGCGACGATAAATAAACGTAAAACACACACAGAGAAAAGAGATGTGTCGTGAACACACAAATAAAGTATCGAGTGACCTCATCCATACATGTCCGACTACGACACACAAGTAGAATAATAGAATACGCTCCAGGCACGTGCACATTACAACTAAGCACGTGACCCGTTCGGAACATCTGGAATCACTTCACATGTAAATAGATTGAAAAGAAAAATTGGAAGAAGTAATTAACTTAATTGAAGAAATCTAAGTGTTAATTATTTTTAGAACCACTATTCTAAGTTTAGCTTCAATGGAAACAATCTGTGAATGATTTGCTACCTGGCACAATGGTATAATTAAAACATATCGTTAAAACAAGTTAAGCTGTTAAAACGATCACGGTGAGGTAGCTGCACATTACTTACAAACCATGCATGCAATGAAACGGGGGCTCTTTCCCAGGTATACTGAAGAAAAACTCTATCACTGCAATTAATCATGGTGCTTAACGTTGTTATGCCACATACAAGCTCGGTACCTCCGTGGTGTAATGGATGCGGTGTACGCCTCGTAATCGAGAGGTTCTGAGGTCGAACCCCGCCAGAACCATGGTGGTAGTTTGCTTAGGCAAGACACTTAAATCCACATTGCCTCTTCTCCCTCCATCATGGCAATGGATACTAAACACAGAACATAATGACATGGTGAGAAATGGAGACGATTGTTACAGTATAAATTATTATTAAACCAATATATATTATTATAATATATAAATAATAAGTCCCTATTTATTATTGGTAAGCCTGCATTTATTACCGGGTATTGTGTATACTATAAATGTTAGATCTCTCCCATCAATTACATGTTACTTTCAGAGATTTATCACACTCTCCCATCAATTACATGTTACTTTCAGAGATTTATCACACTCTCCCATCAATTACATGTTACTTTCAGAGATTTATCACACTCTCCCATCAATTACATGTTACTTTCAGAGATTTATCACACTCTCCCATCAATTACATGTTACTTTCAGAGATTTATCACACTCTCCCATCAATTACATGTTACTTTCAGAGATTTATCACACTCTCCCATCAATTACATGTTACTTTCAGAGATTTATCACACTCTCCCATCAATTACATGTTACTTTCAGAGATTTATCACACTCTCCCATCAATTACATGTTACTTTCAGAGATTTATCACACTCTCCCATCAATTACATGTTACTTTCAGAGATTTATCACACTCTCCCATCAATTACATGTTACTTTCAGAGATTTATCACACTCTCCCATCAATTACATGTTACTTTCAGAGATTTATCACACTCTCCCATCAATTACATGTTACTTTCAGAGATTTATCACACTCTCCCATCAATTACATGTTACTTTCAGAGATTTATCACACTCTCCCATCAATTACATGTTACTTTCAGAGATTTATCACACTCTCCCATCAATTACATGTTACTTTCAGAGATTTATCACACTCTCCCATCAATTACATGTTACTTTCAGAGATTTATCACACTCTCCCATCAATTACATGTTACTTTCAGAGATTTATCACACTCTCCCATCAATTACATGTTACTTTCAGAGATTTATCACACTCTCCCATCAATTACATGTTACTTTCAGAGATTTATCACACTCTCCCATCAATTACATGTTACTTTCAGAGATTTATCACACTCTCCCATCAATTACATGTTACTTTCAGAGATTTATCACACTCTCCCATCAATTACATGTTACTTTCAGAGATTTATCACACTCTCCCATCAATTACATGTTACTTTCAGAGATTTATCACA
>CM026397.1:24549178-24583322 GCA_014843695.1 Archivesica marissinica | reverse complement strand
TCTCCCATCAATTACATGTTACTTTCAGAGATTTATCACACTCTCCCATCAATTACATGTTACTTTCAGAGATTTATCACACTCTCCCATCAATTACATGTTACTTTCAGAGATTTATCACACTCTCCCATCAATTACATGTTACTTTCAGAGATTTATCACACTCTCCCATCAATTACATGTTACTTTCAGAGATTTATCACACTCTCCCATCAATTACATGTTACTTTCAGAGATTTATCACACTCTCCCATCAATTACATGTTACTTTCAGAGATTTATCACACTCTCCCATCAATTACATGTTACTTTCAGAGATTTATCACACTCTCCCATCAATTACATGTTACTTTCAGAGATTTATCACACTCTCCCATCAATTACATGTTACTTTCAGAGATTTATCACACTCTCCCATCAATTACATGTTACTTTCAGAGATTTATCACACTCTCCCATCAATTACATGTTACTTTCAGAGATTTATCACACTCTCCCATCAATTACATGTTACTTTCAGAGATTTATCACACTCTCCCATCAATTACATGTTACTTTCAGAGATTTATCACAGGTATAGTGATATTTATTTACCTTTTAATTATGCGTACTATCACTATGCTGCATAATTGCGTTAGTAGTTGCAATATTGTCATTTGTCAAGTATTCTATCCTTTCCCCCCTATTTCAACCCTTTGTTACAATATTCCTCCTGGCCTAGCTTTGTTACAATATTCCTCCTGTCCTACCTTTGTTGCAATATTCCTCCTGGCCTACATTTGCTACAATATTCCTCTTGGCCTACCTTTGTTGCAATATTCCTCCTGGCCTACCTTTCTTGCAATATTCCTCCTGGCCTACCTTTGCTACAATATTCCTCCTGGCCTACTTTTGTTACAATATTCCTCCTGGCCTACCTTTGCACTACTGTAATTATTACACTTAAGTCCTCATTGTATAATAGATACATATATAGATAATGGTGTAAATACGATACAATTCTAATGGAATTGCATGACATAATTATTTATCTGTTATTCACCGCTAGCATGCAATGAGCTAACCCATTTCATTCTGGATACTGTTCAAACAGTATTTGCAAAGAACATAGAGCCAGATCAACCACCACAGAAAGTGCCATCTGATCAGGCTCTATGCTGTTTGCTATTCAGTTGATCTTGCTAAGACACTTGGCTATGTAGCAAACTACATAGATCCTGATCAGCATGCCGCGTCACGCTATGGCTGATCTGGATCTATGTTGTTTTCAAATCCTTTAAATGTATCCAGAATCAAATGGGTTAATATACAGGAACATACCTGTTGCTTTGTATGGATTAAATTTGTGTTTAGAAGTTTAAACGATTGCGAAACAAGCTTAACAACTTACATTAATCACGCTTGTTGGCGCGGATGAAAGCGTAAATGCGGTCATGCGTGTGAGAGGAAAGCAGAGTACCCGGAGAAAACCCACCTGTCCGATCTGGTGACCACCGTACCATCTCACATTCTTCCTGGTCCGAGGATCGAACCCGGGTTGCATTGGTGAGAAGCAAGCGCGCTAATCAGACAGCCATGATTTGTGTTTGTAGCTTTGCCACGAGAGGTGGAGGAGTTCCAATGTATTGTGAAGGACTACATACAGACTATGAACTGCTCCTGGAATTATGGGATTGTCTACAAGCCTGTAAAGCCACACGTTACATTTCAGTGGTAAGTACTGGTTATTGTTATTAGCTGGGTGTCTGCCTCCGTGGTCGAGTGGTTACGGTCGCCGACTTGTATACCACTGTAACCTATCATCACTGATGGTCACGGGTTCGAGCCCCGCTCAGACCGTGTCTCATTTATATGAAAAAGTTGGCAGTTTCTTACGGAGGTTGGTGCACCCAAGTACTGGTTAACCGCTGGAGCCTGCCCAGGAAAGGTGTTGTTAGGTAAACTGCCCGCCGGCGATATAGCCCAAAATGGTGCTGATGCAGGCGTAAAACCCGTAATATAACTATATAATATTATTAGCTGGCCCACAGGAGCTTGGAAATTGTCATAACCGACAGAGTCTGATATCTCTAGCCGCAGACTCCCCCTTACCCCCCCCCCTCCCTTAGACTTTATATGTATGTGATATATAATATATATACCATAATCCATTGTATATAGCAGGGCTCATTCTAGGGGTGACATGAGCGAAGTAATCGCCCTTGGGGATCCTGACTTTTTTTACAATTTTCAGACAAAATATTGCTCAGTAAGATACATCGGCCATTGTAAAGCACTCCTTCTATTCATATATTGTATTTAATGGTCATATTGTGTATTTTAACCCTATGATGTTAAAATTTATTAAATAATACCATTAGATGACGCAATCACATGCTTTCTCTCACTTCTACCAAATATATACCCTGATATAGGTCACTAGCTCGAGTCCTGATATAGGTCACTAGCTTGAGCCCTGATATAGGTCACTAGCTTGAGCCATGATATAGGTCACTAGCTCGAGCCCTGATATAGGTCACTAGCTCAAGCCCTGATATAGGTCACTAGCTCAAGCCCTGATATAGGTCACTAGCTCAAGCCCTGATATAGGTCACTAGTTCGAGCCCTGACATAGGTCACTAGTTCGAGCCCTGACATAGGTCACTAGTTCGAGCCCTGACATAGGTCACTAGCTCGAGCCCTGATGTAGGTCACTAGGGAGTATAAGAGAAGTTCCCGGGGAAAAAGATTATTTTCGTATATAAAACACATGTGATTTACGAGCAAAGAAAATAATTTTATTTGGTTATTCGTAAATTACGGGCATGGTGCCCAGGATTATGGGCAGGGCTCGGTGCCCTTCTAAACTGGCTTAGCTGGAACACTGTATATGCTTTACAATATGTATAGCATGCAGGAGAGAACCAACTCACTTGTATACTTAGTCTGGGAACAGGCATTGATATATTTTGCCGTGTTCATGTTATATATATTTATCTAACACCCAAACCGTTAATTGGGCAGTATTTCTGATAATATCAAAGCCTGGGGAAACCTGAGGTATTTTCCGTGTAAATATCGATTGTCATTAATTCTATTAATAGGCCAATTACCATTTGACCTTAATTCATGATGTGACTTGAAACGAAAGCGTGGCACTGTATAGATTATGAAACTGGCCACCATTGTTTTATGGATCATCGGAACAGTAAAGGACGGTGAATCCTAACTTCACTTACGCCGAATCAATCCTTTACCACAGAAACGTAATAATTAAAATCTGTCATCTCATCAATATAACGCAGAGACGTGAAATAATATGTGGGCAAATTTTGGCAATGTTCCCGTCACTTATTCACGAGAAATTATGAAAAATTGAAAACGAGGCTACGGGAGCAATCACTTATTTTCGGGATTATTGTGTATAACCATGCCTGTTCGGTGATTTGCGGAAAAAAATCTATTTTTAGTGGTCGTATCTTGTAGAGATGAGTTGTCGTTCTTCAAATTAACACCCAATAAAAATGTGAGTGTCTGTAGATGGTGCTACACTTGGAAATCAGGTATCCCAAGTCTGTCGTTTTGCAAGAAATAAAAAAGTGAAAAATCGACAGACTTGAACCCAGGCTATTGTATAGCTTATAATACATATGCAATCAAACCTGTGTTAATGATCACCTCCATTAAGCAGCCGACCTGAAACATTAAGCAGCCAGTTTCCAGATTACCAATATTTAGTTTTATAATACATTTGACATCCATTAAGCAGCCACCTGTGCTAAGCAGCCCCTTTCTGTGATTCCCTCGACTGGCTGCTTAGCACAGGTTTGACTGCATACATGTATCTTGCAGGAGAATCAACCATGTATCTAGCTCGTGGACACCATGCAATGACCTGAATGTAGAGTATGGCAGCTGCTACTGGAATAGCACTAGAGTTGGGGACTTCTCCATGAAGGAAATAGAAATAAGGCTGATAACAAGCCAGCCGTGCGGAGTGAATGTCACGAGGCATTACCATGTAAACACGGCACTACAAGGTATGTATCAACCATGCGGAGTGAATGTCACGACTCATTACCATGTAAACATGGCATGACAAGGTATGTATCAACCGTGCGGAGTGAATGTCACGACTCATTACCATGTAAACACGGCACTACAAGGTATGTATCAACCGTGCGGAGTGAATGTCACGACTCATTACCATGTAAACACAGCACTACAAGGTATGTATCAACCGTGCGGAGTGAATGTCACGACTCATTACCATGTAAACACAGCACTACAAGGTATGTATCAACCGTGCAGAGTGAATGTCACGACTCATTACCATGTAAACATGGCACTACAAAGTATGTATCAACCGTGCGGAGTGAATGTCACGACTCATTACCATGTAAACACAGCACTACAAGGTATGTATCAACCGTGCGGAGTGAATGTCACGACTCATTACCATGTAAACATGGCACTACAAAGTATGTATCAACCGTGCGGAGTGAATGTCACGACTCATTACCATGTAAACATGGCACTACAAAGTATGTATCAACCGTGCGGAGTGAATGTCACAACTCATTACCATGTAAACATGGCACTACAAAGTATGTATCAACCGTGCGGAGTGAATGTCACGAGGCATTACCATGTAAACATGGCATGACAAGGTATGTATCAACCATGCGGAGTGAATGTCACGACTCAATACCATGTAAACATGGCATGACAAAGTATGTATCAACCATTCGGAGTGAATGTCACGAGGCATTACCATGTAAACATGGCACTACAAAGTATGTATCAACCATGCGGAGTGAATGTCACGAGGCATTACCATGTAAACACGGCACGACAAGGTATGTATCAACCATGCGGAGTGAATGTCACGAGGCATTACCATGTAAACACGGCACAACAAGGTATGTATCAACCATGCGGAGTGAATGTCACGAGGCATTACCATGTAAACATGGCACGACAAGGTATTATCAATCGTGTGGAGTGAATGTCACGACTCATTGCCATGTAAACATGGCACTACAAAGTATGTATCAACCATGCGGAGTGAATGTCACGACTCATTATGATGTAAACATGGCATGACAAGGTATGTATCAAGCGTGCGGAGTGAATGTCACGACTCATTACCATGTAAACATGGCACGACAAGGTATGTATCAACCGTGCGGAGTGAATGTCACGAGGCATTACCATGTAAACATGGCACTACAAAGTATGTATCAACCGTGCGGGGTGAATGTCACGAGGCATTACCATGTAAACATGGCACTACAAAGTATGTATCAACCGTGCGGGGTGAATGTCACTTGTTTCAGTTAAACCATAGAACATATATCTGTTTTCAGTTAAACCATAGAACACATATCTGTTTTCAGTTAAACCATAGAACATATATCTGTTTTCAGTTAAACCATAGAACACATATCTGTTTTCAGTTAAACCATAGAACACATATCTGTTTTCAGTTAAACCATAGAACACATATCTGTTTTCAGTTAAACCATAGAACACATATCTGTTTTCAGTTAAACCATATAACTCATATCTGTATTCAGTTAAACCATAGAACATATATCTGTTTTCAGTTAAACCATAGAACACATATCTGTTTTCAGTTAAACCATAGAACATATATCTGTTTTCAGTTAAACCATAGAACACATATCTGTTTTCAGTTAAACCATAGAACGTATATCTGTTTTCAGTTAAACCATATAATGCATCTGTTTTCAGTTAAACCATATAACTCATATCTGTATTCAGTTAAACCATAGAACATATATCTGTTTTCAGTTAAACCATAGAACATATATCTGTTTTCAGTTAAACCATAGAACACATATCTGTTTTCAGTTAAACCATAGAACACATCTGTTTTCAGTTAAGCCATAGAACACATATCTGTTTTCAGTTAAACCATAGAACACATATCTGTTTTCAGTTAAACCATAGAACACATATCTGTTTTCAGTTAAACCATAGAACACATATCTGTTTTCAGTTAAACCATAGAACACATATCTGTTTTCAGTTAAACCATAGAATATATACCTGTTTTCAGTTAAACCATAGAACATATATCTGTTTTCAGTTAAACCATAGAAAACATTTCTGTTTTCAGTTAAACCATAGAATATATACCTGTTTTCAGTTAAACCATAGAACTCATATCTGTTTTCAGTTAAACCATTGCCAGTCGTGGATCTGTCTGTGAATGTTGTAAACAGTACATGTTTACATGCATCGTGGAAGTCCACGAGACGAGAGTATCCAAAGGAACATAGAGTGATTGTATCGAGTAGGTGGGCAAATGATTCGGTAAGAACATTTCTCACGAAGGGACGTCTCTTTTCCGACATTGGTGTACACTTTATTACTTTTCCAGTCTCTGTACACATCCCCTATGTAACACTGGGCTCTCACTAGAAGCTCAATGTTCCTGCAATCAGTTGCTTGCTTAATGTAACGTTCCTTGTGAAAATTATACGTCACAAGTTATAAAAATGTTGTTTTCGTATAATTTTAATCGTTACAAAACCAGAATTACACACTTCTTACAGTAAAGAAATCCAACTGGGGAAGTTGTTGTAGCGGTGGTAGCACGTTCGCTTCAGGTGCAAAAGGCCCGTAGTTCGAGCCCACTGGAGCCGTTACGATTGTGCCCTTATGCAAGGCATTTAAATTCCACATTGTCTCTTCTCTCTCCCTCGTGGCGATGGATTCCATCATGAATGAGGTATCGAGAGTGATTAATTAAGTTGTAAGAACTTGTTTCGCAATCGAGCTAAAATAAATTTGTATAAACTAACTGTTTTAACGTTTTAAGATTCCTTGAACATTGTTGAAAAATATATAACCTTCGAGTTTATGACGGTCTGTCCACCCGTAAGGTGCTGTAATTCACCCTTGAAGTTTGACCTTGACTTGTATACCTCACGACCCGAACGAATTCACTGTAAACCTGTACTATCTTGATGCACCATCAAGTACAGCCGGGCTCCATCATTGAGGCCCGTACTATATTGATGCACCATCAAGTACAGCCGGGCTCCACCCTTGAGGCCCGTACTATGCTGATGCACCATCAAGTACAGCCGGGCTCCACCCTTGAGGCCCGTACTATGCTGATGCACCATCAAATACAGCCGGGCTCCATCCTTGAGGCCCGTACTATGCTGATGCACCATCAAATACAGCCGGGCTCCATCCTTGAGGCTCGTACTATATTGATGCACCATCAAGTACAGCCGGGCTCCATCCTTGAGGCCCGTACTATGCTGATGCACCATCAAGTACAGCCGGGCTCCATCCTTGAGGCTCGTACTATGCTGATGCACCATCAAATACAGGCGGGCTCCATCCTTGAGGCCCGTACTATGTTGATGCACCATCAAGTACAGCCGGGCTCCATCCTTGAGGCCCGTACTATGCTGATGCACCATCAAGTACAGCCGGGCTCCATCCTTGAGGCCCGTACTATGCTGATGCACCATCAAGTACAGCCGGGCTCCATCCTTGAGACCCGTACTATGCTGATGCACCATCAAGTACAGCCGGGCTCCATCCTTGAGGCCCGTACTATATTGATGCACCATCAAGTACAGCCGGGCTCCATCCTTGAGGCTCGTACTATGCTGATGCACCATCAAATACAGCCGGGCTCCATCCTTGAGGCCCGTACTATGTTGATGCACCACCAAATACAGCCGGGCTCCATCCTTGAGGCCCATACTATGCTGTTGCACCATCAAATACAGCCGGGCTCCATCCTTGAGGCCCATACTATATTGATGCACCATCAAGTACAGCCGGGTTCCATCCTTGAGGCCCATACTATGCTGTTGCACCATCAAATACAGCCTGGCTCCATCCTTGAGGCCTGTACTATATTGATGCACCATCAAGTACAGCCGGGCTCCATCCTTGAGGCCCATACTATGCTGATGCACCATCAAATACAGCCGAGCTCCATCCTTGAGGCCCATACTATGCTGATGCACCATCAAATACAGCCGGGCTCCATCCTTGAGTCCTGTACTATATTGATGCACCATCAAGTACAGCCGAGCTCCATCCTTGAGGCCCATACTATGCTGATGCACCACCAAATACAGCCAGGCTCTACCTAACCACTTTGTTTATCTGCTGCAGACGTATAACCTAACCACTTTGTTTATCTGCTGCAGACGTATAAGTACAACACTACAGATGTAACCGAGATTCAAACCCAGTCCAGGATGTTCTGTGACCTGCATCCACATACAAAATATACATTCAGTGTTAGTGTAAGGCCAATAGAAGGAGGTTTCTATAGCGATTCTCGATCACATGACGCCACAACATACTCCAGCAGTAAGTTACCATGTCATTTTGTGTTGCCATAGACTATGTAAAGCCATTTTATTCTGTAGTTACCTAGGTGAACCATTTTATTCTGTAGATACCTATGTTATCCATTTTATTCTGTAGTTACCTAGGTTATCCATTTTATTCTGTAGTTACCTAGGTTATCCATTTTATTCTGTAGTTACCTAGGTTATCCATTTTATTCTGTAGTTACCTAGGATTTCCATTTTATTCTGTAGTTACCTGGGTTATCCATTTTATTCTGTAGTTACCTAGGTTATCCATTTTATTGTGTAGTTACCTAGGTGAACCATTTTATTCTGTAGATACCTAGGTTATCCATTTTATTCTGTAGTTACCTGGGTTATCCATTTTATTCTGTAGTTACCTAGGTTATCCATTTTATTATGTAGTTACCTAGGTGAACCATTTTATTCTGTAGATACCTAGGTTATCCATTTTATTCTGTAGATACCTAGGTTATCCATTTTATTCTGTAGTTACCTGGGTTATCCATTTTATTCTGTAGTTACCTAGGTTATCCATTTTATTATGTAGTTACCTAGGTGATCCATTTTATTCTGTAGATACCTAGGTTATCCATTTTATTCTGTAGTTACCTAGGTTATCCATTTTATTCTGTAGTTTTCTGTGAACTCCATTTTATTTTGTAGTTACCTAGGTTATCCATTTTATTCTGTAGTTATCTGGGACTCCATGTTATACTGTAGTTACCTAGGTTATCCATTTTATTCTGTAGTTATCTGGGATCTCCATTTTATACTGTAGTTACCTAGGTTATCCATTTTATTCTGTAGTTTTCTGTGAACTCCATTTTATTTTGTAGTTACCTAGGTTATCCATTTAATTCTGTAGTTATCTGGGATCTCCATTTTATACTGTAGTTACCTAGGTTATCCATTTATTCTGTAGTTACCTAGGTTATCCCTTTTATTCTGTAGTTATCTAGGTTATCCATTTTACTCTGTAGTTATCTGGGAACTCCATTTTATTCTGTAGTTATGTGGGATCTCCATTTTATTCTGTAGTTATGTGGGACTCCATTTATACTGTAGTTATCTGGGATCTCCATTTTATTCTGTAGTTATCTGGGAACTCCATTTTATTCTGTAGATACCGAAGTTCTCCATCAGCAACCTCCTTAGAACAACCTCTACAAAGTGTATTCTGTTCAAATAAGGTCATTGGGTTCAAGAATCTAGGTCACTAGGTCAATGGAAACTATTATGCAAATTGCTCTCATGAACTGAAATGTTGCAATTTGGCTAGCTAACATTGCCTGTAACTTATATAACTTTGCAATAGTCTCCTACAACTGGGTACAACAGTCAGGTGAGTGGTTCAGTGCCTCCACACGCGTTTGTTTCGTGTTGTATCCGTTTGGTCATAGAAGTGTTCCTTTTTTTTTTTTCTTCTTTTTTTTATTTAAGTTTATTTAACGTCGCTACCGGTTTCCCATTTGAGCGACGGGCAATTTACATAACAACACCTTTCCTGGGCAGACTCCAGCGGTTAACCAGTACTTGGTGCACCAACCTCCGTAAGAAACAAGTGTTCCTTCTAGTTTAACTGTATTTTATGTTACAGTACCAAGCTCCAGTCCTGAAATTACAGAAGGGGGTTACATGTGGCATCCGAGGGAGTGTGAAGGAGAAAATGCCAAGAGACGTGTTTGCCTATTTTGGAAGGTGATTGATTACCAAGCATTGCCCGACCACCTCAACTGCAAACCATAGTTAACCTTTAAAATGCTTATCACAACAAAAGTTGCTATTGCAAACACCATAGACCCAGATCAGACGGCACATAATGTGTCATCTGAACAGGCACTTTGCTATTCGGATAGTGGAGCTAAAACACTTGGGTGAATAGCAAACAACATAGACCCAGATCAGACGGCACAAAATGTGTCATCTGATCAGGCACTTTGCTGTTTGCTATTCGGATAGTGGAGCTAAAACACTTGGGTGAATAGCAAACAACATAGATCCTGATCAGATGTGTCTGTTTACGTTTATTTATCGTCGCTACCAGTTTCCCATATGAGCGACGCCTCCTGAAGAGATGAGTTAGTTTAGATTTGTGTAGGATAGTGCAATGATACAGACAAAGACCCATTCCAAAGTCTCCTCTGGTTCTTTTACGTGCACTGTGTAAAGCACCGACACGAAACCTCAGTTTAAAGTCCCTAATGAAAGACTGTTAATTTTATTAGGGTCAGACGGGGGATCGAACCCTGGATTCCCAGTCGAGCGTGATTATATAGTAGCTGCTACTTTTACACCTCTTATATATATCTGAGAATGTTCTTTGATGTACCACGGACCATCGTGATTGTAAACTGCTTTGTATATTTGTAAGCTCATGGTCATATTACATTCTGTTCAAATAAATATAGAGTTGTGGAACCTATGTTCGGCGTATTCCTATGCTCGGCGTATGTTTTCCATTTACATCCGTATTTAGTTTTAGCTAGGGATGGGACCGAATATTCGAATATCCGAATACCTGACCGAATATTCGAATCCTATTTCGGTATTCGAATACCGAAAAATAAAATAAATAATTCTATTTTCAGTTTTTATTTTAATATTGGTCATTTTCTAGTTATTTCAATCCATAAATTCCACTGATTCACACCTCCTTGTGTTAGTTTAAGTGCGGCAACTTGGTCACCTTTTCCCAATCAAGCGCGCCCTGGGGCGTCTCAACTTTGAGATGTTGTTTTAATGCGGGCAATTACATATGCAAATCTATCAGTTCCTAAATCCATGTCAATAGAAGCCAATTTCACGACGTGTAAAGTACACGCGTGTACCGTGAACCGGTGAATAGGTCAGATTGAAAAAAGTTAGGATTTGATTTGTAATATTCATCGAATATTCGAATACTATTCCAATACCATTTTCGAATATTCGAATACCATTTAGCTATTCGGTCCCATCCCTAGTTTTAACCTATTTTCACTGACAGAGGTGATGCATGGTTCAATAGCATTCCATTGTGCTTACCGATAGCCTAATGCAACTGTCACCTCACTGGTTCTGTAGCCGAATATAAACAGACAACTTGTTGGGAGAATTATTTCCACCGAAAGATGCGGTGTACGAGCATTTCAGGTAGCTATCCGAATTGGAAAAAACTGTTTTACTGATTATATATAGAGTATATATAGATCTACAATGTATATAAATATTTTCAGAAGAAAAACATGTTAAACTTTCTGATTCTAAACTAAAAGTTGTTACCTCCCTTTTAGCCAATCAATCACGGAGATGAAAATGGTATTATGAAAGGGCTGATGGGGGAACTTAGACGAGCAGCCGATGACGGGTCCTTCCCTATAAACGAAGATTGGGCGTGGGATCTGACGTACAGCTGCAGCGCTACACTGCCCTGCAATACAAGCTTCAAATTTGCCATTAAAGCAAGAAATAATGTTGGTGCTTCTGAAGAGGCATCTATGCTACACATTCCTAGTGCAAGCTTAGGTATATATGCTACACATTCCTAGCACAAGCTCAGGTATCTATGCTACACATTCCTAGTGCAAGCTTAGGTATCTATGCTACACATTCCTAGTACAAGCTTAGGTATCTATGCTACACATTCCTAGTGCAAGCTTAGGTATCTATGCTACACATTCCTAGTACAAGCTCAGGTATCTGCTACACATTCCTAGTGCAAGCTCAGGTAGTGCAAGCTCAGGTATCTGCTACACATTCCTAGTGCAAGCTTAGGTATCTATGCTACACATTCCTAGTACAAGCTCAGGCATCTATGCTACACATTCCTAGTGCAAGCTTAGGTATCTATGCTACACATTCCTAGTACAAGCTCAGGTATCTGCTACACATTCCTAGTGCAAGCTCAGGTAGTGCAAGCTCAGGTATCTGCTACACATTCCTAGTGCAAGCTTAGGTATCTATGCTACACATTCCTAGTACAAGCTCAGGCATCTATGCTACACATTCCTAGTGCAAGCTTAGGTATCTATGCTACACATTCCTAGTACAAGCTCAGGTATCTGCTACACATTCCTAGTGCAAGCTCAGGTAGTGCAAGCTCAGGTATCTGCTACACATTCCTAGTGCAAGCTTAGGTATCTATGCTACACATTCCTAGTACAAGCTCAGGCATCTATGCTACACATTCCTAGTGCAAGCTTAGGTATCTATGCTACACATTCCTAGTACAAGCTCAGGTATCTATGCTACACATTCCTAGTACAAGCTCAGGTATCTATGCTACACATTCCTAGTACAAGCTCAGGTATCTATGCTACACATTCCTAGTACAAGCTCAGGTATCTATGCTACACATTCCTAGTGCAAGCTCAGGTATCTATGCTACACATTCCTAGTACAAGCTCAGGTATCTATGCTACACATTCCTAGTACAAGCTCAGGTATCTATGCTACACATTCCTAGTGCAAGCTCAGGTATCTATGCTACACATTCCTAGTGCAAGCTCAGGTATCTATGCTACACATTCCTAGTACAAGCTCAGGTATCTATGCTACACATTCCTAGTGCAAGCTTAGGTATCTATGCTACACATTCCTAGTACAAGCTCAGGTATCTATGCTACACATTCCTAGTGCAAGCTTAGGTATCTATGCTACACATTCCTAGTACAAGCTTAGGTATCTGCTACACATTCCTAGCACAAGCTCAGGTATCTATGCTACACATTCCTAGTGCAAGCTTAGGTATATATGCTACACATTCCTAGTACAAGCTCAGGTATCTATGCTACACATTCCTAGTGCAAGCTTAGGTATATATGCTACACATTCCTAGTACAAGCTCAGGTATCTATGCTACACATTCCTAGTGCAAGCTTAGGTATCTATGCTACACATTCCTAGTGCAAGCTCAGGTATCTGCTACACATTCCTAGCACCAAGCTCAGGCATCTATGCTACACATTCCTAGTGCAAGCTTAGGTATCTATGCTACACATTCCTAGTGCAAGCTCAGGTATCTATGCTACACATTCCTAGTGCAAGCTCAGGTATCTATGCTACACATTCCTAGTGCAAGCTCAGGTATCTGCTACACATTCCTAGTGCAAACTCAGGTATCTGCTACACATTCCTAGTACAAGCTCAGGTATCTATGCTACACATTCCTAGCACAAGCTCAGGCATCTATGCTACACATTCCTAGTACAAGCTTAGGTATCTATGCTACACATTCCTAGTACAAGCTCAGGTATCTATGCTACACATTCCTAGTGCAAGCTCAGGTATCTATGCTACACATTCCTAGTACAAGCTTAGGTATCTATGCTACACATTCCTAGTACAAGCTCAGGTATCTATGCTACACATTCCTAGCGCAAGCTCAGGTATTTATGCTACACATTCCTAGTACAAGCTTAGGTATCTATGCTACACATTCCTAGTACAAGCTCAGGTATCTATGCTACAGATTCCTAGTACAAGCTCAGGTATCTGCTACACATTCCTAGTACAAGCTCAGGTATCTGCTACACATTCCTAGTGCAAGCTCAGGTATCTATACTACACATTCCTAGTACAAGCTTAGGTATCTATGCTACACATTCCTAGTACAAGCTCAGGTATCTATGCTACATATTCCTAGTACAAGCTCAGGTATCTGCTACACATTCCTAGTACAAGCTCAGGTATCTATGCTACACATTCCTAGCACCAAGCTCAGGTATCTATGCTACACATTCCTAGTACAAGCTCAGGTATCTATGCTACACATTCCTAGTACAAGCTCAGGTATCTATGCTACATATTCCTAGTACATGCTCAGGTATCTATGCTACACATTCCTAGTACAAGCTCAGGTATCTATGCTACATATTCCTAGTACAAGCTCAGGTATCTATGCTACACATTCCTAGCACAAGCTCAGGTATCTATGCTACATATTCCTAGTACAAGCTCAGGTATCTATGCTACACATTCCTAGCACAAGCTCAGGTATATATGCTACACATTCCTAGTACAAGCTCAGGTATCTATGCTACACATTCCTAGCACAAGCTCAGGTATCTATGCTACAGATTCCTAGTACAAGCTCAGGTATCTGCTACACATTCCTAGTACAAGCTCAGGTATCTGCTACACATTCCTAGTGCAAGCTCAGGTATCTATGCTACACATTCCTAGTACAAGCTTAGGTATCTATGCTACACATTCCTAGTACAAGCTCATGTATCTATGCTACATATTCCTAGTACAAGCTCAGGTATCTGCTACACATTCCTAGTACAAGCTCAGGTATCTATGCTACACATTCCTAGCACCAAGCTCAGGTATCTATGCTACACATTCCTAGTACAAGCTCAGGTATCTATGCTACACATTCCTAGTACAAGCTCAGGTATCTATGCTACATATTCCTAGTACAATCTCAGGTATCTATGCTACACATTCCTAGTACAAGCTCAGGTATCTATGCTACATATTCCTAGTACAAGCTCAGGTATCTATGCTACACATTCCTAGCACAAGCTCAGGTATCTATGCTACATAATCCTAGTACAAGCTCAGGTATCTATGCTACACATTCCTAGCACAAGCTCAGGTATATATGCTACACATTCCTAGTACAAGCTCAGGTATCTATGCTACACATTCCTAGCACAAGCTCAGGTATCTATGCTACACATTCCTAGCACAAGCTCAGGTATCTATGCTACACATTCCTAGTACAAGCTCAGGTATCTATGCTACACATTCCTAGTACAAGCTCAGGTATTTAGGCTACTCATTCCTAGTACAAGCTCAGGTATCTATGCTACACATTCCTAGCGCAAGCTCAGGTATTTAGGCTACACATTCCTAGTACAAGCTCAGGTATTTAGGCTACACATTCCTAGTACAAGCTCAGGTATTTAGGCTACACATTCCTAGCTCCAAGCTCAGGTTTCTATGCTACACATTCCTAGCGCAAGCTCAGGTATTTAGGCTACACATTCCTAGTACAAGCTCAGGTATCTATGCTACACATTCCTAGTACAAGCTCAGGTATTTAGGCTACACATTCCTAATACAAACTCGGGTAGCTATGCTACACATTCCTAGCACAAGCTCAGGTATCTATGCTACACATTCCTAGCGCAAGCTCAGGTATTTATGCTATACATTCCTAGTGCAAGCTCAGGTATCTATGCTACACATTCCTAGCGCAAGCTCAGGTATCTATGCTACACATTCCTAGTACAAGCTCAGGTATCTATGCTACACATTCCTAGTACAAGCTCAGGTATCTGCTACACATTCCTAGTGCAAGCTCAGGTATCTGCTACACATTCCTAGTACAAGCTTAGGTATCTATGCTACACATTCCTAGTACAAGCTCAGGTATCTGCTACACATTCCTAGTACAAGCTCAGGTATCTGCTACACATTCCTAGTACAAGCTCAGGTATCTATGCTACACATTCCTAGTACAAGCTCAGGTATCTGCTACACATTCCTAGTACAAGCTCAGGTATCTATGCTACACATTCCTAGACAAGCTCAGGTATCTATGCTACACATTCCTAGTACAAGCTCAGGTATCTATGCTACACATTCCTAGTACAAGCTCAGGTATCTATGCTACACATTCCTAGTACAAGCTCAGGTATCTATGCTACACATTCCTAGTACAAGCTCAGGTATCTATGCTACACATTCCTAGTACAAGCTCAGGTATCTATGCTACACATTCCTAGTGCAAGCTCAGGTATCTATGCTACACATTCCTAGTACAAGCTGAGGTATCTATGCTACACATTCCTAGTACAAGCTCAGGTATCTATGCTACACATTCCTAGTGCAAGCTCAGGTATCTATGCTACACATTCCTAGTGCAAGCTCAGGTATCTATGCTACACATTCCTAGTGCAAGCTCAGGTATCTATGCTACACATTCCTAGTACAAGCTCAGGTATCTATGCTACACATTCCTAGTACAAGCTCAGGTATCTATGCTACACATTCCTAGTACAAGCTCAGGTATCTATGCTACACATTCCTAGCGCAAGCTCAGGTATTTATGCTACACATTCCTAGTACAAGCTCAGGTATCTATGCTACACATTCCTAGTACAAGCTTAGGTATCTATGCTACACATTCCTAGTACAAGCTCAGGTTTATATGCTACACATTCCTAGTACAAGCTCAGGTATCTGCTACACATTCCTAGCACAAGCTCAGGTTTCTATGCTACACATTCCTAGTGCAAGCTCAGGTATCTATGCTACACATTCCTAGCACAAGCTCAGGTATCTATGCTACATATTCCTAGTACAAGCTCAGGTATCTATGCTACACATTCCTAGCACAAGCTCAGGTATCTATGCTACACATTCCTAGCACAAGCTCAGGTATCTATGCTACACATTCCTAGCACCAAGCTCAGGTATCTACACTACACATTCCTAGTACAAGCTCAGGTATCTATGCTACACATTCCTAGTACAAGCTCAGGTATCTATGCTACATATTCCTAGTACAAGCTCAGGTATCTATGCTACACATTCCTAGTACAAGCTCAGGTATCTATGCTACACATTCCTAGTACAAGCTTAGGTATCTATGCTACACATTCCTAGTACAAGCTCAGGTATCTGCTACACATTCCTAGTACAAGCTCAGGTATCTGCTACACATTCCTAGTGCAAGCTCAGGTATCTATGCTACACATTCATAGTACAAGCTCAGGTATCTATGCTACACATTCCTAGTACAAGCTTAGGTATCTATGCTACACATTCCTAGTACAAGCTCAGGTATCTATGCTACATATTCCTAGTACAAGCTCAGGTATCTGCTACACATTCCTAGTATAAGCTCAGGTATCTATGCTACACATTCCTAGTACAAGCTTAGGTATCTATGCTACACATTCCTAGCACAAGCTCAGGTATCTGCTACACATTCCTAGTACAAGCTCAGGTATCTATGCTACACATTCCTAGTACAAGCTTAGGTATCTATGCTACACATTCCTAGTACAAGCTCATGTATCTATGCTACACATTCCTAGTACAAGCTTAGGTATCTATGCTACACATTCCTAGTACAAGCTCAGGTATCTGCTACACATTCCTAGTACAAGCTCAGGTATTTGCTACACATTCCTAGTGCAAGCTCAGGTATCTATGCTACACATTCCTAGTACAAGCTTAGGTATATATGCTACACATTCCTAGTACAAGCTCAGGTATCTATGCTACATATTCCTAGTACAAGCTCAGGTATCTGCTACACATTCCTAGTACAAAATCAGGTATCTATGCTACACATTCCTAGCACCAAGCTCAGGTATCTATGCTACACATTCCTAGTACAAGCTCAGGTATCTATGCTACACATTCCTAGTACAAGCTCAGGTATTTATGCTACATATTCCTAGTACAAGCTCAGGTATCTATGCTACACATTCCTAGTACAAGCTCAGGTATCTATGCTACATATTCCTAGTACAAGCTCAGGTATCTATGCTACACATTCCTAGCACAAGCTCAGGTATCTATGCTACATATTCCTAGTACAAGCTCAGGTATCTATGCTACACATTCCTAGCACAAGCTCAGGTATATATGCTACACATTCCTAGTACAAGCTCAGGTATCTATGCTACACATTACTAGCACAAGCTCAGGTATCTATGCTACACATTCCTAGCACAAGCTCAGGTATCTATGCTACACATTCCTAGTACAAGCTCAGGTATCTATGCTACACATTCCTAGTACAAGCTCAGGTATTTAGGCTACTCATTCCTAGTACAAGCTCAGGTATCTATGCTACACATTCCTAGCACAAGCTCAGGTATTTAGGCTACACATTCCTAGTACAAGCTCAGGTATTTAGGCTACACATTCCTAGTACAAGCTCAGGTATTTAGGCTACACATTCCTAGCGCAAGCTCAGGTATCTATGCTACACATTCCTAGTTCAAGCTCAGGTATCTTCTACACATTCCTAGTACAAGCTCGGGTATCTATGCTACACATTCCTAGTACAAGCTCAGGTATATATGCTACACATTCCTAGTACAAGCTCAGGTATCTATGCTACACATTCCTAGTACAAGCTTAGGTATCTATGCTACACATTCCTAGTACAAGCTCACGTATCTATGCTACACATTCCTAGTACAAGCTCAGGTATCTATGCTACACATTCCTAGTACAAGCTCAGGTATATATGCTACACATTCCTAGTACAAGCTCAGGTATCTATGCTACACGTTCCTAGTACAAGCTCAGGTATCTATGCTACACATTCCTAGTACAAGCTCAGGTATCTATGCTACACATTCCTAGTACCAAGCTCAGGTATCTATGCTACACATTCCTAGTACAAACTCAGGTATCTATGCTACACATTCCTAGTACAAGCTCAGGTATCTATGCTACACATTCTTAGTACAAGCTCAGGTATCTATGCTACACATTCCTAGTACCAAGCTCAGGTATTTAGGCTACTCATTCCTAGTACAAGCTCAGGTATCTATGCTACACATTCCTAGCGCAAGCTCAGGTATTTAGGCTACACATTCCTAGTACAAGCTCAGGTATTTAGGCTACACATTCCTAGTACAAGCTCAGGTATTTAGGCTACACATTCCTAGCGCAAGCTCAGGTATCTATGCTACACATTCCTAGTTCAAGCTCAGGTATCTTCTACACATTCCTAGTACAAGCTCGGGTATCTATGCTACACATTCCTAGTACAAGCTCAGGTATATATGCTACACATTCCTAGTACAAGCTCAGGTATCTATGCTACACATTCCTAGTACAAGCTTAGGTATCTATGCTACACATTCCTAGTACAAGCTCACGTATCTATGCTACACATTCCTAGTACAAGCTCAGGTATCTATGCTACACATTCCTAGTACAAGCTCAGGTATATATGCTACACATTCCTAGTACAAGCTCAGGTATCTATGCTACACGTTCCTAGTACAAGCTCAGGTATCTATGCTACACATTCCTAGTACAAGCTCAGGTATCTATGCTACACATTCCTAGTACCAAGCTCAGGTATCTATGCTACACATTCCTAGTACAAACTCAGGTATCTATGCTACACATTCCTAGTACAAGCTCAGGTATCTATGCTACACATTCTTAGTACAAGCTCAGGTATCTATGCTACACATTCCTAGTACCAAGCTCAGGTATATATGCTACACATTCCTAGTACAAGCTCAGGTATCTATGCTACACATTCCTAGTACAAGCTCAGGTATCTATGCTACACATTCCTAGCACAAGCTCAGGTATCTGCTACACATTCCTAGTACAAGCTCAGGTATCTATGCTACACATTCCTAGTACAAGCTCAGGTTTCTATGCTACACATTCCTAGTGCAAGTTCAGGTATCTATGCTACACATTCCTAGTACAAGCTCAGGTATCTATGCTACACATTCCTAGTACAAGCTCAGGTATCTATGCTACACATTCCTAGTACAAGCTCAGGTATCTATGCTACACATTCCTAGCGCCAAGCTCAGGTATCTATGCTACACATTCCTAGCGCCAAGCTCAGGTATATATGCTACACATTCCTAGTACAAGCTCAGGTATTTATGCTACACATTCCTAGTACATGCTCAGGTATCTATGCTACACATTCCTAGTACAAGCTCAGGTATCTATGCTACACATTCCTAGCGTAAGCTCAAATATCTATGCTACACATTCCTAGCGCAAGCTCAGGTATTTATGCTATACATTCCTAGCGCAAGCTCAGGTATTTATGCTACACATTCCTAGTGCCAAGCTCAGGTATCTATGCTACACATTCCTAGTACAAGCTCAGGTATCTATGCTACATATTCCTAGTACAAGCTCAGGTATCTATGCTACACATTCCTAGCACAAGCTCAGGTATCTATGCTACATATTCCTAGTACAAGCTCAGGTATCTATGCTACACATTCCTAGCACAAGCTCAGGTATATATGCTACACATTCCTAGTACAAGCTCAGGTATCTATGCTACACATTACTAGCACAAGCTCAGGTATCTATGCTACACATTCCTAGCACAAGCTCAGGTATCTATGCTACACATTCCTAGTACAAGCTCAGGTATCTATGCTACACATTCCTAGTACAAGCTCAGGTATTTAGGCTACTCATTCCTAGTACAAGCTCAGGTATCTATGCTACACATTCCTAGCACAAGCTCAGGTATTTAGGCTACACATTCCTAGTACAAGCTCAGGTATTTAGGCTACACATCCTAGTACAAGCTCAGGTATTTAGGCTACACATTCCTAGCGCAAGCTCAGGTATCTATGCTACACATTCCTAGTTCAAGCTCAGGTATCTTCTACACATTCCTAGTACAAGCTCAGGTATCTATGCTACACATTCCTAGTACAAGCTCAGGTATCTATGCTACACATTCCTAGTACAAGCTCAGGTATCTATGCTACACATTCCTAGTACAAGCTTAGGTATCTATGCTACACATTCCTAGTACAAGCTCAGGTATCTATGCTACAATTCCTAGTACAAGCTCAGGTATCTGCTACACATTCCTAGTACAAGCTCAGGTATCTATGCTACACATTCCTAGCACAAGCTCAGGTATCTATGCTACACATTCCTAGTACAAGCTCAGGTATCTATGCTACACATTCCTAGTACAAGCTCAGGTATCTATGCTACACATTCCTAGTGCAAGCTCAGGTATCTATGCTACACATTCCTAGTACAAGCTCAGGTATCTATGCTACACATTCCTAGTACAAGCTCAGGTATCTATGCTACACATTCCTAGCACAAGCTCAGGTATCTATGCTACATATTCCTAGTACAAGCTCAGGTATCTATGCTACACATTCCTAGCACAAGCTCAGGTATATATGCTACACATTCCTAGTACAAGCTCAGGTATCTATGCTACACATTCCTAGCACAAGCTCAGGTATCTATGCTACAGATTCCTAGTACAAGCTCAGGTATCTGCTACACATTCCTAGTACAAGCTCAGGTATCTGCTACACATTCCTAGTGCAAGCTCAGGTATCTATGCTACACATTCCTAGTACAAGCTTAGGTATCTATGCTACACATTCCTAGTACAAGCTCATGTATCTATGCTACATATTCCTAGTACAAGCTCAGGTATCTGCTACACATTCCTAGTACAAGCTCAGGTATCTATGCTACACATTCCTAGCACCAAGCTCAGGTATCTATGCTACACATTCCTAGTACAAGCTCAGGTATCTATGCTACACATTCCTAGTACAAGCTCAGGTATCTATGCTACATATTCCTAGTACAATCTCAGGTATCTATGCTACACATTCCTAGTACAAGCTCAGGTATCTATGCTACATATTCCTAGTACAAGCTCAGGTATCTATGCTACACATTCCTAGCACAAGCTCAGGTATCTATGCTACATAATCCTAGTACAAGCTCAGGTATCTATGCTACACATTCCTAGCACAAGCTCAGGTATATATGCTACACATTCCTAGTACAAGCTCAGGTATCTATGCTACACATTCCTAGCACAAGCTCAGGTATCTATGCTACACATTCCTAGCACAAGCTCAGGTATCTATGCTACACATTCCTAGTACAAGCTCAGGTATCTATGCTACACATTCCTAGTACAAGCTCAGGTATTTAGGCTACTCATTCCTAGTACAAGCTCAGGTATCTATGCTACACATTCCTAGCGCAAGCTCAGGTATTTAGGCTACACATTCCTAGTACAAGCTCAGGTATTTAGGCTACACATTCCTAGTACAAGCTAAGGTATTTAGGCTACACATTCCTAGCTCCAAGCTCAGGTTTCTATGCTACACATTCCTAGCGCAAGCTCAGGTATTTAGGCTACACATTCCTAGTACAAGCTCAGGTATCTATGCTACACATTCCTAGTACAAGCTCAGGTATTTAGGCTACACATTCCTAATACAAACTCGGGTAGCTATGCTACACATTCCTAGCACAAGCTCAGGTATCTATGCTACACATTCCTAGCGCAAGCTCAGGTATTTATGCTATACATTCCTAGTGCAAGCTCAGGTATCTATGCTACACATTCCTAGTACAAGCTCAGGTATCTATGCTACACATTCCTAGTACAAGCTCAGGTATCTATGCTACACATTCCTAGTGCAAGCTCAGGTATCTATGCTACACATTCCTAGTGCAAGCTCAGGTATCTATGCTACACATTCCTAGTACAAGCTCAGGTATCTATGCTACACATTCCTAGT
Source organism: Archivesica marissinica (assembly GCA_014843695.1). NCBI lineage: Eukaryota > Metazoa > Mollusca > Bivalvia > Venerida > Vesicomyidae > Archivesica > Archivesica marissinica. The sequence continues at coordinate 24,560,710 of CM026397.1, read as the reverse complement.
GCAAGCTTAGGTATCTATGCTACACATTCCTAGTACAAGCTCAGGTATCTATGCTACACATTCCTAGTGCAAGCTTAGGTATCTATGCTACACATTCCTAGTACAAGCTTAGGTATCTGCTACACATTCCTAGCACAAGCTCAGGTATCTATGCTACACATTCCTAGTGCAAGCTTAGGTATATATGCTACACATTCCTAGTACAAGCTCAGGTATCTATGCTACACATTCCTAGTGCAAGCTTAGGTATATATGCTACACATTCCTAGTACAAGCTCAGGTATCTATGCTACACATTCCTAGTGCAAGCTTAGGTATCTATGCTACACATTCCTAGTGCAAGCTCAGGTATCTGCTACACATTCCTAGCACCAAGCTCAGGCATCTATGCTACACATTCCTAGTGCAAGCTTAGGTATCTATGCTACACATTCCTAGTGCAAGCTCAGGTATCTATGCTACACATTCCTAGTGCAAGCTCAGGTATCTATGCTACACATTCCTAGTGCAAGCTCAGGTATCTGCTACACATTCCTAGTGCAAACTCAGGTATCTGCTACACATTCCTAGTACAAGCTCAGGTATCTATGCTACACATTCCTAGCACAAGCTCAGGCATCTATGCTACACATTCCTAGTACAAGCTTAGGTATCTATGCTACACATTCCTAGTACAAGCTCAGGTATCTATGCTACACATTCCTAGTGCAAGCTCAGGTATCTATGCTACACATTCCTAGTACAAGCTTAGGTATCTATGCTACACATTCCTAGTACAAGCTCAGGTATCTATGCTACACATTCCTAGCGCAAGCTCAGGTATTTATGCTACACATTCCTAGTACAAGCTTAGGTATCTATGCTACACATTCCTAGTACAAGCTCAGGTATCTATGCTACAGATTCCTAGTACAAGCTCAGGTATCTGCTACACATTCCTAGTACAAGCTCAGGTATCTGCTACACATTCCTAGTGCAAGCTCAGGTATCTATGCTACACATTCCTAGTACAAGCTTAGGTATCTATGCTACACATTCCTAGTACAAGCTCAGGTATCTATGCTACATATTCCTAGTACAAGCTCAGGTATCTGCTACACATTCCTAGTACAAGCTCAGGTATCTATGCTACACATTCCTAGCACCAAGCTCAGGTATCTATGCTACACATTCCTAGTACAAGCTCAGGTATCTATGCTACACATTCCTAGTACAAGCTCAGGTATCTATGCTACATATTCCTAGTACAAGCTCAGGTATCTATGCTACACATTCCTAGTACAAGCTCAGGTATCTATGCTACATATTCCTAGTACAAGCTCAGGTATCTATGCTACACATTCCTAGCACAAGCTCAGGTATCTATGCTACACATTCCTAGTACAAGCTCAGGTATCTATGCTACACATTCCTAGCACAAGCTCAGGTATATATGCTACACATTCCTAGTACAAGCTCAGGTATCTATGCTACACATTCCTAGTACAAGCTCAGGTATCTATGCTACACATTCCTAGTACAAGCTCAGGTATCTGCTACACATTCCTAGTACAAGCTCAGGTATCTGCTACACATTCCTAGTGCAAGCTCAGGTATCTATGCTACACATTCCTAGTACAAGCTTAGGTATCTATGCTACACATTCCTAGTACAAGCTCAGGTATCTATGCTACATATTCCTAGTACAAGCTCAGGTATCTGCTACACATTCCTAGTCAATCAGGTATCTATGCTACACATTCCTAGCACCAAGCTCAGGTATCTATGCTACACATTCCTAGTACAAGCTCAGGTATCTATGCTACACATTCCTAGTACAAGCTCAGGTATCTATGCTACATATTCCTAGTACAAGCTCAGGTATCTATGCTACACATTCCTAGTACAAGCTCAGGTATCTATGCTACACATTCCTAGTACAAGCTCAGGTATCTATGCTACACATTCCTAGCACAAGCTCAGGTATCTATGCTACATATTCCTAGTACAAGCTCAGGTATCTATGCTACACATTCCTAGCACAAGCTCAGGTATATATGCTACACATTCCTAGTACAAGCTCAGGTATCTATGCTACACATTCCTAGCACAAGCTCAGGTATCTATGCTACACATTCCTAGCACAAGCTCAGGTATCTATGCTACACATTCCTAGTACAAGCTCAGGTATCTATGCTACACATTCCTAGTACAAGCTCAGGTATTTAGGCTACTCATTCCTAGTACAAGCTCAGGTATCATGCTACACATTCCTAGCCAAGCTCAGGTATTAGCTACACATTCCTAGTACAAGCTCAAAGCTACACATCCTAGTACAAGCTCAGGTATCTATGCTACACATTCCTAGTACAAGCTCAGGTATCTATGCTACACATTCCTAGTACAAGCTCAGGTATCTATGCTACACATTCCTAGTACAAGCTCAGGTATCTGCTACACATTCCTAGTACAAGCTTAGGTATCTATGCTACAGATTCCTAGTACAAGCTCAGGTATCTGCTACACATTCCTAGTACAAGCTCAGGTATCTGCTACACATTCCTAGTACAAGCTCAGGTATCTATGCTACATATTCCTAGTACAAGCTCAGGTATCTGCTACACATTCCTAGTACAAACTCAGGTATCTATGCTACACATTCCTAGCACCAAGCTCAGGTATCTATGCTACACATTCCTAGTACAAGCTCAGGTATCTATGCTACACATTCCTAGTACAAGCTCAGGTATTTATGCTACATATTCCTAGTACAAGCTCAGGTATCTATGCTACACATTCCTAGTACAAGCTCAGGTATCTATGCTACACATTCCTAGTACAAGCTCAGGTATCTATGCTACACATTCTTAGTGCAAGCTCAGGTATCTATGCTACACATTCTTAGTACAAGCTGAGGTATCTATGCTACACATTCCTAGTACAAGCTCAGGTATCTATGCTACACATTCCTAGTGCAAGCTCAGGTATCTATGCTACACATTCCTAGTGCAAGCTCAGGTATCTATGCTACACATTCCTAGTGCAAGCTCAGGTATCTATGCTACACATTCCTAGTACAAGCTCAGGTATCTATGCTACACATTCCTAGTACAAGCTCAGGTATCTATGCTACACATTCCTAGTACAAGCTCAGGTATCTATGCTACACATTCCTAGCGCACGCTCAGGTATTTATGCTACACATTCCTAGTACAAGCTCAGGTATCTATGCTACACATTCCTAGTACAAGCTTAGGTATCTATGCTACACATTCCTAGTACAAGCTCAGGTTTATATGCTACACATTCCTAGTACAAGCTCAGGTATCTGCTACACATTCCTAGCACAAGCTCAGGTTTCTATGCTACACATTCCTAGTGCAAGCTCAGGTATCTATGCTACACATTCCTAGCACAAGCTCAGGTATCTATGCTACATATTCCTAGTACAAGCTCAGGTATCTATGCTACACATTCCTAGCACAAGCTCAGGTATCTATGCTACACATTCCTAGCACAAGCTCAGGTATCTATGCTACACATTCCTAGCACCAAGCTCAGGTATCTACACTACACATTCCTAGTACAAGCTCAGGTATCTATGCTACACATTCCTAGTACAAGCTCAGGTATCTATGCTACATATTCCTAGTACAAGCTCAGGTATCTATGCTACACATTCCTAGTACAAGCTCAGGTATCTATGCTACACATTCCTAGTACAAGCTTAGGTATCTATGCTACACATTCCTAGTACAAGCTCAGGTATCTGCTACACATTCCTAGTACAAGCTCAGGTATCTGCTACACATTCCTAGTGCAAGCTCAGGTATCTATGCTACACATTCATAGTACAAGCTCAGGTATCTATGCTACACATTCCTAGTACAAGCTTAGGTATCTATGCTACACATTCCTAGTACAAGCTCAGGTATCTATGCTACATATTCCTAGTACAAGCTCAGGTATCTGCTACACATTCCTAGTATAAGCTCAGGTATCTATGCTACACATTCCTAGTACAAGCTTAGGTATCTATGCTACACATTCCTAGCACAAGCTCAGGTATCTGCTACACATTCCTAGTACAAGCTCAGGTATCTATGCTACACATTCCTAGTACAAGCTTAGGTATCTATGCTACACATTCCTAGTACAAGCTCATGTATCTATGCTACACATTCCTAGTACAAGCTTAGGTATCTATGCTACACATTCCTAGTACAAGCTCAGGTATCTGCTACACATTCCTAGTACAAGCTCAGGTATTTGCTACACATTCCTAGTGCAAGCTCAGGTATCTATGCTACACATTCCTAGTACAAGCTTAGGTATATATGCTACACATTCCTAGTACAAGCTCAGGTATCTATGCTACATATTCCTAGTACAAGCTCAGGTATCTGCTACACATTCCTAGTCCAAAATCAGGTATCTATGCTACACATTCCTAGCACCAAGCTCAGGTATCTATGCTACACATTCCTAGTACAAGCTCAGGTATCTATGCTACACATTCCTAGTACAAGCTCAGGTATTTATGCTACATATTCCTAGTACAAGCTCAGGTATCTATGCTACACATTCCTAGTACAAGCTCAGGTATCTATGCTACATATTCCTAGTACAAGCTCAGGTATCTATGCTACACATTCCTAGCACAAGCTCAGGTATCTATGCTACATATTCCTAGTACAAGCTCAGGTATCTATGCTACACATTCCTAGCACAAGCTCAGGTATATATGCTACACATTCCTAGTACAAGCTCAGGTATCTATGCTACACATTACTAGCACAAGCTCAGGTATCTATGCTACACATTCCTAGCACAAGCTCAGGTATCTATGCTACACATTCCTAGTACAAGCTCAGGTATCTATGCTACACATTCCTAGTACAAGCTCAGGTATTTAGGCTACTCATTCCTAGTACAAGCTCAGGTATCTATGCTACACATTCCTAGCACAAGCTCAGGTATTTAGGCTACACATTCCTAGTACAAGCTCAGGTATTTAGGCTACACATTCCTAGTACAAGCTCAGGTATTTAGGCTACACATTCCTAGCGCAAGCTCAGGTATCTATGCTACACATTCCTAGTTCAAGCTCAGGTATCTTCTACACATTCCTAGTACAAGCTCGGGTATCTATGCTACACATTCCTAGTACAAGCTCAGGTATATATGCTACACATTCCTAGTACAAGCTCAGGTATCTATGCTACACATTCCTAGTACAAGCTTAGGTATCTATGCTACACATTCCTAGTACAAGCTCACGTATCTATGCTACACATTCCTAGTACAAGCTCAGGTATCTATGCTACACATTCCTAGTACAAGCTCAGGTATATATGCTACACATTCCTAGTACAAGCTCAGGTATCTATGCTACACGTTCCTAGTACAAGCTCAGGTATCTATGCTACACATTCCTAGTACAAGCTCAGGTATCTATGCTACACATTCCTAGTACCAAGCTCAGGTATCTATGCTACACATTCCTAGTACAAACTCAGGTATCTATGCTACACATTCCTAGTACAAGCTCAGGTATCTATGCTACACATTCTTAGTACAAGCTCAGGTATCTATGCTACACATTCCTAGTACCAAGCTCAGGTATTTAGGCTACTCATTCCTAGTACAAGCTCAGGTATCTATGCTACACATTCCTAGCGCAAGCTCAGGTATTTAGGCTACACATTCCTAGTACAAGCTCAGGTATTTAGGCTACACATTCCTAGTACAAGCTCAGGTATTTAGGCTACACATTCCTAGCGCAAGCTCAGGTATCTATGCTACACATTCCTAGTTCAAGCTCAGGTATCTTCTACACATTCCTAGTACAAGCTCGGGTATCTATGCTACACATTCCTAGTACAAGCTCGGTATATATGCTACACATTCCTAGTACAAGCTCAGGTATCTATGCTACACATTCCTAGTACAAGCTTAGGTATCTATGCTACACATTCCTAGTACAAGCTCACGTATCTATGCTACACATTCCTAGTACAAGCTCAGGTATCTATGCTACACATTCCTAGTACAAGCTCAGGTATATATGCTACACATTCCTAGTACAAGCTCAGGTATCTATGCTACACGTTCCTAGTACAAGCTCAGGTATCTATGCTACACATTCCTAGTACAAGCTCAGGTATCTATGCTACACATTCCTAGTACCAAGCTCAGGTATCTATGCTACACATTCCTAGTACAAACTCAGGTATCTATGCTACACATTCCTAGTACAAGCTCAGGTATCTATGCTACACATTCTTAGTACAAGCTCAGGTATCTATGCTACACATTCCTAGTACCAAGCTCAGGTATATATGCTACACATTCCTAGTACAAGCTCAGGTATCTATGCTACACATTCCTAGTACAAGCTCAGGTATCTATGCTACACATTCCTAGCACAAGCTCAGGTATCTGCTACACATTCCTAGTACAAGCTCAGGTATCTATGCTACACATTCCTAGTACAAGCTCAGGTTTCTATGCTACACATTCCTAGTGCAAGTTCAGGTATCTATGCTACACATTCCTAGTACAAGCTCAGGTATCTATGCTACACATTCCTAGTACAAGCTCAGGTATCTATGCTACACATTCCTAGTACAAGCTCAGGTATCTATGCTACACATTCCTAGCGCCAAGCTCAGGTATCTATGCTACACATTCCTAGCGCCAAGCTCAGGTATATATGCTACACATTCCTAGTACAAGCTCAGGTATTTATGCTACACATTCCTAGTACATGCTCAGGTATCTATGCTACACGTTCCTAGTACAAGCTCAGGTATCTATGCTACACATTCCTAGCGTAAGCTCAAATATCTATGCTACACATTCCTAGCGCAAGCTCAGGTATTTATGCTATACATTCCTAGCGCAAGCTCAGGTATTTATGCTACACATTCCTAGTGCCAAGCTCAGGTATCTATGCTACACATTCCTAGTACAAGCTCAGGTATCTATGCTACATATTCCTAGTACAAGCTCAGGTATCTATGCTACACATTCCTAGCACAAGCTCAGGTATCTATGCTACATATTCCTAGTACAAGCTCAGGTATCTATGCTACACATTCCTAGCACAAGCTCAGGTATATATGCTACACATTCCTAGTACAAGCTCAGGTATCTATGCTACACATTACTAGCACAAGCTCAGGTATCTATGCTACACATTCCTAGCACAAGCTCAGGTATCTATGCTACACATTCCTAGTACAAGCTCAGGTATCTATGCTACACATTCCTAGTACAAGCTCAGGTATTTAGGCTACTCATTCCTAGTACAAGCTCAGGTATCTATGCTACACATTCCTAGCACAAGCTCAGGTATTTAGGCTACACATTCCTAGTACAAGCTCAGGTATTTAGGCTACACATTCCTAGTACAAGCTCAGGTATTTAGGCTACACATTCCTAGCGCAAGCTCAGGTATCTATGCTACACATTCCTAGTTCAAGCTCAGGTATCTTCTACACATTCCTAGTACAAGCTCGGGTATCTATGCTACACATTCCTAGTACAAGCTCAGGTATATATGCTACACATTCCTAGTACAAGCTCAGGTATCTATGCTACACATTCCTAGTACAAGCTTAGGTATCTATGCTACACATTCCTAGTACAAGCTCAGTATCTATGCTACACATTCCTAGTACAAGCTCAGTATCTATGCTACACATTCCTAGTACAAGCTCAGGTATATATGCTACACATTCCTAGTACAAGCTCAGGTATCTATGCTACACGTTCCTAGTACAAGCTCAGGTATCTATGCTACACATTCCTAGTACAAGCTCAGGTATCTATGCTACACATTCCTAGTACCAAGCTCAGGTATCTATGCTACACATTCCTAGTACAAACTCAGGTATCTATGCTACACATTCCTAGTACAAGCTCAGGTATCTATGCTACACATTCTTAGTACAAGCTCAGGTATCTATGCTACACATTCCTAGTACAAGCTCAGGTATTTAGGCTACTCATTCCTAGTACAAGCTCAGGTATCTATGCTACACATTCCTAGCGCAAGCTCAGGTATTTAGGCTACACATTCCTAGTACAAGCTCAGGTATTTAGGCTACACATTCCTAGTACAAGCTCAGGTATTTAGGCTACACATTCCTAGCGCAAGCTCAGGTATCTATGCTACACATTCCTAGTTCAAGCTCAGGTATCTTCTACACATTCCTAGTACAAGCTCGGGTATCTATGCTACACATTCCTAGTACAAGCTCGGGTATATATGCTACACATTCCTAGTACAAGCTCAGGTATCTATGCTACACATTCCTAGTACAAGCTTAGGTATCTATGCTACACATTCCTAGTACAAGCTCACGTATCTATGCTACACATTCCTAGTACAAGCTCAGGTATCTATGCTACACATTCCTAGTACAAGCTCAGGTATATATGCTACACATTCCTCGTACAAGCTCAGGTATCTATGCTACACGTTCCTAGTACAAGCTCAGGTATCTATGCTACACATTCCTAGTACAAGCTCAGGTATCTATGCTACACATTCCTAGTACCAAGCTCAGGTATCTATGCTACACATTCCTAGTACAAACTCAGGTATCTATGCTACACATTCCTAGTACAAGCTCAGGTATCTATGCTACACATTCTTAGTACAAGCTCAGGTATCTATGCTACACATTCCTAGTACCAAGCTCAGGTATATATGCTACACATTCCTAGTACAAGCTCAGGTATCTATGCTACACATTCCTAGTACAAGCTCAGGTATCTATGCTACACATTCCTAGCACAAGCTCAGGTATCTGCTACACATTCCTAGTACAAGCTCAGGTATCTATGCTACACATTCCTAGTACAAGCTCAGGTTTCTATGCTACACATTCCTAGTGCAAGTTCAGGTATCTATGCTACACATTCCTAGTACAAGCTCAGGTATCTATGCTACACATTCCTAGTACAAGCTCAGGTATCTATGCTACACATTCCTAGTACAAGCTCAGGTATCTATGCTACACATTCCTAGCGCCAAGCTCAGGTATCTATGCTACACATTCCTAGCGCCAAGCTCAGGTATATATGCTACACATTCCTAGTACAAGCTCAGGTATTTATGCTACACATTCCTAGTACATGCTCAGGTATCTATGCTACACATTCCTAGTACAAGCTCAGGTATCTATGCTACACATTCCTAGCGTAAGCTCAAATATCTATGCTACACATTCCTAGCGCAAGCTCAGGTATTTATGCTATACATTCCTAGCGCAAGCTCAGGTATTTATGCTACACATTCCTAGTGCCAAGCTCAGGTATCTATGCTACACATTCCTAGTACAAGCTCAGGTATCTATGCTACACATTCCTAGTACCAAGCTCAGGTATCTATGCTACACATTCCTAGCACAAGCTCAGGTATTTATGCTACACATTCCTAGCACCAAGCTCAGGTATCTATGCTACACATTCCTAGTACAAGCTCAGGTATCTATGCTACACATTCCTAGCACAAGCTCAGGTATCTGCTACACATTCCTAGTGCAAGCTCAGGTATCTGTTACACATTCCTAGCACCAAGCTCAGGCATCTATGCTACACATTCCTAGTGCAAGCTTAGGTATCTATGCTACACATTCCTAGTGCAAGCTCAGGTATCTATGCTACACATTCCTAGTGCAAGCTCAGGTATCTATGCTACACATTCCTAGTGCAAGCTCAGGTATCTGCTACACATTCCTAGTGCAAACTCAGGTATCTGCTACACATTCCTAGTACAAGCTTAGGTATCTATGCTACACATTCCTAGTACAAGCTCAGGTATCTATGCTACACATTCCTAGCACAAGCTCAGGTATCTATGCTACACATTCCTAGCACAAGCTCAGGCATCTATGCTACACATTCCTAGTACAAGCTTAGGTATCTATGCTACACATTCCTAGTACAAGCTCAGGTATCTATGCTACACATTCCTAGTGCAAGCTCAGGTATCTATGCTACACATTCCTAGTACAAGCTTAGGTATCTATGCTACACATTCCTAGTACAAGCTCAGGTATCTATGCTACACATTCCTAGCACAAGCTCAGGTATCTATGCTACATATTCCTAGTACAAGCTCAGGTATCTATGCTACACATTCCTAGCACAAGCTCAGGTATATATGCTACACATTCCTAGTACAAGCTCAGGTATCTATGCTACAGATTCCTAGTACAAGCTCAGGTATCTGCTACACATTCCTAGTACAAGCTCAGGTATCTGCTACACATTCCTAGTGCAAGCTCAGGTATCTATGCTACACATTCCTAGTACAAGCTTAGGTATCTATGCTACACATTCCTAGTACAAGCTCATGTATCTATGCTACATATTCCTAGTACAAGCTCAGGTATCTGCTACACATTCCTAGTACAAGCTCAGGTATCTATGCTACACATTCCTAGCACCAAGCTCAGGTATCTATGCTACACATTCCTAGTACAAGCTCAGGTATCTATGCTACACATTCCTAGTACAAGCTCAGGTATCTATGCTACACATTCCTAGTACAAGCTCAGGTATCTATGCTACACATTCCTAGTACAAGCTCAGGTATCTATGCTACATATTCCTAGTACAAGCTCAGGTATCTATGCTACACATTCCTAGTACAAGCTCAGGTATCTATGCTACACATTCCTAGTACAAGCTCAGGTATCTATGCTACACATTCCTAGTACAAGCTCAGGTATCTATGCTACACATTCCTAGCACAAGCTCAGGTATCTATGCTACACATTCCTAGCACAAGCTCAGGTATCTATGCTACACATTCCTAGTACAAGCTCAGGTATCTATGCTACACATTCCTAGTACAAGCTCAGGTATTTAGGCTACTCATTCCTAGTACAAGCTCAGGTATCTATGCTACACATTCCTACGCAAGCTCAGATCTGCTACACATTCCTAGTACAAGCTCTATCTATGCTACACATTCCTAGTACAAGCTCAGGTATCTAGCTACACATTCCTAGCCCAAGCTCAGGTATCTATGCTACACATTCCTAGTGCAAGCTCAGGTATCTATGCTACACATTCCTAGTACAAGCTTAGGTATCTATGCTACACATTCCTAGTACAAGCTCAGGTATATAGCTACACATTCCTAATACAAACTCAGGTACTATGCTACACATTCCTAGCACAAGCTCAGGTATCTATGCTACACATTCCTAGCACAAGCTCAGGTATCTATGCTACACATTCCTAGCACAAGCTCAGGTATCTATGCTACACATTCCTAGTACAAGCTCAGGTATCCACACACCACAACCAATATGCTACACATTCCTAGCACAAGCTCAGGTATCTATGCTACACATTCCTAGTACAAGCTCAGGCATCATGCTACACATTCCTAGTACAAGCTCAGGTATCATGCTACACATTCCTAGTGCAAGCTCAGGTATCTATGCCACACATTCCTAGTACAAGCTCAGGTATATATGCTACACATTCCTAGTGCAAGCTCAGGTATCTATGCTACACATTCCTAGT
>CM026397.1:24490566-24548178 GCA_014843695.1 Archivesica marissinica | reverse complement strand
TATCTATGCTACACATTCCTAGTACAAGCTCAGGTATCTATGCTACACATTCCTAGTACAAGCTCAGGTATCTATGCTACACATTCCTAGTACAAGCTCAGGTATCTATGCTACACATTCCTAGTACAAGCTCAGGTATCTATGCTACACATTCCTAGTACAAGCTCAGGTATCTATGCTACACATTCCTAGTACAAGCTCAGGTATCTATGCTACACACCACACAATTCCTAGTACAAGCTCAGGTATCTATGCTACACATTCCTAGTACAAGCTCAGGTATCTATGCTACACATTCCTAGTACAAGCTCAGGTATCTATGCTACACATTCCTAGCACAAGCTCAGGTATCTATGCTACACATTCCTAGTACAAGCTCAGGTATCTATGCTACACATTCCTAGTACAAGCTCAGGTATCTATGCTACACATTCCTAGTACAAGCTCAGGTATCTATGCTACACATTCCTAGTACAAGCTCAGGTATCTATGCTACACATTCCTAGTACAAGCTCAGGTATCTATGCTACACATTCCTAGTACAAGCTCAGGTATCTAGCTACACATTCCTAGTACAAGCTCAGGTATCTATGCTACACATTCCTAGTACAAGCTCAGGTATATATGCTACACATTCCTAGTACAAGCTCAGGTATCTATGCTACACATTCCTAGTACAAGCTCAGGTATCTATGCTACACATTCCTAGTACAAGCTCAGGTATCTATGCTACACATTCCTAGTACAAGCTCAGGTATCTATGCTACACATTCCTAGTACAAGCTCAGGTATCTATGCTACACATTCCTAGTACAAGCTCAGGTATCTATGCTACACATTCCTAGTACAAGCTCAGGTATCTATGCTACACATTCCTAGTACAAGCTCAGGTATCTATGCTACACATTCCTAGTACAAGCTCAGGTATCTATGCTACACATTCCTAGCACAAGCTCAGGTATTTAGGCTACACATTCCTAGTACAAGCTCAGGTATTTAGGCTACACATTCCTAGTACAAGCTCAGGTATTTAGGCTACACATTCCTAGCGCAAGCTCAGGTATCTATGCTACACATTCCTAGTTCAAGCTCAGGTATCTTCTACACATTCCTAGTACAAGCTCGGGTATCTATGCTACACATTCCTAGTACAAGCTCAGGTATATATGCTACACATTCCTAGTACAAGCTCAGGTATCTATGCTACACATTCCTAGTACAAGCTTAGGTATCTATGCTACACATTCCTAGTACAAGCTCACGTATCTATGCTACACATTCCTAGTACAAGCTCAGGTATCTATGCTACACATTCCTAGTACAAGCTCAGGTATATATGCTACACATTCCTAGTACAAGCTCAGGTATCTATGCTACACGTTCCTAGTACAAGCTCAGGTATCTATGCTACACATTCCTAGTACAAGCTCAGGTATCTATGCTACACATTCCTAGTACCAAGCTCAGGTATCTATGCTACACATTCCTAGTACAAACTCAGGTATCTATGCTACACATTCCTAGTACAAGCTCAGGTATCTATGCTACACATTCCTAGTACAAGCTCAGGTATCTATGCTACACATTCCTAGTACCAAGCTCAGGTATATATGCTACACATTCCTAGTACAAGCTCAGGTATCTATGCTACACATTCCTAGTACAAGCTCAGGTATCTATGCTACACATTCCTAGCACAAGCTCAGGTATCTGCTACACATTCCTAGTACAAGCTCAGGTATCTATGCTACACATTCCTAGTACAAGCTCAGGTATCTATGCTACACATTCCTAGTGCAAGCTCAGGTATCTATGCTACACATTCCTAGTACAAGCTCAGGTATCTATGCTACACATTCCTAGTACAAGCTCAGGTATCTATGCTACACATTCCTAGTACAAGCTCAGGTATCTATGCTACACATTCCTAGCGCCAAGCTCAGGTATCTATGCTACACATTCCTAGCTCCAAGCTCAGGTATATATGCTACACATTCCTAGTACAAGCTCAGGTATTTATGCTACACATTCCTAGTACATGCTCAGGTATCTATGCTACACATTCCTAGTACAAGCTCAGGTATCTATGCTACACATTCCTAGCATAAGCTCAAATATCTATGCTACACATTCCTAGCGCAAGCTCAGGTATTTATGCTATACATTCCTAGCGCAAGCTCAGGTATTTATGCTACACATTCCTAGTGCCAAGCTCAGGTATCTATGCTACACATTCCTAGTACAAGCTCAGGTATCTATGCTACACATTCCTAGTACAAGCTCAGGTATCTATGCTACACATTCCTAGCACAAGCTCAGGTATCTATGCTACATATTCCTAGTACAAGCTCAGGTATCTATGCTACACATTCCTAGCACAAGCTCAGGTATATATGCTACACATTCCTAGTACAAGCTCAGGTATCTATGCTACACATTCCTAGCACAAGCTCAGGTATCTATGCTACACATTCCTAGCACAAGCTCAGGTATCTATGCTACACATTCCTAGTACAAGCTCAGGTATCTATGCTACACATTCCTAGTACAAGCTCAGGTATTTATGCTACACATTCCTAGTACAAGCTCAGGTATCTATGCTACACATTCCTAGCACAAGCTCAGGTATTTAGCTACACATTCCTAGTACAAGCTCAGGTATTAGCTACACATCCTAGTACAAGCTCAGGTATTTAGGCTACACATTCCTAGCGCAAGCTCAGGTATCTATGCTACACATTCCTAGTTCAAGCTCAGGTATCTTCTACACATTCCTAGTACAAGCTCGGGTATCTATGCTACACATTCCTAGTACAAGCTCAGGTATCTATGCTACACATTCCTAGTACAAGCTCAGGTATCTATGCTACACATTCCTAGTACAAGCTCAGGTATCTATGCTACACATTCCTAGTACAAGCTCAGGTATCTATGCTACACATTCCTAGTACAAGCTCAGGTATCTATGCTACACATTCCTAGTACAAGCTCAGGTATCTATGCTACACATTCCTAGTACAAGCTCAGGTATCTATGCTACACATTCCACAACCAATACACATTCCTAGTACAAGCTCAGGTATCTATGCTACACATTCCTAGTACAAGCTCAGGTATATATGCTACACATTCCTAGTACAAGCTCAGGTATCTATGCTACACATTCCTAGTACAAGCTCAGGTATCTATGCTACACATTCCTAGTACAAGCTCAGGTATCTATGCTACACATTCCTAGTACAAGCTCAGGTATCTATGCTACACATTCCTAGTACAAGCTCAGGTATTTAGGCTACTCATTCCTAGTACAAGCTCAGGTATCTATGCTACACATTCCTAGCACAAGCTCAGGTATTTAGGCTACACATTCCTAGTACAAGCTCAGGTATTTAGGCTACACATTCCTAGTACAAGCTCAGGTATTTAGGCTACACATTCCTAGCGCAAGCTCAGGTATCTATGCTACACATTCCTAGTTCAAGCTCAGGTATCTTCTACACATTCCTAGTACAAGCTCGGGTATCTATGCTACACATTCCTAGTACAAGCTCAGGTATATATGCTACACATTCCTAGTACAAGCTCAGGTATCTATGCTACACATTCCTAGTACAAGCTTAGGTATCTATGCTACACATTCCTAGTACAAGCTCACGTATCTATGCTACACATTCCTAGTACAAGCTCAGGTATCTATGCTACACATTCCTAGTACAAGCTCAGGTATATATGCTACACATTCCTAGTACAAGCTCAGGTATCTATGCTACACATTCCTAGTACAAGCTCAGGTATCTATGCTACACATTCCTAGTACAAGCTCAGGTATCTATGCTACACATTCCTAGTACCAAGCTCAGGTATCTATGCTACACATTCCTAGTACAAGCTCAGGTATCTATGCTACACATTCCTAGTACAAGCTCAGGTATCTATGCTACACATTCCTAGTACAAGCTCAGGTATCTATGCTACACATTCCTAGTACAAGCTCAGGTATCTATGCTACACATTCCTAGTACAAGCTCAGGTATCTATGCTACACATTCCTAGTACAAGCTCAGGTATCTATGCTACACATTCCTAGCACAAGCTCAGGTATCTGCTACACATTCCTAGTACAAGCTCAGGTATCTATGCTACACATTCCTAGTACAAGCTCAGGTTTCTATGCTACACATTCCTAGTGCAAGTTCAGGTATCTATGCTACACATTCCTAGTACAAGCTCAGGTATCTATGCTACACATTCCTAGTACAAGCTCAGGTATCTATGCTACACATTCCTAGTACAAGCTCAGGTATCTATGCTACACATTCCTAGCGCCAAGCTCAGGTATCTATGCTACACATTCCTAGCGCCAAGCTCAGGTATATATGCTACACATTCCTAGTACAAGCTCAGGTATTTATGCTACACATTCCTAGTACATGCTCAGGTATCTATGCTACACATTCCTAGTACAAGCTCAGGTATCTATGCTACACATTCCTAGCGTAAGCTCAAATATCTATGCTACACATTCCTAGCGCAAGCTCAGGTATTTATGCTATACATTCCTAGCGCAAGCTCAGGTATTTATGCTACACATTCCTAGTGCCAAGCTCAGGTATCTATGCTACACATTCCTAGTACAAGCTCAGGTATCTATGCTACACATTCCTAGTACCAAGCTCAGGTATCTATGCTACACATTCCTAGCACAAGCTCAGGTATTTATGCTACACATTCCTAGCACCAAGCTCAGGTATCTATGCTACACATTCCTAGTACAAGCTCAGGTATCTATGCTACACATTCCTAGCACAAGCTCAGGTATCTGCTACACATTCCTAGTGCAAGCTCAGGTATCTGCTACACATTCCTAGCACCAAGCTCAGGCATCTATGCTACACATTCCTAGTGCAAGCTTAGGTATCTATGCTACACATTCCTAGTGCAAGCTCAGGTATCTATGCTACACATTCCTAGTGCAAGCTCAGGTATCTATGCTACACATTCCTAGTGCAAGCTCAGGTATCTGCTACACATTCCTAGTGCAAACTCAGGTATCTGCTACACATTCCTAGTACAAGCTTAGGTATCTATGCTACACATTCCTAGTACAAGCTCAGGTATCTATGCTACACATTCCTAGCACAAGCTCAGGTATCTATGCTACACATTCCTAGCACAAGCTCAGGCATCTATGCTACACATTCCTAGTACAAGCTTAGGTATCTATGCTACACATTCCTAGTACAAGCTCAGGTATCTATGCTACACATTCCTAGTGCAAGCTCAGGTATCTATGCTACACATTCCTAGTACAAGCTTAGGTATCTATGCTACACATTCCTAGTACAAGCTCAGGTATCTATGCTACACATTCCTAGCACAAGCTCAGGTATCTATGCTACATATTCCTAGTACAAGCTCAGGTATCTATGCTACACATTCCTAGCACAAGCTCAGGTATATATGCTACACATTCCTAGTACAAGCTCAGGTATCTATGCTACAGATTCCTAGTACAAGCTCAGGTATCTGCTACACATTCCTAGTACAAGCTCAGGTATCTGCTACACATTCCTAGTGCAAGCTCAGGTATCTATGCTACACATTCCTAGTACAAGCTTAGGTATCTATGCTACACATTCCTAGTACAAGCTCATGTATCTATGCTACATATTCCTAGTACAAGCTCAGGTATCTGCTACACATTCCTAGTACAAGCTCAGGTATCTATGCTACACATTCCTAGCACCAAGCTCAGGTATCTATGCTACACATTCCTAGTACAAGCTCAGGTATCTATGCTACACATTCCTAGTACAAGCTCAGGTATCTATGCTACATATTCCTAGTACAATCTCAGGTATCTATGCTACACATTCCTAGTACAAGCTCAGGTATCTATGCTACATATTCCTAGTACAAGCTCAGGTATCTATGCTACACATTCCTAGCACAAGCTCAGGTATCTATGCTACATAATCCTAGTACAAGCTCAGGTATCTATGCTACACATTCCTAGTACAAGCTCAGGTATCTATGCTACACATTCCTAGCACAAGCTCAGGTATCTATGCTACACATTCCTAGCACAAGCTCAGGTATCTATGCTACACATTCCTAGTACAAGCTCAGGTATCTATGCTACACATTCCTAGTACAAGCTCAGGTATTTAGGCTACTCATTCCTAGTACAAGCTCAGGTATCTATGCTACACATTCCTAGCGCAAGCTCAGGTATTTAGGCTACACATTCCTAGTACAAGCTCAGGTATTTAGGCTACACATTCCTAGTACAAGCTCAGGTATTTAGGCTACACATTCCTAGCTCCAAGCTCAGGTTTCTATGCTACACATTCCTAGCGCAAGCTCAGGTATTTAGGCTACACATTCCTAGTACAAGCTCAGGTATCTATGCTACACATTCCTAGTACAAGCTCAGGTATTTAGGCTACACATTCCTAATACAAACTCGGGTAGCTATGCTACACATTCCTAGCACAAGCTCAGGTATCTATGCTACACATTCCTAGCGCAAGCTCAGGTATCTATGCTACACATTCCTAGTGCAAGCTCAGGTATCTATGCTACACATTCCTAGTACAAGCTCAGGTATCTGCTACACATTCCTAGTGCAAGCTCAGGTATCTGCTACACATTCCTAGTGCAAGCTTAGGTATCTATGCTACACATTCCTAGTACAAGCTCAGGCATCTATGCTACACATTCCTAGTGCAAGCTTAGGTATCTATGCTACACATTCCTAGTGCAAGCTTAGGTATCTATGCCACACATTCCTAGTACAAGCTCAGGTATATATGCTACACATTCCTAGTGCAAGCTCAGGTATCTATGCTACACATTCCTAGTGCAAGCTTAGGTATCTATGCTACACATTCCTAGTACAAGCTCAGGTATCTATGCTACACATTCCTAGTACAAGCTCAGGTATCTATGCTACACATTCCTAGTACAAGCTCAGGTATATATGCTACACATTCCTAGTACAAGCTCAGGTATCTATGCTACACATTCCTAGCGCAAGCTCAGGTATTTAGGCTACACATTCCTAGTACAAGCTCAGGTATCTATGCTACACATTCCTAGTACAAACTCGGGTAGCTATGCTACACATTCCTAGCACAAGCTCAGGTATCTATGCTACACATTCCTAGCGCAAGCTCAGGTATTTATGCTATACATTCCTAGTGCCAAGCTCAGGTATTTATGCTACACATTCCTAGCGCAAGCTCAGGTATCTATGCTACACATTCCTAGTGCAAGCTCAGGTATCTATGCTACACATTCCTAGTACAAGCTCAGGTATCTGCTACACATTCCTAGTGCAAGCTCAGGTATCTGCTACACATTCCTAGTGCAAGCTTAGGTATCTATGCTACACATTCCTAGTACAAGCTCAGGCATCTATGCTACACATTCCTAGTGCAAGCTTAGGTATCTATGCTACACATTCCTAGTGCAAGCTTAGGTATCTATGCCACACATTCCTAGTACAAGCTCAGGTATATATGCTACACATTCCTAGTGCAAGCTCAGGTATCTATGCTACACATTCCTAGTGCAAGCTCAGGTATCTATGCTACACATTCCTAGTGCAAGCTTAGGTATCTATGCTACACATTCCTAGTACAAGCTCAGGTATCTATGCTACACATTCCTAGTACAAGCTCAGGTATCTATGCTACACATTCCTAGTACAAGCTCAGGTATCTATGCTACACATTCCTAGTACAAGCTCAGGTATCTATGCTACACATTCCTAGTGCAAGCTCAGGTATCTATGCTACACATTCCTAGTACAAGCTCAGGTATCTATGCTACACATTCCTAGTACAAGCTCAGGTATCTATGCTACACATTCCTAGTGCAAGCTCAGGTATCTATGCTACACATTCCTAGTGCAAGCTCAGGTATCTATGCTACACATTCCTAGTGCAAGCTCAGGTATCTATGCTACACATTCCTAGTACAAGCTCAGGTATCTATGCTACACATTCCTAGTACAAGCTCAGGTATCTATGCTACACATTCCTAGTACAAGCTCAGGTATCTATGCTACACATTCCTAGCGCACGCTCAGGTATTTATGCTACACATTCCTAGTACAAGCTCAGGTATCTATGCTACACATTCCTAGTACAAGCTTAGGTATCTATGCTACACATTCCTAGTACAAGCTCAGGTTTATATGCTACACATTCCTAGTACAAGCTCAGGTATCTGCTACACATTCCTAGTACAAGCTCAGGTATCTATGCTACACATTCCTAGCACAAGCTCAGGTATCTATGCTACACATTCCTAGCACAAGCTCAGGTATCTATGCTACACATTCCTAGCACAAGCTCAGGTATCTACACTACACATTCCTAGTACAAGCTCAGGTATCTATGCTACACATTC
Source organism: Archivesica marissinica (assembly GCA_014843695.1). Classification (NCBI taxonomy): domain Eukaryota; kingdom Metazoa; phylum Mollusca; class Bivalvia; order Venerida; family Vesicomyidae; genus Archivesica; species Archivesica marissinica. Next base: position 24,539,760 of record CM026397.1, on the reverse strand, counting down.
CTAGTACAAGCTCAGGTATCTATGCTACATATTCCTAGTACAAGCTCAGGTATCTATGCTACACATTCCTAGTACAAGCTCAGGTATCTATGCTACATATTCCTAGTACAAGCTCAGGTATCTATGCTACACATTCCTAGCACAAGCTCAGGTATCTATGCTACACATTCCTAGTACAAGCTTAGGTATCTATGCTACACATTCCTAGTACAAGTTCAGGTATCTATGCTACACATTCCTAGTACAAGCTCAGGTATATATGCTACACATTCCTAGTACAAGCTCAGGTATATATGCTACACATACCTAGTACAAGCTCAGGTATCTATGCTACACATTCCTAGTACAAGCTTAGGTATCTATGCTACACATTCCTAGTACAAGCTCAGGTATCTGCTACACATTCCTAGTACAAGCTCAGGTATCTGCTACACATTCCTAGTGCAAGCTCAGGTATCTATGCTACACATTCATAGTACAAGCTCAGGTATCTATGCTACACATTCCTAGTACAAGCTTAGGTATCTATGCTACACATTCCTAGTACAAGCTCAGGTATCTATGCTACATATTCCTAGTACAAGCTCAGGTATCTGCTACACATTCCTAGTATAAGCTCAGGTATCTATGCTACACATTCCTAGTACAAGCTTAGGTATCTATGCTACACATTCCTAGCACAAGCTCAGGTATCTGCTACACATTCCTAGTACAAGCTCAGGTATCTATGCTACACATTCCTAGTACAAGCTTAGGTATCTATGCTACACATTCCTAGTACAAGTTCAGGTATCTATGCTACACATTCCTAGTACAAGCTCAGGTATATATGCTACACATTCCTAGTACAAGCTCAGGTATATATGCTACACATACCTAGTACAAGCTCAGGTATCTATGCTACACATTCCTAGTACAAGCTTAGGTATCTATGCTACACATTCCTAGTACAAGCTCAGGTATCTGCTACACATTCCTAGTACAAGCTCAGGTATCTGCTACACATTCCTAGTGCAAGCTCAGGTATCTATGCTACACATTCATAGTACAAGCTCAGGTATCTATGCTACACATTCCTAGTACAAGCTTAGGTATCTATGCTACACATTCCTAGTACAAGCTCAGGTATCTATGCTACATATTCCTAGTACAAGCTCAGGTATCTGCTACACATTCCTAGTATAAGCTCAGGTATCTATGCTACACATTCCTAGTACAAGCTTAGGTATCTATGCTACACATTCCTAGCACAAGCTCAGGTATCTGCTACACATTCCTAGTACAAGCTCAGGTATCTATGCTACACATTCCTAGTACAAGCTTAGGTATCTATGCTACACATTCCTAGTACCAGCTCATGTATCTATGCTACACATTCCTAGTACAAGCTTAGGTATCTATGCTACAGATTCCTAGTACAAGCTCAGGTATCTGCTACACATTCCTAGTACAAGCTCAGGTATCTGCTACACATTCCTAGTACAAGCTCAGGTATCTATGCTACACATTCCTAGTACAAGCTCAGGTATCTATGCTACACATTCCTAGCGCACGCTCAGGTATTTATGCTACACATTCCTAGTACAAGCTCAGGTATCTATGCTACACATTCCTAGTACAAGCTTAGGTATCTATGCTACACATTCCTAGTACAAGCTCAGGTTTATATGCTACACATTCCTAGTACAAGCTCAGGTATCTGCTACATATTCCTAGTACAAGCTCAGGTATCTATGCTACACATTCCTAGCACAAGCTCAGGTATCTATGCTACACATTCCTAGCACAAGCTCAGGTATCTATGCTACACATTCCTAGCACCAAGCTCAGGTATCTACACTACACATTCCTAGTACAAGCTCAGGTATCTATGCTACACATTCCTAGTACAAGCTCAGGTATCTATGCTACATATTCCTAGTACAAGCTCAGGTATCTATGCTACACATTCCTAGTACAAGCTCAGGTATCTATGCTACATATTCCTAGTACAAGCTCAGGTATCTATGCTACACATTCCTAGCACAAGCTCAGGTATCTATGCTACACATTCCTAGTACAAGCTTAGGTATCTATGCTACACATTCCTAGTACAAGTTCAGGTATCTATGCTACACATTCCTAGTACAAGCTCAGGTATATATGCTACACATTCCTAGTACAAGCTCAGGTATATATGCTACACATACCTAGTACAAGCTCAGGTATCTATGCTACACATTCCTAGTACAAGCTTAGGTATCTATGCTACACATTCCTAGTACAAGCTCAGGTATCTGCTACACATTCCTAGTACAAGCTCAGGTATCTGCTACACATTCCTAGTGCAAGCTCAGGTATCTATGCTACACATTCATAGTACAAGCTCAGGTATCTATGCTACACATTCCTAGTACAAGCTTAGGTATCTATGCTACACATTCCTAGTACAAGCTCAGGTATCTATGCTACATATTCCTAGTACAAGCTCAGGTATCTGCTACACATTCCTAGTATAAGCTCAGGTATCTATGCTACACATTCCTATTACAAGCTTAGGTATCTATGCTACACATTCCTAGCACAAGCTCAGGTATCTGCTACACATTCCTAGTACAAGCTCAGGTATCTATGCTACACATTCCTAGTACAAGCTTAGGTATCTATGCTACACATTCCTAGTACAAGCTCATGTATCTATGCTACACATTCCTAGTACAAGCTTAGGTATCTATGCTACAGATTCCTAGTACAAGCTCAGGTATCTGCTACACATTCCTAGTACAAGCTCAGGTATTTGCTACACATTCCTAGTGCAAGCTCAGGTATCTATGCTACACATTCCTAGTACAAGCTTAGGTATATATGCTACACATTCCTAGTACAAGCTCAGGTATCTATGCTACATATTCCTAGTACAAGCTCAGGTATCTGCTACACATTCCTAGTACAAGCTCAGGTATCTATGCTACACATTCCTAGCACCAAGCTCAGGTATCTATGCTACACATTCCTAGTACAAGCTCAGGTATCTATGCTACACATTCCTAGTACAAGCTCAGGTATTTATGCTACATATTCCTAGTACAAGCTCAGGTATCTATGCTACACATTCCTAGTACAAGCTCAGGTATCTATGCTACATATTCCTAGTACAAGCTCAGGTATCTATGCTACACATTCCTAGCACAAGCTCAGGTATCTATGCTACATATTCCTAGTACAAGCTCAGGTATCTATGCTACACATTCCTAGCACAAGCTCAGGTATATATGCTACACATTCCTAGTACAAGCTCAGGTATCTATGCTACACATTACTAGCACAAGCTCAGGTATCTATGCTACACATTCCTAGCACAAGCTCAGGTATCTATGCTACACATTCCTAGTACAAGCTCAGGTATCTATGCTACACATTCCTAGTACAAGCTCAGGTATTTAGGCTACTCATTCCTAGTACAAGCTCAGGTATCTATGCTACACATTCCTAGCGCAAGCTCAGGTATTTAGGCTACACATTCCTAGTACAAGCTCAGGTATTTAGGCTACACAGTCCTAGTACAAGCTCAGGTATTTAGGCTACACATTCCTAGCGCAAGCTCAGGTATCTATGCTACACATTCCTAGTTCAAGCTCAGGTATCTTCTACACATTCCTAGTACAAGCTCGGGTATCTATGCTACACATTCCTAGTGCAAGCTCAGGTATCTATGCTACACATTCCTAGTGCAAGCTCAGGGATCTATGCTACACATTCCTAGTGCAAGCTCAGGTATCTATGCTACACATTCCTAGTGCAAGCTCAGGGATCTATGCTACACATTCCTAGCACAAGCTCAGGTATCTATGCTACACATTCCTAGTACAAGCTCAGGTATCTATGCTACACATTCCTAGTACAAGCTCAGGTATCTATGCTACACATTCCTAGTTCAAGCTCAGGTATCTTTTACACATTCCTAGTACAAGCTCAGGTATCTATGCTACACATTCCTAGTACAAGCTCAGGTATATATGCTACACATTCCTAGTACAAGCTCAGGTATCTATGCTACACATTCCTAGTACAAGCTTAGGTATCTATGCTACACATTCCTAGTACAAGCTCACGTATCTATGCTACACATTCCTAGTACAAGCTCAGGTATCTATGCTACACATTCCTAGTACAAGCTCAGGTATATATGCTACACATTCCTAGTACAAGCTCAGGTATCTATGCTACACGTTCCTAGTACAAGCTCAGGTATCTATGCTACACATTCCTAGTACAAGCTCAGGTATCTATGCTACACATTCCTAGTACCAAGCTCAGGTATCTATGCTACACATTCCTAGTACAAACTCAGGTATCTATGCTACACATTCCTAGTACAATCTCAGGTATCTATGCTACACATTCCTAGTACAAGCTCAGGTATCTATGCTACACATTCCTAGTACAAGCTCAGGTATCTATGCTACACATTCCTAGTACAATCTCAGGTATCTATGCTACACATTCCTAGTACAAGCTCAGGTATCTATGCTACACATTCCTAGTACCAAGCTCAGGTATATATGCTACACATTCCTAGTACAAGCTCAGGTATCTATGCTACACATTCCTAGTACAAGCTCAGGTATCTATGCTACACATTCCTAGCACAAGCTCAGGTATCTATGCTACACATTCCTAGCGCAAGCTCAGGTATCTGCTACACATTCCTAGTACAAGCTCAGGTATCTATGCTACACATTCCTAGTACAAGCTCAGGTTTCTATGCTACACATTCCTAGTGCAAGTTCAGGTATCTATGCTACACATTCCTAGTACAAGCTCAGGTATCTATGCTACACATTCCTAGTACAAGCTCAGGTATCTATGCTACACATTCCTAGTACAAGCTCAGGTATCTATGCTACACATTCCTAGCGCCAAGCTCAGGTATCTATGCTACACATTCCTAGCGCCAAGCTCAGGTATATATGCTACACATTCCTAGTACAAGCTCAGGTATTTATGCTACACATTCCTAGTACATGCTCAGGTATCTATGCTACACATTCCTAGTACAAGCTCAGGTATCTATGCTACACATTCCTAGCGTAAGCTCAAATATCTATGCTACACATTCCTAGCGCAAGCTCAGGTATTTATGCTATACATTCCTAGCGCAAGCTCAGGTATTTATGCTACACATTCCTAGTGCCAAGCTCAGGTATCTATGCTACACATTCCTAGTACAAGCTCAGGTATCTATGCTACACATTCCTAGTACCAAGCTCAGGTATCTATGCTACACATTCCTAGCACAAGCTCAGGTATTTATGCTACACATTCCTAGCACCAAGCTCAGGTATCTATGCTACACATTCCTAGTACAAGCTCAGGTATCTATGCTACACATTCCTAGCACAAGCTCAGGTATCTGCTACACATTCCTAGCGCAAGCTCAGGTATTTATTGATGACATTTTGTCCGTACGGGCATTGTACCTCTATCTTATAGTACTGTTATATTTTTATGTTAGAGATGGTGATCCTATGATGGAGGTACAAGGCTTTTGGTTAATATTTCAAGTTCCAGTGGAGAAAGTAATTTGTGGAGATAATCTAAATAAGCTTTTAGCTTTGGAATTAATCCATCTATTCTTGTATATTAATGTTACAACATGATGTAAATATTGATAAATAAAATATGTTTAAACTAGGGATGGCAACGAATGGTGATTGTGATATTCGAATATTCGGATGATCTTCCGAACGAATATTCGAATATTCGCAAATTTCTCCAACTTATCATTTCCACTTTACTCTTGCATCGCTGACAGGTAACACCGTTGGTAAGCCTTTTTCTCAACCACCCAACTGAATAATGACATCAACCACACGTTTTGACCCTAACCCTGGGCAGAGCAAGTGATGAAGGCACGTAAAGGCGGAATCTTTATGCGTGGTTGATACTATATTCTGATCGGCTGGTTGAGATAAAGATTTTACCAACACCGTTCTATTGAAAGTGGTGGCATGTTAGAATTATGTAAACGTGAAGTCTACTGTCGGCGTTTTAAATATGCGGCTTGTGTTGATTGACAAACAACTCCGCTTGTTGACTTGGTGGGTTTGTGGAAATAAAATTTCGCTCTCTGAATGGGGATAAGTTTGAAGAAATAAACTAATTTAAATTACAACAATTTTAATTAGTGAACACAATCTCTTTATATTAGATTGGAACAAACAAATAGAACACATTTACATTATATTCTGAGTCCCGTAGAGCTGGCCATTCTACTTAACAACACTAGTTAGTGTCACCTACATGCATGTCACACCCCTTAGGCAGCTTGTTTTTATTCATGATGCTATCCACAAGGTCACTGGACACTCTATTCTTTAATTTGTTTATCAAGATTCCGGCGGCGGAGAAAATACGTTCCGACGGAACTGACGTTGCCGGAACGGCTAGTACTTTCTTTGCGACTTGCGCCACTTTTGGGAATGTGTGTTCGTTCCGTCGCCACCATTCTAGGGGTTTACTGTGGGGATCCATTTTGTCTAGCAAGTACGATTTTAGTTCGTCCGATTGTTCTTTCTCGGGGGTGTCACACACTAAGAAGCTTAATTTCCTTCTTTTACTCGGTGGTTTGCTGGTTGTAATTTCACTTTCATTCGACGGTAATCGTAATGGCAGTTCTTCAACATAACTTTCTAGCGTTTCCTCAACTATCCCATGTTGCTCTGAGGTTAAAAACGGCAGTCGTTTGTACCTAGGATCTAAGAGACTAGCCAGCATTGGTGTGAACAACATGTTATCACCCTCCGTTGTTATTTGGAGCCAAATCGCGATGACATTTCGCACCTTCGGGCACGCATTGGGTCATTCTTTGTTTTCGAAACTTAATTGATTGAAATTTAAACAAACATATAATTATATCCTTTTAAGTTATGATTTAACTGTAATTTATTAAAAAAAAATTAATATTCGAATATGGTTTTAATATTCGAATATTCGGACGTTCGAACGAATATTCGAATATTCGAACATTCGTTGCCATGCCTAGTTTAAATTAAAGTAATTTGACATTGATTAATGTACTGTATAGATACTGATTTGGGTGTGATTGATGTACTGTATAGATCATGATTTGGGTGTGATTAATGTACTGTATATATGGTGATTTGGCTGTGATTGATGTGCTGTATAGATGATGATTTGGCTGTGATTAATGTAATGTATAGATGATGATTTGGGTGTGATTAATGTACTGTATATATGGTGATTTGGCTGTGATTGATGTATTGTATAGATGATGATTTGGTGTGATTAATGTACTGTATAGATGATGATTTGGCTGTGATTAATGTACTATATAGATGATGATTTGGGTGTGATTAATGTACTGTATAGATGATGATTTGGTGTGATTAATGTACTGTAAAGATGATGATTTTGGTGTGATTAATGTACTGTATAGATGATGATTTGGCTGTGATTAATGTACTGTATATATGATGATTTGGCTGTGATTAATGTACTGTATAGATGATGATTTGGCTGTGATTAATGTAATGTATAGATTATGATTTGGCTGTGATTAATGTACTGTATAGATGATGATTTAGCTGTGATTAATGTAATGCATAGATTATGATTTGGTGTGATTAATGTACTGTATAGATGATGATTTGGCTGTGATTAATGTACTATATAGATGATGATTTGGGTGTGATTAATGTACTGTATAGATGATGATTTGGTGTGATTAATGTACTGTAAAGATGATGATTTGGGTGTGATTAATGTACTGTATAGATGATGATTTGGCTGTGATTAATGTACTGTATATATGATGATTTGGCTGTGATTAATGTACTGTATAGATGATGATTTGGCTGTGATTAATGTAATGTATAGATGATTTGGCTGTGATTATTGTACTGTATAGATGATGATTTGGCTGTGATTAATGTACTGTATAGATGATGATTTGGCTGTGATTAATGTAAGGTATAGATGATGATTTGGCTATGATTAATGTACTGTATAGATGATGATTTGGCTGTGATTAATGTAATGTATAGATTATGATTTGGGTGTGATTAATGTACTGTATAGATGATGATTTGGCTGTGATTAATGTAATGTATAGATGATGATTTGGGTGTGATTAATGTACTGTATAGATGATGATTTGGCTGTGATTAATGTAATGTATAGATTATGATTTGGCTGTGATTAATGTACTGTATAGATGATGATTTGGCTGTGATTAATGTAATGCATAGATTATGATTTGGTGTGATTAATGTACTGTATAGATGATGATTTGGCTGTGATTAATGTACTATATATATGATGATTTGGGTGTGATTAATGTACTGTATAGATGATGATTTGGTGTGATTAATGTACTGTAAAGATGATGATTTGGGTGTGATTAATGTACTGTATAGATGATGATTTGGTGTGATTAATGTACTGTAAAGATGATGATTTTGCTGTGATTAATGTACTGTATAGATGATGATTTGGTGTGATTAATGTACTGTAAAGATGATGATTTGGCTGTGATTAATGTACTGTATATATGATGATTTGGATGTGATGAATGTACTGTATAGATGATGATTTGGCTGTGATTAATGTAATGCATAGATTATGATTTGGCTCAATTTAATTACAAATACATTTTGTTTCGTAAGTTCAGACATATATATAGCAATAGAAAGACTCATCAATTATCAGACGGGTACGTCGTCCAGTGGTTAACACTCTAGATTAAACCCTAAGACATATTTTAATTACATTATTTTCCATAATTATGCATTAGTTGTGCTTGTGGCAGCAATGTTTATTTGATTTCAGGAATTAAGCAACCAAAATTCATTGTCGAGTCAACTAACACGACTGATCCGCTAGTGTTTGTGAATTGGCCGTCATATCCGGATGCATCAAGCTTCACTGTTGCCTGGTGCCGACAACATAATGGCGACTGTAATGTAAGTAACGTGACAGATTCGTAGCTGTTGTCGACAACATAATGGGACTTTAATGTAAGTAACGTTACAGATTCGTAGCTGTTGTCTGGTGCCGACAACATAATGGGACTTTAATGTAAGTAACGTGACAGATTTGTAGCTGTTGTCTGGTGCCAACAACATAATGGGACTTTAATGTAAGTAACGTGACAGATTCGTAGCTGTTTGGTGCCGACAACATAATGGGGACTTTAATGTAAGTAACGTGACAGATTTGTAGCTGTTGTCTGGTGCCGACAACATAATGGGGACTTTAATGTAAGTAATGTGACAGATTCGTAGCTGTTGTCTCGTGCCGACAACATAATGGGGACTTTAATGTAAGTAACGTAACAGTTTCGTAGCTGTTGTCTAGTGCCGACAACATAACGGGGACTTTAATGTAAGTAACGTGACAGATTCGTAGCTGTGTCTGGTGCCGACAATATAATGGGGACTTTAATGTAAGTAACGTGACAGATTCGTAGCTGTTGTCTGGTGCCGACAACATAATGGCGACTGTAATGTAAGTAACAAGTAACGTAACAGATTCGTAGCTGTTGCCTGGTGCTGACAACATAATGGGGACTTTAATGTAAGTAACGTGACAGATTCGTAGCTGTTGTCTGGTGCCGACAACATAATGGGGACTTTAATGTAAGTAACGTGACAGATTCGTAGCTGTTGCCTGGTGCCGACAACATAATGGGGACTTTAATGTAAGTAATGTGACAGATTCGTAGCTGTTGTCTGGTGCCGACAACATAATGGGGACTTTAATGTAAGTAGCATGACAGATTCGTAGCTGTTGCCTGGTGCCGACAACATAATGGGGACTTTAATGTAAGTAACGTGACAGATTCGTAGCTGTTGTCTGGTGCCGACAACATAATGGGGATTTTAATGTAAGTAACGTGACAGATTCGTAGCTGTTGTCTGGTGCCGACAACATAATGGGGACTTTAATGTAAGTAACGTGACAGATTCGTAGCTGTTGTCTGGTGCCGACAACATAATGGGGACTTTAATGTAAGTAACGTGACAGATTCGTAGCTGTTTGGTGCCGACAACATAATGGGGACTTTAATGTAAGTAACGTGACAGATTCGTAGCTGTTGTCTGGTGCCGACAACATAATGGGGACTTTAATGTAAGTAACGTGACAGATTCGTAGCTGGTGCCGACCACAGGGATTCGGCACGTTTGGGGGTACTAGTATATATATTTAAGTACAGGGATTCTACTCTGTGGGATGTCAGATTTCGCATCGATCAGTAAAATGGCCCTATCTGAAACAATTTTGAACAAATCTGTCCAAATATAACGCCTATCCCGAGTCTTTATATTGTTCTTCAAATAAAACACAACTTTAAGCTGCAAGCATGTATACTTTGCAAACAATTGCCACAGACATTGGCCATAGCAGGTCACCTATCCATACTAGGACACGGGTTCTGTCAGCAACAAAAAAAAATCTTCGACAGGAGAGTTATTATTATTTATTATTCAAAGCAGCGAGATGGGTAAATCTTTCACCGGAAATAATAAAATAAATTTTGTTTTTCAGAATACCAGTCCTGTTAACTGGAAAATATTCCCCTGGAACACGACAGAAGTTGTGTTACCGATAATGTCCCCCGATGACTATTTATATGGTGTAAGTGTAACAATGGAGCAGGGAACCAGTGGACTGGAATGGCAGGATTGTGTTTATGGAAAATATGGAAGTAAGTTTGAATCCCGGCTTGTAGTTTTGCTAGATAGCCAATAATCATTAATCATAAAAATATGAATTGTCTTGTTATTTTAAACTTTTAACAGACGGCACGATTTAAATGAAATGTAACGTGGTACAGTGTGACTCATTGTGAGACCGTGGTACAGTGTGACTCATTGTGAGACCGTGGTACAGTGTGACTCATTGTGAGAGCGTGGTACAGTGTGACTCATTATCAGAACGTGGTACAGTGTGACTCATTGTCAGAACGTAGTACAGTGTGACTCATTCTGAGAACGTAGTACAGTGTGACTCATTGTCAGAACATAGTACAGCGTGATTCATTGTCAGAACGTAGTACAGCGTGACTCATTGTCAGAACATAGTACAGCGTGACTCATTGTCAGAACGTAGTACAGTGTGACTCATTCTGAGAATATAGTACAGTGTGACTCATTCTGAGAACGTAGTACAGCGTGACTCATTATCAGAACGTAGTACAGTGTGACTCATTGTCAGAACGTAGTACAGCGTGACTCATTCCGAGAACGTAGTACAGTGTGACTCATTGTCAGAACGTAGTACAGTGTGACTCATTATCAGAACGTAGTACAGTGTGACTCATTGTCAGAACGTAGTACAGTGTGACTCATTCTGAGAACGTAGTAGTGTGACTCATTGTCAGAACATAGTACAGCGTGACTCATTGTCAGAACGTAGTACAGTGTGACTCATTGTCAGAACGTAGTTCAGTGCGATTACTAGTGTTTTTAGTTGTTGCGATTATAGAAAACAATTGTAGACGTTCGCTGATACTCATATTGCAATGTTATCTGTTAGTTCCTAGCCGAGAGCCGGAGAATGTCATAGTGACACCAGGATCAGAAGATGATACGCTAGTTGTTACCTGGGATAAACTGGCGTGCTCACCTGGCGAACCATTCATTGAGCAGTACATAGTGCAGTACAACAAAGGGATTGAAGCAAACTGGCATGGTGTGGACATTAATGATAACATTATCTGTAAACTCAACCCAGCTATACCTTATATAGGCATCTGCATTGTCATGGCAACATAACCTAGCAATATTTGTCATGGCAGCATTACCTAGCAATATTTGTCATGGCAACATTACCTAGCAATATTTTTCATGGCATCATTACCTAGCAATATTTGTCATGGCAACATTACCTAGCAATATTTGTCATGGCAACATAACCTAGCAATATTTGTCATGACATCATTACCTAGCAATATTTGTCATGGCATCATTACCTAGCAATATTTGTCATGGCAACATAACTTAGCAATATTTGTCATGGCAACATTACCTAGCAATATTTGTCATGGAATCATTACCTAGCAATATTTGTCATGGCAACATTACCTAGCAATATTTGTCATGGCATCATTACCTAGCAATATTTGTCATGGCATCATTACCTAGCAATATTTGTCATGGCAACATAACTTAGCAATATTTGTCATGGCATCATTACCTAGCAATATTTGTCATGGCAATATTACCTAGCAATATTTATCATGGCAACATTAACTAGCAATATTTGTCATGGCAACATTACCTAGCAATATTTGTCATGGCAACATTACCTAGCAATATTTGTCATGGCAACATTATCTAGCAATATTTGTCATGGCAACATTACCTAGCAATATTTGTCATGGCAACATTACCTAGCAATATTTGTCATGGCAACATTACCTAGCAATATTTGTCATGGCAACATTACCTAGCGATATTTGTCATGGCAACATTACCTAGCAATATTTGTCATGGCAACATTACCTAGCGATATTTGTCATGGCAACATTACCTAGCTATATTTGTCATGGCAACATTACCTAGCAATATTTGTCATGGCAACATTACCTAGCAATATTTGTCATGGCAACATTACCTAGCGATATTTGTCATGGCAACATTACCTAGCAATATTTGTCATGGCAACATTACCTAGCAATATTTGTCATGGCAACATTACCTAGCGATATTTGTCATGGCAACATTACCTAGCAATATTTGTCATGGCAACATTACCTAGCGATATTTGTCATGGCAACATTACCTAGCAATAACAAATCTGACCACTCTACCAGTGTGCCCCCTCCTCTCAAATGCTATGCAAGCTTTTCCAAACTGTAAGTCTTCCATATTTTTGGAAATCCCACTTTTTTATCCCAATTTATGAACATAAATAAATATGTGGGCTTTACTGGAGGTCACACAGGAAATTCAAAATTGTATCAGTTTTTTAAAATTAAATATATACATATATACTTATATTAGTTTTACCAATTAAGGGATTGATTTACTAGGTTAATATTGTTTATGACTAACAAGCACATGTGTCTTACCTACATAACCTAGTTATGTTTTAACAGTTTTCAGCATTTATCTTACCTACATAACTTAGTTTTAACATTTTCCAACATTTATCTTAGAAACAAATCAATAATAAATATGCATACTATTATCAGTGATTCTAATTTTATAGCTGTTGCCATTATTTTATGTTATATGCATGTAGTCGGTTCAAAAGCTCACTCAGAGCTTGTGTTGTACTGTTGCTATCTTGCCAACTCAAAATAAAATTTATCTTATAAATATCAGAGGTCAAAACAAATGCAAATCATGCATGATTTTTGAACATGTTTCATTATTTATGGGCATAGTTATTTATTTTTCATCTAATCTCTGATTTAGGTATCCCTTCTGTCATGAATGTCCTTCTATTCAGTTAGAACTCACTAATTGGGCCTTGTAAACTAATTAGGCCCATTTCATTCTGTAGTCCAGTAGTAACATGCTGGACTGGTAATCCAGGGATCGCAGGTTTGATCCCCCGTCTGATCCTAATAAAATTAACAGTCTTTCAGATGGGACTTTAAACCGTGGTCTCGTGTCAGTGCTTTACACTGTGCACGTAAAAGAACCAGAGAACACTCTGGAATGGGTTTCTGTCTGTATCATTGCACTATCCTCCAAAAATCTAAAATGACTAATCTCTTCAGGAGGCATCGCTCATATGGGCAACCGGTAGTGACGATAAATAAACATAAAACACACAGAGTAGATACAGACGGATCTGTAGTCCAGTTGTTAACACGTTGGCCTGGTACTCCAGCAATCTCAGGTTCGATCCCCCGTCTGACCCTAATAAAATTAACAGTCTTTCAGATGGGACTTTAAACTGAGGTCTTGTGTCGGTACTCTACACTGTACACGTAAAAGAACCAGAGGAGACTCTGGAATGGGTCTCTATCTGTATCATTGCACTATCCTCCAAAAATCTAAAATGACTAATCTCTTCAGGAGGCATTGCTCATATAGGTAACCGGTAGCGACGGTAAATAAACGTAAAACACACAAAAAGTAGATCCAGAATTGATATTTTGTTTCGTTATTTGTATAGTTGGAGGGGAAGTGCCAGCGTCGGGTGAAGCCAGACTCATGATGCAACATCTGGATGCTGAACAGACTTATACTGTAACAGTGAGAGGGGTGACGAGAGACAGCAGGAATGGGCCGGAGAGCATCCCTCAGTCTGCCAAACCTGTAAATAAAAGTATGTGGATTGCTTGAAGTTTTTGCCATGAAATATTTTTATATATGTTCCACACATTTTAGAAGTCGTGATAGCGCAGTGGTAGCGTGTTCGGTTCAGGTGCAAAATACCCAGAGTTCGCGCCAAGCTGTAGCCATTACAATTGTGCCCTTAGGCAAGGCATTTAAATTCCACAATGCCTCTTCTTTCTCCTTCGTTGCGATGGATTCCATCAGGAATGATGTCTAGAGAGTGATTAATATAAGTTGTAAGGACTTCTTTCGCAATCGAGCTAAAATAAATTTGTGTAAACTATCTATGCAATATTTCATAAATGTTTAAATTGTTGTGTACTTGTGTACATGAATTATGTGTAGTATTGAATCTGCACCAGCATTGCCGGGAATTGTAGCATCATTGTATATGTTGCAAGAATCTTGGGTGTAAGTCTATTCCAGGAAGTGTAGCATAATTGTATATGTGCAAGAATCTTGGGTGTAAGTCTATTCCAGGAAGTGTAGCATAATTGTATATGTTGCAAGAATCTTGGGTGTAAGTCTATTCCAGGAAGTGTAGCATATGTGTATATGTTGCAAGAATATATGGTGTCAGACATTCATTGACTTGTTGTGTTATATATTACAAGACAATTTGTGGTAGATGTGTTTGTGTTGCAAAAATGTATTGTTCGTATTTCAAAAATGTGTTGTTTATATGTGTACACAGACATTTGCTATTTATATGTACCAAGATATGTGTGGTTTATATGTACCAAGACATTTGTGGTTTATATGTGTATGTACCAAGATATTTGTGGTTTTATATGTGTATGTACCAAGATATGTGTGGTTTATATGTGTATGTACCAAGCTATTTGTGGTTTATATGTACCAAGATATTTGTGGTTTATATGTGTATGTACCAAGATATTTGTGGTTTATATGTGTATGTACCAAGCTATTTGTGGTTTATATGTGTATGTACCAAGCTATTTGTGGTTTATATGTGTATGTACCAAGCTATTTGTGGTTTATATGTGTATGTACCAAGCTATTTGTGGTTTATATGTGTATGTACCAAGATATTTGTGGTTTATATGTGTATGTACCAAGCTATTTGTGGTTTATATGTGTATGTACCAAGCTATTTGTGGTTTATATGTGTATGTACCAAGATATTTGTGGTTTATATGTGTATGTACCAAGATATTTGTGGTTTATATGTGTATGTACCAAGCTATTTGTGGTTTATATGTGTATGTACCAAGATATTTGTGGTTTATATGTGTATGTACCAAGCTATTTGTGGTTTATATGTGTATGTACCAAGATATTTGTGGTTTATATGTGTATGTACCAAGATATGTGTGGTTTATATGTGTATGTACCAAGATATTTGTGGTTTATATGTGTATGTACCAAGATATTTGTGGTTTATATGTGTATGTACCAAGATATTTGTGGTTTATATGTGTATGTACCAAGATATGTGTGGTTTATATGTGTATGTACCAAGATATTTGTGGTTTATATGTGTATGTACCAAGATATGTGTGGTTTATATGTGTATGTACCAAGATATTTGTGGTTTATATGTGTATGTACCAAGATATGTGTGGTTTATATGTGTATGTACCAAGATATTTGTGGTTTATATGTGTATGTACCAAGATATGTGTGGTTTATATGTGTATGTACCAAGATATTTGTGGTTTATATGTGTATGTACCAAGATATTTGTGGTTTATATGTGTATGTACCAAGATATTTGTGGTTTATATGTGTATGTACCAAGATATTTGTGGTTTATATGTGTATGTACCAAGATATTTGTGGTTTATATGTACCAAGATATGTGTGGTTTATATGTACCAAGATATTTGTGGTTTATATGTGTATGTACCAAGATATGTGTGGTTTATATGTGTATGTACCAAGCTATTTGTGGTTTATATGTACCAAGATATGTGTGGTTTATATGTGTATGTACCAAGCTATTTGTGGTTTATATGTACCAAGATATTTGTGGTTTATATGTGTATGTACCAAGATAATTGTGGTTTATATGTGTATGTACCAAGATAATTGTGGTTTATATGTACCAAGATATTTGTGGTTTATATGTGTATGTACCAAGATATTTGTGGTTTATATGTGTATGTACCAAGATATTTGTGGTTTATATGTGTATGTACCAAGATAATTGTGGTTTATATGTGTATGTACCAAGATATTTGTGGTTTTATATGTGTATGTACCAAGATATGTGTGGTTTATATGTGTATGTACCAAGATATTTGTGGTTTTATATGTGTATGTACCAAGATATGTGTGGTTTATATGTGTATGTACCAAGCTATTTGTGGTTTATATGTACCAAGATATTTGTGGTTTATATGTGTATGTACCAAAATATTTGTGGTCTATATATACCAAGATATTGTGGTCTATATGTACCAAGGTATTTGTGGTCTATATGTACCAAAGTATTTGTGGTCTATATGTACCAACGTATTTGTGGTCTATATGTACCAAAGTATTTGTGGTCTATGTGTACCAAAGTATTTGTGGTCTATATGTACCAAGATATTTGTGGTCTATATGTACCAAGATATTTGTGGTCTATATGTACCAAGATATTTGTGGTTTATATGTACCAAGATATTTGTGGTCTATATGTACCAAGATTTGTGTGGTTTATATGTACCAAGGTATGTGTGGTTTATATGTACCAAGCTATTTGTGGTCTATATGTACCAAGATATGTGTGGTTTATATGTACCAAGATATGTGTGGTTTATATGTACCAAGAGTTTTATGGCTTAATGGAATCCTGGCAGCAATAACCTTTCACATATATAAATGAGACAACTAGATGTTTATTTTCACAGGTTTAGATGCTGGTGAAATAACCGGGATACTAATGATGGCTTCGCTGAGCGTGATCTTTTCAGCAGTGGGGTGTGTCTGTATTGCAAGGTATGAGTCTGTTAATAATTTTCAAATTCAAGTTTATTGGCATTATCAGCAATACATTGCCTTTGGCCATTTACATAAGTATAAACTATGACAAAGACATTCACAAATACATACATACATACATACATACATACATACATACATACATACATACATACATACATACATACATACATACATACATACATACATACATACATACATACATACATACATACATACATACATACATACATACATACATACATACATACATACATACATACATACATACATACATACATACATACATACATACATACATACATACATACATACATACATACATACATACATACATACATACATACATACATACATACATACATACATACATACATACATACATACATACATACATACATACATACACATGTTAAGAAACAGTGATATTTTCTAGGTTATCTTTTCTTAGAAACATAGATTCCTTTATATACTTAGATATTTTTAACAATTCTATTTTATTCTTAGAAGACATGATAGTATTGAATTTCTGTACACACGGCCAAGATATATTACCAAGGTATTTAGTTCTTAAACTTGTGTATCTCGTACAACATAGCAAAGAGTAACGTAAATTGAAGTTTTAATACTAAGTAATATTTCAACGTTTTTCTTATGTCTCTATAAGATTTAGTTACGTTATGAAATTTATTCGGCTCATAATTAGCGAAACTTTCAAATTTTGTGCAGCATAATTAACAAGATATTTAACAGACTCTAAGGCGCTTAAAAAGTATAAACTTCATTTAATTTACAGCGATTGTGTAACAAGCTTTAACAACTTATATTAATCACTCTCTTTGGCATGGATGACAGCATATATGTGGTCATGCGTGTTAGAGGAACCCCGAGTACCCAGAGAAAACCCACATGTCCAATCTGGTGACCACTGTACCATCTCTAAGGCTCTTGATAACATTACTGCATTACTAATTACTATGACATTCCACTATGATATTCCACTATGACATATTTCACTATGACATATTACACTATGACATTCCACTATGACATTCCACTATGACATATTTCACTATGACATATTTCACTATGACATATTCCACTATGACATATTCCACTATGACATTCCACTATGACATATTCCACTATGACCACTATGACATATTCCACTATGACATATTCCACTATGACATTCCACTATGACATATTCCAC
The DNA here is from genome assembly GCA_014843695.1 of Archivesica marissinica. Taxonomy (NCBI): domain Eukaryota; kingdom Metazoa; phylum Mollusca; class Bivalvia; order Venerida; family Vesicomyidae; genus Archivesica; species Archivesica marissinica. Next base: position 24,521,301 of record CM026397.1, on the reverse strand, counting down.
TATGACATATTCCACTATGACATATTCCACTATGACATATTCCATATGACATATTCCACTATGACATTCCACTATGACATATTCCACTATGACATATTCCACTATGACATTCCACTATGACATATTCCACTATGACATATTCCACTATGACATATTCCATATGACATATTCCACTATGACATATTCCACTATGACATATTCCATATGACATATTCCACTGTGACATATTCCACTATGACACATTCCACTATGACACATTCCACTATGACACATTCCACTATGACATATTCCATATGACATATTCCACTGTGACATATTCCACTATGACACATTCCACTATGACATATTCCACTATGACACATTCCACTATGACATATTCCACTATGACATATTCCACTATGACACATTCCACTATGACACATTCCACTATTACATATTCCACTATAACATTCCACTATGACATTCCACTATGACATTCCACTATGACATTCCACTATGACATTCCACTATGACATATTCCACTATGACATTCCACTATGACATATTCCACTATGACATTCCACTATGACATATTCCACTATGACATATTCCACTATGACATATTCCATATGACATATTCCACTATGACATATTCCACTATGACACATTCCACTATGACACATTCCACTATTACATATTCCACTATAACATTCCACTATTACATATTCCACTATAACATTCCACTATGACATTCCACTATGATCACTATGACATATTCCACTATGACATTCCACTGTGACATATTCCACTATGACATATTCCACTATGACATTCCACTATGACATATTCCACTGTGACATATTCCACTATGACATATTCCACTATGACATTCCACTATGACATATTCCACTGTGACATATTCCACTGTGACATATTCCACTGTGACATATTCCACTATGACATATTCCACTATGACATTCCACTATGACATATTCCACTGTGACATATTCCACTATGACATATTCCACTATGACATTCCACTATGACATATTCCACTGTGACATATTCCACTGTGACATATTCCACTGTGACATATTCCACTATGACATTCCACTATGACATATTCCACTGTGACATATTCCACTATGACATATTCCACTATGACATTCCACTATGACATATTCCACTGTGACATTCCACTGTGACATATTCCACTATGACATTCCACTGTGACATATTCCACTGTGACATATTCCACTGTGACATATTCCACTATGACATATTTCACTATGACATTCCACTATGACATATTCCACTGTGACATATTCCACTATGACATATTCCACTATGACATATTCCACTGTGACATATTCCACTGTGACATATTCCACTGTGACATATTCCACTATGACATATTCCACTATGACATTCCACTATGACATAGTCCACTTTTAGATATTACTGATATACCTATTGCTACTGAATGTTTTTTTCATTTCAGAAAATGCAAAAAGCGGGGTAAAAGCCTCATAGATGATGCTCGTCGTATTACACTTCCAGAATATCCTGAAACATTCATGACAGATTATGTTAATCATGTAAGCATTCACATAGTCTTTGTAAATCCTAGTCTACATAGATTGCAATAAAGTGACTCCGCCCACCTGTAGGTCAAATGTGTAGAACTGTTATCAATAAAATGAAAACAAACAGCAGAATATTTAGAGGTTATTATGTGGCTAGTTTCATATCAGCCGCGGTATCGCCCCTATGTAACTTGATATCAGCCGAGGTATCGCCCCTATGTAACTTGATATCAGCCGAGGTATCGCCCCTATGTAACTTGATATCAGCCTTCGAACTAGCCACGTATTAACATCTTTATTACTTTGATATGAATTTGAACATTTAATAATCAAACTCATGCTCTCCGTTATCCATTTATCAGGAATAAATCTACTAGGTAGTTAGGTTATTATTAATTTGTAAATATTTCGTGTATATTGATAATGTATTGGTTGCGTGTATATTGATAACGTATTGGTTGCGTGTATATTGATAACGTATTGGTTGCGTGTATATTGATAACGTATTGGTTGCGTGTATATTGATAACGTATTGGTTGCGTGTATATTGATAACGTATTGTTTGCGTGTATATTGATAACGTATTGGTTGCGTGTATATTGATAACGTATTGGTTGCGTGTATATTGATAACGTCTTGGTTGCGTGTATATTGATAACGTATTGGTTGCGTGTATATTGATAACGTATTGGTTGCGTGTATATTGATAACGTATTGGTTGCGTGTATATTGATAACGTCTTGGTTGCGTGTATATTGATAACGTATTGGTTGCGTGTATATTGATAACGTCTTGGTTGCGTGTATATTGATAACATCTTGGTTGCGTGTATATTGATAACGTATTGGTTGCGTGTATATTGATAACGTATTGGTTGTGTGTATATTGATAACATCTTGGTTGCGTGTATATTGATAACGTATTGGTTGCGTGTATATTGATAACGTATTGGTTGCGTGTATATTGATAACGTATTGGTTGCGTGTGTATATTGATAATGTATTGGTTGCGTGTATATTGATAACATATTGGTTGCGTGTATATTGATAACGTATTGGTGATTGTTACGTTTTCAGGTGAATGGATTGCCAGATGGCACGATACAGACAGGGCTGGTAAGTAACATTGGTATATACATGTCGACGCAATGTCAAGTAACACTGGTATATACATGTCGACCCGATGTCAAGTAACACTGGTATATACATGTTGACCCAATGTCAAGTAACACTGGTATATACATGTTGACCCAATGTCAAGTAACATTGGTATATACATGTTGACCCAATGTCAAGTAACATTGGTATATACATGTCGACCCGATGTCAAGTAACACTGGTATATACATGTCGACCCAATGTCAAGTAACACTGGTATATACATGTCGACCCGATGTCAAGTAACACTGGTATATACATGTCGACCCAATGTCAAGTAACACTGGTATATACATGTCGACCCAATGTCAAGTAACACTGGTATATACAGTTCGACCCAATGTCAAGTAACACTGGTATATACATGTCGACCCAATGTCAAGTAACATTGGTATATACATGTCGACCCAATGTCAAGTAACACTGGTATATACATGTCGACCCGATGTCAAGTAACACTGGTATATACATGTCGACCCGATGTCAAGTAACACTGGTATATACATGTCGACCCCGATGTCAAGTAACATTGGTATATACATGTTGACCCGATGTCAAGTAACACTGGTATATACATGTCGACCCGATGTCAAGTAACACTGGTATATACATGTCGCCCCGATGTCAAGTAACATTGGTATATACATGTCGACCCGATGTCACTAATTCTCCGCACTGTGAAGTGTTACCAGAAATACAACACAAACAATCTATTTAAACAACTAAACTTGCCTTCAGTTATTTCAAAATTTGTTTTCAAAGTAACACCAGTCTGCTTTTTGTTCATATGTGCCGACCGTCAGCTATTTGTGATTGTTGTCCTAAACAAGTGAATTACGAAGGGATAAAGCACTGTATTAAGTATGTCGGAGGTATCCAACTGACAACTCATCCATTCTAAACAAGTGAATTACGAAGGGATAAAGCACTGTATTAAGTATGTCGGAGATATCCAACTGACAACTCATCCATTCTAAACAAGTGAATTACGAAGGGATAAAGCACTGTATTAAGTATGTCGGAGGTATCCAACTGACAACTCATCCATTATAAACAAGTGAATTACTGAGGGGATAAAGCACTGTATTAAGTATGTCGGAGGTATCCAACTGACAACTCATCCATTCTAAACAAGTGAATTACGAAGGGGATAAAGCACTGTATTAAGTATGTCGGAGATATCCAACTGACAACTCATTCATTCTAAACAAGTGAATTACGAAGGGATAAAGCACTGTATTAAGTATGTCGGATGTATCCAACTGACAACTCATTCATTCTAAACAAGTGAATTACGAAGGGATAGAGCTTCCTGGATGTATTTGCAAAGGTTAACCAGCTCTAGGGAATTGTCACATTGAAATAATTGCAATAATTTCAACATACTCGGTCGATTAAGTTAATATTTTGCATGTAACATTACCTAGTGAACATATATTAACCCTTTCAACACCACAGGCCTCTAAATACGCTTACAAAAAGTGTAGATCCAGATGAGCCGGCTCGTGACGAGTAATATCACTATTTTTAGACAAATATTCCCCATTTTGATAAATGAACTGGTCCAAATGTAATTTTTTTATTAATATTTTGATCTAAAACTACCATGGACCCGTCCATTTCAGTTACTTGGTGTTGAATGTGTTACGGTTGGTGATAATGTTATCCTTGCGTCCTATTTTATCCCACTGTAGGGTTAGACTTACATAGTACAATTCTTTAAAAGTCCTCTGCTCAGCAACCACAATGCTCTGGGCTTTAACACTTACTGTGCTGGAAATGTGTATATTCGTTTTTGCAAAGAGCATAGAGCCAGATTAGATAGACGGCACAGAATGTGCATCTGGTCAGGCTCTATGTTGGTTGCTATTCGGATAGTGAATATTATAAAATACTTGGCAGAATAGCAAACAACATAGATCCTGATCTGACGCGGTGCTATGGATCTGTATCCATATTGTTTGCACATTCCTTCCAATTTATTCAGCATTTTAATGGTACAGTCAAAGCTGTGTTCATGGTTACCTCTAATAAGTTCCATAACTCTTGCAATTACAATTATCTGAATGTATGCCCTCTTCTCCATATTAAAAGCTACATAATAAGCTACATTTTTTCATACAACTTAATCCGGATGATTGTCTTCCCTCAATAAAATGGCTTGGATTGTTAGTCCACTACTGGGAACATGTGTGTTTGTGTAGACCAGTTTCTTTGCAACTTCAATGCCTGTTTTATATGCAGACACCATGTAGTTTAAGTAACCATCTATTGTATTTGTCTTTCTGAGAGTCTTGTCTGAACCATATTTTCACTACTTGAAGATAGACAGATACCAAACTAACACAGGAAGTCCAGCATTCAACAAACGCCACGATTGGTTCACATTATCGTTGCGTGATAGAGTTTTTACTAAACACTGGTGTACAGTAAAGCCGCTAAAAATGAAAATACCAATAATTTTTTGTTATCATATTTTATTGGAATGCCGGAAATATGGACACCAATGCCGGTAAACTGGCAAGCCAATGTCATTGCCGGAGAAATGGCAGGCTTGCTTTTTACACCATTGAAAAGTTTGTGATGTACATGTTTAGTTCATAGATACAATATCATGCGTTTTTGTCTAAGGTGTCAAATTATATCATGTCCGATTAGCTAGCTTCTCACCAATGCAACCCGGGTTCGATCCTCAGACCGGGAAGTATGTGAGATGGTACGTTGGTCGTCAGATCGGACAGGTTGGTTTTCTCCGGGTACTTCGGTTTCCTCCCACACGAATGACCACATTTACACTTTCATCCGCACCAACGACAGTGATTAATATAAGTTGTTAAAACATGCTTCGCAATCGTTGTAAAATAAATAAAGTTTAAACTTAAATTACATCATGAGCAATTGACTTGCTCTGTATGAAAGGCTATAGCACGTGACTTAGCTTAGTCTATACAAATTTATTTTAACTCGATTGCAAAACAAGTTCTTACAACTTATATTAATCGCTCTCGAGACCTCATTCCTGATGGGATCCATCGCCACGAGGGAGAGAGAAGAGGCATCGTAGTATTTAATTACCTTGCCTAAGGGCACAATCGTAACAACTCCAGCTGGGGGTCGAACTCCAGACCTTTCGCACCTGAAGCGAACGCGCATCCACTGTGCTATCATGACTTCCACATGACTCTTGTGTAACGGAATGAACTAATCTTAATCCTACACTATTTCAGATCCGCCAGGACAGTGGGGACAGTGGATACGATCCACTGACACCTCCAGTTGAGTCAACTGACATTGCCCCCAAGTTTGAAAACATTAAACTAGAGTGCAGACCCGATGGATACTGCATTGCAACGGAATATGATAAAATGCATTCTACTACTCAGCAAGTACGTGCATTGACAGCTCAACCAAGCATGGACATTCTGGCAAAGGAGCCTGAGATTGCTCAAGTCGGTCATGTGATGACAGAGTGTGAGACAAGTCTTAAAAGAATAGATCATGTACCGGAACATGTGCCAACTGAAGTTAATGTTGTTGATGAAATACCATTAAACAATGAGACAGCTGTTAAACAGAGGGCAAAAAATGAATCAGGAGATTCAGGTGTGAGCGATATCTATTTAAAAGCTACATGTACGGAACCACTAGAAAGTATTAGTAATGTAGATAATAAGGGTACCACCTCTAACGAAGTTTCAGATTATTGTACCGTCCAAAATAATAATTCTATTGGGCCAACTCTCCCAGAGAATCCCAACTCGTGTAGTAATATGTTGGAAAGTAATTTTTCGGTAACAGGATCTGAGCATTGCACACCAAATAACGGAAGTAACGTACACACAAACATACCAATTCCACGTGCATTTATAGAATGTTCAGAAAGTGAAACATCTTCAATGGATGAAGAAATGGTAAGTTGCAATGTACCCTTTAACGAAATTGAGTCTGCCAATTCATTTACTGATAATGTCGCGCTGGAACCTAACGATGATCATATAAGGACATATGTGCCAAGTACAGAATGCAGTGTTCTTGTTGAACCAGCTCAACCTGATCAACTAGATCGAGGGAATAATTTAGACATTTTTGCTGGACTTCTAACCGTTATTCCATGCCCAAAATCTTATTCGGATGAAAGCGAATATAATGATGTAAATGAAGATGAGGATTCTTCTAATCCTGCTGAATCAATAGCACCAGTTCTGGCTTCTATAGGCCCAGAGACACGCTTAAGCCCTACCTGTGGGCTTGTTGCATCTACGTCATGCTCAAGCTCCTTGACACCAGCATCATCCAAAAATTCAGTTGAAGCATCAGCCCCTTCAATACATAACAGTTCACATACAATCTCTGAACTTCCTGTTCCAACCAAACTTTTTCATGAGAATGCATCAGATTTAGGTGTATTATCTACAGATTCGCCACATGGAAATATTCAACATGATGAACAAGACACCACTGTTTCCCTGCCTGAGATAAATGGTTATGTGGATCAGGCACATGCAAATGTTCAACACCAGGAACAAGACACCACTGTTTCCCTGCCTGAGATAAATGGTTATGTGGATCAGGCACATGCAAACATTCCACACCAGGAACAAGACACCACTGTTTCCCTGCCTGAGATAAATGGTTATGTGGATCAGACACATGCAAATGTTCAACACCAGGAACAAGACACCACTGTTTCCCTGCCTGAGATAAATGAAGAAATGATAAGTTGCAATGTACCCTTTAACGAAATTGAGTCTGCCAATTCATTTACTGGTAATGTCGCGCTGGAACCTAACGATGATCATATAAGGACATATGTGCCAAGTACAGAATGCAGTGTTCTTGTTGAACCAGCTCAACCTGATCAACTAGATCGAGGGAATAATTTAGACATTTTTGCTGGACTTCTAACCGTTATTCCATGCCCAAAATCTTATTCGGATGAAAGCGAATACAATGATGTAAATGAAGATGAGGATTCTTCTAATCCTGCTGAATCAATAGCACCAGTTCTGGCTTCTATAGGCCCAGAGACATGCTTAAGCCCTACCTGTGGGCTTGTTGCATCTACGTCATGCTCAAGCTCCTTGACACCAGCATCATCCAAAAATTCAGTTGAAGCATCAGCCCCTTCAATACATAACAGTTCACATACAATCTCTGAACTTCCTGTTCCAACCAAACTTTTTCATGAGAATGCATCAGATTTAGGTGTATTATCTACAGATTCGCCACATGGAAATATTCAACATGATGAACAAGACACCACTGTTTCCCTGCCTGAGATAAATGGTTATGTGGATCAGGCACATGCAAACATTCCACACCAGGAACAAGACACCACTGTTTCCCTGCCTGAGATAAATGGTTATGTGGATCAGACACATGCAAACGTTCAACACCAGGAACAAGACACCACTGTTTCCCTGCCTGAGATAAATGAAGAAATGATAAGTTGCAATGTACCCTTTAACGAAATTGAGTCTGCCAATTCATTTACTGGTAATGTCGCGCTGGAACCTAACGATGATCATATAAGGACATATGTGCCAAGTACAGAATGCAGTGTTCTTGTTGAACCAGCTCAACCTGATCAACTAGATCGAGGGAATAATTTAGACATTTTTGCTGGACTTCTAACCGTTATTCCATGCCCAAAATCTTATTCGGATGAAAGCGAATACAATGATGTAAATGAAGATGAGGATTCTTCTAATCCTGCTGAATCAATAGCACCAGTTCTGGCTTCTATAGGCCCAGAGACACGCTTAAGCCCTACCTGTAGGCTTGTTGCATCTACGTCATGCTCAAGCTCCTTGACACCAGCATCATCCAAAGATTCAGTTGAAGCATCAGCCCCTTCAATACATAACAGTTCACATACAATCTCTGAACTTCCTGTTCCAACCAAACTTTTTCATGAGAATGCATTAGATTTAGGTGTATTATCTACAGATTCGCCACATGGAAATATTCAACATGATGAACAAGACACCACTGTTTCCCTGCCTGAGATAAATGGTTATGTGGATCAGACACATGCAAATGTTCAACACCAGGAACAAGACACCACTGTTTCCCTGCCTGAGATAAATGGTTATGTGGATCAGGCACATGCCAACATTCCACACCAGGAACAAGACACCACTGTTTCCCTGCCTGAAGTGAATGGTTATGTGGATCAGACACATGCTAGGAAGAGTGATTCAGATTCTGGTTTAAGCAGCATTGAAGAGGACAATTGTGATGCAGAACGGAGAGGGTCGGAAGATGATGTTGGATATGTTGAACATAGCTTTGCAATGTCAGTTCAACCAGCAGCTCGACCTACTTCATAACATAAAGTTCATGGAAACAGCTTTTAGCATGAATATAGTTCATGGCAGCATCTTTCAACATCAAGAGAGCAGACAAATTTTGTCACAAAATGTACTCTATTGAGACTTGAAACATATTGCCTCTTGGGCATTCTATAGTACCCATGGCAACATACGTTGTTATGCATTGCCAGTATTTCTGATTATTGTTATCCAAATAACAGGGTCTCTAACCTATACCTTAAACTGGTTAGCTGTAGCAAACATTTTGACAGATATAATATAAATAAATTAGATTTGGTGGTAGTGGTTGAAGGTGGGGATATTTTAGAAGGAATCTTACCTTTGTACAGATTTTGTGGCAGTGGTTGAAGGTGGTGATATTTTAAAGGGAAGCTGAGCTTTGTACAGATTTGGTGGCTGTTGTTGGAGGTGATGATATTTTAGAGGGAATATTACCGTTGTACAGATTTGGTGGCTGTTGTTGAAGGTGGGGATATTTTAGAGGGAAGCTGAGCTTTGTACAGATTTGGTGGCTGTTGTTGAAGGTGGGGATATTTTAGAGGGAATCTTACCTTTGTACAGATTTGGTTAGGGACATTTTAGAGGGAATCTTTGTATGTATTACAGATGTGGCTGTTGGCGGCGGGGATAATTTAGAGGATCTCGTACCTTTGTTATGATATATTAATGTTACACTGTTTGATCTGCATGTGTTCATGTCATAGTAGCGTTTAACCCATTCAACCCCAAGTAACTGACATGGACTGGTGCGTGATATTTTCAGACCAATAAATTAATAAGAAAATTACCTTTGGAGCAGTTCATTTATCAAAATGGGTAATTTTATCTAAAAATAGTAATAATTATTACTGGCAAAAAAGTGCAGATCCTGATGAGACGGCTCGTCACGAGCCGGCTCATCTGGATCTACACTTTTCATAAGCCTATTTAGAGGCCTGTGGGGTTGAAAGCGTTTAATGCTGTCATATATGGCAATACAAATATTTTTTATATATTTTATGCATATTTTACAACAAAAAATTATATACCGGTATAAAAGTAGTCTTTTTTAAATTAATGAATATATTTGTATTTCTAGGTGAAACTTTACAATGATAGAATAGATTAATTAATATGTTATTTTTGTTACTTTTATTATGCAATACATTGCTCATATTGTGCCTGTTTATGATTGATTATGATTGATTATGATTGATTATTGGTGATTATTGCTTCAGCAACTTTGGCAGCATCGTAACAGAATGTCTACTGTTATTGTTGTAACTGTCAGTTGTTTCAAATTTAGGTATTTAAATATTTTTTTGCTGTCTTTTAACCATTTCCCATATAGGTATTTAGTTAATCTGCTACTACTTATGTTTAGGTTAATATCAGTAAGTACAGTCTACATCCGAATTTTGTTAAGTCAAACTTTTTGTTCATTTTTACGTTTATTTATCGTCGCTACCGGTTGCCCATATGAGCGACGCCTCCTGAAGAGATTAGTCATTTTAGATTTTGGAGGATAGTGCAATGATACAGAGAGAGACCCATTCCAGAGTCTCCTCTGGTTCTTTTACGTGCACAGTGTAAAGCACCGACACGAGACCTCGGTTTAACGTCCCATCTGAAAGACTGTTAATTTTATTATGGTCAGACGGGGGATTGAACCTGCGATCCCTGGATTACCAGTCCAGCGTGTTACCACTGGGCTATATATCCGTCTGTAAACTTTGGTTATGTCGAAGTATTTTGATCGGTCCGACGGAATTCAACATAACGGATGTAGACTGTATATCTACCCTCACCTCCATAGATATGACTGGGACTTGAAGATCTGACCATTATTATTTTTGAATGTTGGTTTTGGCTACTACATTATCAATGTACAGTCTACATCCATTATGTCAAATCCGGTTATGTCGAATTCTCCGGTTATCTCGAAGTCGAATCAAAGTCTCGTTTCAGACTCTTATTATTTTACATATAACTGGCTCTGTTTATATTCGAATTTCGTTAAGTCAGACTTCAGTTTTGTCGAAGTATTTTGTTCGGTCCGATGGTCGGAATTCGACATGACATGACAGGATGCAGACTGTATGTGGTATTGATAATTGTGTCAAGAGGTTCTTCTATGTGGAAAATGGTTACATTCCTTGGTATAAAATATTGAAATGAGTAATTCATTGCATACTGCATATTGTTAATTCATTGACCATACTCATTCCAGTGATAATTGTGATCAATCAATGTCAGTAGTTATTCAATGAGAGACATCTCTAATTTTCTGTTATCTCCCTTGGCAGATAAAGTCTGATTTATCCCGAAATGTAAATAGGTCCTTTTAGTTTTATTCCTTTGTTTTTACTGTTGTTTCTTAACCAGATGTTGCGGTATGATAAATGTGATTTTATCAAAATCCTGTTAATTAATGGATAAGAATTTAATAAATTAGTACCCAATGAATATATTGTAGGATATCTTTCGGGATACAGTAATTTAATAATTATAAGATGAGAAAGTAAATGAAAATTGCTAGCATGTTGTGCAAAGGAAACAACGATAAAAACAGAGGAAAGCACGGGAAGTAATTGACCGATATCTCTCATTGCAAATCCCATAGTCCCAAGGACTTTAATTTTATTTTCAATTTTTTGAAACGGTGTGAATATATTAATACTGACCCATTACTACCGTATTCCCCCATAATATAATGCTTGTTATATATATATATATAGTTTTTTGAAACGGTGTGCATATATTAATACCGCCCCCCGACCCATTACTACCGTATACCCCCATAATATAAGTTGTTAATGCTTGTTTATAGTTTTTTCTTTTTGTGATAAAACAAACTGCTATTATGTGTTATTCGTGTATATATGTGATGATGTGTGCCTTGTTTCTGTTCATATATACCCATCTGTTATACTGCTGAGGTTTACACTAGTTTTATATAAAGTACACTAAAGGCAGGGCTCATTCTTGAGGGCGACATTGCCCGAGGTTATAACGCTTTTCTCAGATCTCAAGCTCAATCGATTTGATTGGTTGATTCTGAGTTTACTGTCAGCTGAACCAATCAGAAGCTTGAGACTGAGATTTGAGTTTGGAGAAAGCTTTATAACCTCTAGTAGGCAAGGTCGCAATAGCGTGAGACTCACTTTTCCCTAAAAATATTTTTGCAATTTTCAAATACAATTTATGTCCAGTATACTGGCCGTTGTAAAGCACTCGTATTCAAATGTTGTATTTAATGGTCATTTGTGTATCGTTAACGCTATTTTGTTTACATTTATTCAATAATACTATTAAATTTTAAAGGCACACTCGCAGGGTTTCCCACTTCTCCGAAAAATTCTGATTTAGGAGCTCTTCTAATGGTGAAGGTGTTAACCCATTCAACACCAAGTAACTGACATGGACTGGTCCATGATATTTTTAGACCAATAAATTAATAATAAAATTACATTTGGATCAGTTCATTTATCAAAATGGGTAATTTTTCTCTAAAAATAGCAATTTTACTGGCAAAAAGTGCAGATCCTGATGAGCCTATTTAGAGGTCTGTGGTGTTGAAAGGGTTAATGATCATTTGAATATTGATTTATAAATAAAAGGCCATTATGTATTATGTTAGTTGGTGTAAGCATTCTGTCAATAACTAAAGCTTGTATGTATAGGACATCAATGCGCGCTACATGACCTTAGATGTCGATGCGCCGTAAAACACCATTCATTCATTATAGGACATCAGTTGATAATGTGTATAAATGCAACGCAATATTGAGGACGATACCATTACACTAGGATATAGTGAAACACGCTTTTATTAGTTTATACACATTTATTTTAGCTCGATTGTGAAACAAGTTCTTACAACTTATATTTATCACTCTCGAGACCTCATTCCTGATGGAATCCATCGCCACGAGGGAGAAAGAAGAGGCAACGTGGAATTTAAATGCCTTGCCTAAGGGCACAATCGTAACAGCTTCAGCGGGACTCGGACCTTTCGCACGCTTTTATTTTGACTAGTGATTGTATCTCATTATACCTGGTCGATACCTGAACTACCTGAATCACCTATATCGTGTTTATTTTATTGGTTTTCTGTTAATATACATTTTTCACATATTGCGTTGGACCAGTAGAGGTTAAAGCGACATTACATCGCAAAACGCAAAATAACTGCATTTTTATGTATAGATATCATTGCTACTGCAAATTCTTCCGAAACAATTCGAACACTAACTTTCAATCAATAAACGGTGTTTTTGCGGTCGACAAATTCTCAAAAGAGAAAGTAGGATTTTATATAAACTGGAGTACCCGGAGAAAACGCATCTGTCCGATCTGGTGACCACCGTACCATCTCACATACTTCCCGGTCCGTGGATCGAACCCGGGTTGCATTGATGAGAAGCGAGCTCGCTAACCACTGCGCTAATTGGAAAAAATAGAATTATTGATAATGTTATTAATGATACGATTGTGTAATTGTTCATACGGGTATTATTTAACAATTGAATGTTCTTTTTCTGCATTTTATGTAATTTGCATAAAAAACCTTGACATTTCATACTGTGAGGAAACTCAGAAAAAGAACGTTTGATTGTTATAATTACAAATAATATTTTTACAAGTTACAAAACAAGTTGTGTTTTTGATTTGCCACACTATTCAAAAAGTAATCATCCAATCAGAATCGCTATATTGTACACTGCATTGTAAGATTATGGACCATTTTTAAATGTAACTGAAACTGACTGGAAGAAACTTACCATTGCTCAATTAAATTAAGTTTCTTGTGTTTTTATCATTATACCTTTAAAGTGGTGGAACCTATGCTCGCGGTATCCTGCTCTATCCTGCTCGCGGTATCCTGCTCGCGGTATCCTGCTCGCGGTATCCGTATGCTTACGGTATCCGTATGCTCGAGGTAATTTCCGAAAAACGCCTTATAGAACACAGTACTTATGCAGATACCCGACTTTCCTGGCCGCACGTGCGGATCACGTACAAACTAGTACCCGCAGCGGTAAATTCTTCTTCCACTAAATAAATTATGTGATTTTCAAACCTATCAATGGTTATTTGTTCAATTTTATCTCATTAAAAATGTATTCATATGTTTAAGTAATGAAATATGGTATACCGCGAGGATAGGTTCACTTCGGGCTGAATTTACTGCTGTTTACGTATGACGTTCCGATAGCCAGCATGGTGACATAAGTCACGTGATGACGCAAAAAACAACATGTACGGTTTCTTCAAAGTCTTAACATTACGTTTTGGGAGAGAAAAAACCGGAACAGCAATTTGTTTTCTGTTTGTTTATCAGTTAATAATTATATGCAAAATAGAATATGTTCCACCACTCTACCTAAAATATTAGTTATTGATTTGGTATGCTGGTGCATACATGAGAAAATAATGTATTTTGTATAATTCTGTTAATTTTGATATACATTTTTAACATTTTGTGTTTGTACAGATTTTATTGGTGTACATTACTGTGTAGAATATAGTATCAATATATAAGCATGTATGTTCTGCTAATTGGGACCAACCTATCTACTCTTTCCTACCTCCTCCTGTGTGCTACTTTCTGTGTTCCGAGTTCTTGTTTTGGATAATGGCTCATTAGTGTTGTATGTCTCATTGTTTGTATGTCTCGTACACATTGTCTTACACATGTCACAATAACCTGAACTATGTCACAATAACCTGAACTATGTCACAATAACCTGAACTATGTCACAATAACCTGAACTACCCGCACTGTCCCACAACAATACTAGAGCAATATCATTAATCAACTGACTCTTGGAATATAGTTTGTGATGTCATCGTTCCAATGCAACCCGGGTTCGATCCTCGGACCGGGAAGTATGTGAGATGGTACGATGGTCGCCATATCGGACAGGTGGGTTTTCTCCGGGTACTCCGGTTTCCTCCCACACGAATGACCACATTTACGCTTTCATCTGTGCCAACGAGAGTGATTAATATAAGTTGTTAAAACTTGCTTCGTATGACAACAACTATGACACAGGTTTGATCCCCCGTCTCACCCTAATAAAATTAACAGTCTTTCAGATGAGACTTTAAACCGAGGTCTCATGTCGGTGCTTTACACTGTGCACGTAAAAGAACCAGAGGAGATTCTTGAATGGTACTCTGTCTGTCTGTATCATTGCACTATCCTCCAAAAATCTAAAATGACTAATCTCTTTAAGAGGTGTTGCTCATATGGGCAACCGGTAGCGACGATAAATGAAAGTGAAACACACGTATGTACAATGCATGTTGCTAGTGCATGCCACCATTCAGTTGATCAATAATTATTCAATAAATTATAATCCACAGATGATTAACGACCTCCTATAAATTCCCTATAACTTTTAACTTAAGGCACATATTTTTATGTGAACTGTTTATTTTATACAAATTTATATTAGCTCGATTGCAAAAGAAGTTCTTACAACTTATATTAATCACTCTCAAGACCTCATTCCTAATGGAATCCATCGCCACGAGGGAGAGAGAAGAGGCAGCTCCAACGGGGCTCCAACTCCGAGCCTTTCGCACCTGAAGCGAATGTGCTCTAAATGCGCTATCACGGCTTCCATTTCTAGAGCCAAATAAAAAATCTCTTTATTCCAAAACTGGTCATTAATATATTTATACAGAAACAAATAAGGAAAAGTGACAGGGGAGGGCCTTTTGGTATTCAAGAATGTCATGCATTTGATGAAAATGGCACATCTAAGTAAAATTTGGAAGCTCTCTGACAAGCAGCTCATCTAAGTAAAACGTGGATGCTCCCTGACAAGCAGCTCATCTAAGTAAAATTTGGATGCTCTCTGACAAGCAGCTAATCAAAGTAAAATGTGGATGCTCTCTGACAAGCAGCTCATCTAAGTGAAATTTGGATGCTCTCTGACAAGCAGCTCATCTAAGTAAAATTTGGATGCTCTCTGACAAGCAGCTCATCTAAGTGAAATTTGGATGCTCTCTGACAAGCAGCTCATCTAAGTAAAATTTGGATGCTCTCTGACAAGCAGCTCATCTAAGTAAAATTTGGATGCTCTCTGACAAGCAGCTCATCTAAGTGAAATTTGGATGCTCTCTAGTTTAGTTTATACAAGTGGGGTTGTGGAGATGCGTTGAGTGATGTCGAGACGTTAATGTGACATGTGTAACATTGTGTCGCCATCTACCTTAATCGGGTATAAAACTGGCATTAAAAGGAACTGGGTATCTACATATACGACATTCATCTGTAAAACTGTCATCTTCATTATATCTATTCAAATGTATTTGTTGCTCGTCTGATATATATGTCTCATAGCTAATGAAATTCATGTTTATTACGGTTTACAATTTAGTTGCCATATTCTAAAGCATAGTATTAGTTGTACTCCTTGAGTTAATATTATTGATATTAACCCATTCAACATATGAGTTAATATTATTGATATTAACCCATTCAACACCAAGTAACTTACATGGACTAGTGAATGATATTAACCCATTCAACACCAAGTAACTGACATGGACTGGTGCATGATATTAACCCATTCAGCACCAAGTAACTGGCATGGACTGGTGCATGATATTAACCCATTCAACACCAAGTAACTGACATGGACTGGTGCATGATATTAACCCATTCAACACCAAGTAACTGACATGGACTGGTGCATGATATTAACCCATTCAACACCAAGTAACTGACATGGACTGGTGCATGATATTAACCCATTCAACACCAAGAACTGACATGGACTGGTGCATGAATTAACCCATTCAAACCAGTAACTGACATACGATGATATTAACCCATTCAGCACCAAGTAACTGACATGGACTGGTGCATGATATTAACCCATTCAACACCAAGTAACTGACATGGACTGGTGCATGATATTAACCCATTTAACACCAAGTAACTGGCATGGACTGGTGCATGATATTAACCCATTCAACACCAAGTAACTGGCATGGACTGGTGCATGATATTAACCCATTCAACACCAAGTAACTGGCATGGACTGGTGCATGATATTAACCCATTCAGCACCAAGTAACTGGCATGGACTGGTGCATGATATTAACCCATTCAACACCAAGTAACTGACATGGACTGGTGCATGATATTAACCCATTCAGCACCAAGTAACTGACATGGGCTGGTGCATGATGTTAACCCATTCAACACCAAGTAACTGGCATGGACTGGTGCATGATATTAACCCATTCAACACCAAGTAACTGACATGGACTGGTGCATGATATTAACCCATTCAACACCAAGTAACTGACATGAACTGGTACATGATATTTTTAGACCAATAAATTAATAAGAAAATTACATTTGGACCAGTTCATTTATCAAAATGGCTAATTTTGTGATATTACTAGCAAAAAGTGCAGATCCTGATGAGCCGGTTAAGTGTGGAACTTTCACCAATGCAAAATAGTGTAGGCGATACATTGAACTGAAAACTAATTATGTGGGAAAGATCATATTTTGTCTGTAGCCATCGCAAGCATTCTTTTCGTCTTTTAACACTTTGCATGCGCATGATTGGATGGTCAATGATATTTCTATTAACTCTTTGCACTCTAGTGATAAAAAATACCAGTCAGATATGTCATGCAATTTCATTAGAATTGTGTCGTAAAGAGTCTTTTGTTACAAATAAGAAAAACACATTAACCCATTCAACCCCAAGTAACTCACATGGACTGGTCCATGATATTCATAAACCAATAAATGAATCAGAAAATCACATTTGGACAAGTTCATTTATCAAAATGGGTAATTATGTCTAAAAATAGTCATATCACTGGCAAAAGTGCAGATCCTGATGAGAAGGCTCGTTACGAGCCGGCTCATCTGGATCTACACTTTTTTGTATGCCAATTTAGAGGTCTGTGGTGTTGAAAGGGTTAATGTATATTTAATTAATTGTCGTCTGCTACAATTATTTAAACAATTTATTGTCTTTATTTTACCCAGCATGCAAAGAGTTAATCGCACTACTCTCATACAGTCAAACTTGTCTTTAGCAGCCAGCCAAGGGAATCACAGAACATGGCTGCTTAGCACATGTGGCTGCTTAATAGAGGTTAAATCTATAATAAAGTAACATATTGGGAATCTGGAAACTGGCTGCTTAATACAGGTTGGCTTCTTAATGGAGGTGACCTCTAACACAGGTTTGACTGTATATACTCATAACCGAGGAATTGTTGAACCCAGTCAGAACCAGAGTGATTGTGTACTTGGGCGAGACTCTTCAAACCATGTTTCCTCTTCTCTCTTCTTCATGGCATTTGTCAAACTTATTGCGAAACCGTTAACCTTTAGTATGCTGTAGACGAATTGAGCAGATGACTAATATGTAATAGTTTTCTTATTTTTCCTAAAAAGAAGAGCTTATCACATTTCATTCAAATCGTTCGATCATTTCGCTCGTGGAAGTCGTGATAGCGCAGTGGATGCGTGTTCGCTTCAGGTGCGAAAGGTCCGGAGTTCGAGCCCGCTGGAGCCGTTACGCTTGTGCCCTTAGGCAAGACATTTAAATTCCACATTGCCTCATCTCTCTCCTTCATGGCGAGGGATTCCATCAGGAATGAGGTCTCGAGAGTGATTAATAGAAATTGAAAGAACTTGTTTCGCAATCGAGCTAAAATAAATTTGTATAAACTAATTTCGCCTACAGCATGCTAAATGTTAAGACTTCTTCTCATGAACCAATAGTTGCTTAAGTTTGAACAGTAGCATCCTTACAGTAACCCAAACCAATTTGTTGACATGGAGTCACTGGGTTTAAAAAGAAATTCTGTCAGTGATTTGTAAACCCAATCCTCCAGATATCTTACCTGATGCATTTGATTTCTCAGAACTACCTGTTGGACTACGCCATTTAGATGCCTTTCCTTTTCAAACTATTGCATTGTGTTGTTACTTTTATATACATATACATTTGTATTTTCAGATCTAATGTTTCCAAATACTTTTGTCAATGTTACCATTAGTTACCCCTTCATAGGAGTTATATACTATTAAAGAAATCTTTAAAAAAGAAGATTGTTATATTGTCATTTTTCTTGTGTCAGTTTTCACAAACTCTTAGTTTAGTTTTCACAAACGTTTAGTTTAATAATATTTTATTGCTTGATTCAGAAAAGCAAACAGGTTCAAACACATTGACTGTACTACGCTATTCAAATGCTTCACACGTTAAGGAATGAATCGCGTGTTAATAGTTTCCATCGGGATATGAACTACATTGGACGTGACTTGGTTAAAGTGTGTGGAGACCGAGAAGGCATCCACGCTAATTTTTTAACACGCCCAATGTAGTTCATACCCGTATGGAAACTATTAACCCGTGATTCATTACTTATATTTACATTAATTATTATTTTTCCAATGAAACGGTAGCACAATTTGCATTTAAAATGTTTATTTCCAGATTTGCAACATACCATGGACATGAACAGGTAAATAGACCATCCTTGTAAGACACACCTTTTCTCGCGAAATTCTCTCAAATGAAATGGAAAACTTGAGCACCCGTCCCCCAAAAACGATTAAGCAAAACGCACCCGCCCCCAAACACAATTAAACAAAACGCACCCGCCCCCAAACACAAACAAAACGCACCCGCCCCAAAAACAATTAAACAAAACGCAGCCGCCTCCAAAAACGACTAAACAAAATGCACCCGCCCCCAAAAATGACTAAGCAAAACGCACCCGCCCCAAACACAATTAAACAAAACGCAGCCGCCCCCAAAATGACTAACAAAATGCACCCGTCCCCAAAACGACTAAGCAAAATGCACCCGCCCCCCAAACCACAATTAAACAAAACGCAGCCGCCCCCAAACGAACTAAGCAAAACGCAGCCGCCCCCAAACACAATTAAACAAACCAGCCGCCCCCCAAAAACGACTAAACAAAATGCACCCGCTCCCAAAAACGACTAACAAAAACGCACCCGCCCCCAAAAACAATTAAGCAGCCGCCCCCCCCCCCAAACGAATACACTAAACTCACCGCCCCCAAAAACGATTAAGCAAAACAAAAGCACAAACAAGTGTTAATTGAGCACATGGAACCAAGTATATGCCAATGTAATCTGCCTACATTGCAAAGGCAACATATTGCAACATCAAATTTAATTGATAAACTCATAATCATGAAACTGAACTGGTCCTATTAACAGTCATTCAGTTGGGACTTTAAACCGAGGCATCGTGTCGGTGCTTTACACCCTGCACATAAAAGAACCTGAGGATACTCTGGAATGGGTATCTGTCTGTATCATTGCACTATCCCCCACATATCTAAAATGGCTAATCTCTGCAGGAGGTGTCGCTCATATGGGCAACCGGTAGCGACGATAAATAAACGTAAAACGCACACTGTTGGTCTTGTATGCATAATTCGCATTGATCGTCCACAAACAACAAGTATTACAAAATGAAACTTATTAAATATTAATGTTGGAAAGCATCAGGTCTGCAACCGTATAATCCGTAATCGAGTTCACTTTGTTTGCTGCTTTAATAATATATCTGATAGACGTGTCCGTTCCTGTGATACAGTCAAACCTGTGTTAGTGCTCACCTCTATTAAGCAGCCAGCATGTATTAAGCAGTTTCCAGATTTCCAATATGTTGTTTAACTTTTATTATAAAGGTGACCTATATTAAGTAGCCACCTTGTTTTATTATAAAGGTGACCTCTATTAAGTAGCCACCTGTGCTAAGCAGACACTTTCTATGTTTCCCATGGCTGGCTGCTGAGCACATGTTTGACTGTATATGTATTTCTGCCAAGTACCGGTATATGCATATAACGGCTTGTTAGTATATTTGAAAGACAGCTGTCCCAGGCAACCCAAGTCTATAGTGACATTTTATTGTATGTTTAAATGTTTCGCAGAAGGTACTAGATGACGCCAAGATGTTACCACATATATGTTAATACATACAAGATGCATTGCCCATGTTTAAAGCGACACTATACATCAGTGAAAACGCAAATTTCTACAGAATGTAATTTCCTATTATATGGCTTTCCCCCCAAATATTTGCCTCAAAATAGTATTTCAACTAATAAACAAACGTCGTATGCGCGGTTTGTTGACATAACAAAATAATGTAAATAGTGTCTACATAAATGCGGAATACAATGTGTGTATCTTGAATAACTCGATTTATGGTACAGATTTACCGTTATATCTCACATTTGTGTCTATGCATATTTATTTGTACACTAATCTTAGTTGAATTATCTCTAGACGACAGTATTACGCGTTAAGTATTGACTCCAATAACAAACAAACGTCAATTCAGAAAGCATGGATGACAGTTATATGAAATCCTACTTTCACTTTTGAAAGTTTGTAGACCACAAAAGCACTGTTTATTGATGCAATGTTAGTGTTCGAACGTATTCAGAAGAATTTGTAGTAGCAATACATGTGTACGCTAACAAATGTATGTTTTGGCATTTTGCGATGTAATGTCGCTTTAATATAGTTTGTTCACACCATTTAGTGCATTAATATTAGTATTCAGTACCAGTCCGGTTATGCAATGGCTTTTAACACTTGTTCGTACGTAAACGTAGACTGCGCACCTAAAATATTCAGTGAGCACAACAGTTAAAACATTAGATAAACTTCAATCTATTTTTTTTTTATACTTTATTTATTTTACAACGATTGCGAAGCAAGTTTTAACAACTTATATTAATCACTCTCGTTGGCTCGGATGAAAGCGTATATGTGGTCATTCATGTGGGAGGAAACCGGAGTACCCGGAGAAACCCCACCTGTCCGATCTGGCGACCATCGTACCATCTCACATACTTCCCGTCCGAGGATCGAACCCGGGTCGCATTGGTGAGAAGCGAGCGCGCTAACCACTGCGCTAATCAAACTATCAATCATACAGATGATTCATTCCAGTACTGTGTAAAACAAGTCCTTCTGGGCAGCCTTTCTTTGCTCAAACTATGATTGGCGGAAATATAGTGTTGCATGCGCGTTAGCACCACTATGTGGCTCTAATTTACCTCCACTGACAGTTCGTCCACAGTTATATCAGTAGTGTTAATGACGTGATAATAACGTTCACGTGTTGGACGGACTACATGCGTGTATACAGTTGACAGCTTCAGAACAGCTGTCCACAAGTGGTACCAAACGAATCCCTCTCCCTCCATCGTTAATTATTCAGATTTCGACATAGCACGTGCGATAAACCATATTCGTAAGTCGGCCAGAATCTATATTCGGCTAATGTTCCATTGTTCACAACCGATTTAAAACTATTTATTATCTCCCTTGTCCAATATTACATGGTTGGAGTGTCACCGCACGGCGGGTTGGAGTATCACCGCACGGCAGGTTGGAGTATCACCGCACGGCAGGTTGGAGTATCACCGCACGGCAGGTTGGAGTATCACCGCACGGCAGGTTGGAGTATCACCGCACGGCGGGTTGGAGTATCACCGCACGGCGGGTTGGAGTATCACCGCACGGCGGGTTGGAGTATCACCGCACGGCAGGTTGGAGTATCACCGCACGGCAGGTTGGAGTATCACGCACGGCAGTTGGAGTATCTCTCTCCACAGACAACAACCGACCTTTCAGAGTTTGAGATATCGGGATTCCACCGTATATAATATTTATTTTTATTTAATTTTTTTTAATTTGTTGAAATGCGATACACAACACAAGATGCAGAGAAATGAGAAGAGTATTTTGTATTCAATTATTGAAATGCCAAAAGAAGCAAGTTTGTAATAATTATATTTAATCGGGTTTACCATATGTACACAAGTACACAATGGTCAAAACATCTGTTAAAACAAATAAACTGATTCTTTACCGACACTAGCAATAGTAATTAATAAAATATTCTCATATTTAGTTATATAAAACGTCCCGCTACAAAGGCCATCACCTTTTTGACTAAATCTTGAATGTTTTCGTTTTGGTTAGGGGCGTTTTGACCCGGAACCCGTTATATATCCCTTTGTTGTACTGAAGATAAGTGAACTGGATGTACATTGTATTGTAACTTGCGTTCTCGAATTTGGTAGTTATATCGAAGATGAAACCATTTGTTTGTGGCATTTTTATGGCATGTGTTTCAGAACATGTGTTCTGATTTGTCACAAACCACTATTATAACACTAGATGACATAGTAGATGTATATAGTTTTAAACTTCCATTATCATTGCACAGATCACCATTTCACATTTCTAATAATTTACTACATAACTATAGTGCACCTAACAATCTGTATCATTTCATTATTCGCGCCAGCACAAAAGAATTGAAATAATTTTATGCAAACCTCTGTAAATTTGTAAAATTGATCACGTTTGATTTATATAGACTAAGAATAATAAAGTATTTTTCTGTAATTAAAGGCATTTAATATACAAGGTACCACTATTTGAAGAATCCTAGTTACATGTTGCATACAGCACTGTCTTGTTATATATACCCCACAACAATAGAATGCATATATACAATATACCACTATTTGAAGAGTCTTAGTTACATGTTGCCTACAACACTGTCTTGTTATATATACCGCATAACAATAGGATACTTATATTCAATGTACCAATATTTGAAGAGTCGTAGTTACATGCTGTGTACAGCACTGTCGTGTTATATATACCCCACAACAATAGAATGCTTATATACAATGTACCAATATTTGAAGAATCCTAGTTACATGTTGCATACAGCACTGTCTTGTTATATATACCCCACAACAATAGGATGCATATATACAATGTACCAATATTTGAAGCTATGGGGCATATAAAAACACACAGGAAGTGTTCTGTCAGCCATTTTGGATAGAAATGGAAAGAAGTACTTTCAGATTTTGCATCTTTGTTTATTGTTCTTGATATTAATAGTACTTGTTTTTATTTGTGTTTTAGTATTTATAGTGTCTAGAAGATGGACTACATTGTTTCGGAGTTGGAATAATGATCTTCAGTAAATGGTGAGATATTCAGCATTTTTAATCACTAGAAAAATTTATATACCCCATATATATTTAAGACCACATTGTTTCAAAATATATATATATTATTTGTATAGCGAACTACTTGTACAGTTTTTGTTTGATTTTCCTCAAACTGTGCAAAAGTGGTCAAATGATGAGTAGCAGTTCATGACATATAAATGTACCAATATTTGAAGAGTCTTAGTTACATGTTGCGTACAGTACTGTCTTGTTATATATACCCCACAACAATAGAATGCCTATATCCAATATACCACTATTTGAAGAGTCTATAGTTTCACTATTTAGAATGCATTTTATATACAATGTCCGACTATTTAAAGTCTTAGTTACATGTTGTGTACACAGACTGCGAAATAGAATACGCAAAAATCACATTGAAATCTAAAAAACTTCTGTATGTCGGTGCATTTTACATGCCTAAGAGCACAGGCACCAGACACAAAATTTTTATTTTATTTTTGGCCTATGGTCATATAGTATCGATAAGTAATATATAATAAAGGCAACCAACGAAATTGAAACATGCATGCAGAAACATCGACGAGAAACTAGGTAAAAACGACCAGATCACTGATTTGCCCATGTGGTCCCGACCGGAAGACCTTTTTCTATCAACAAATCCTTTTTATTTCATCGAGATCGATCAAATAACACCTGAACGGCGCATTGTTTCATCGGGAACAGCAGGAAACGAAAAGTTGTCGTTTTGGCTGGGCGATCGGTTTTTGGCAACATACGATGTGAATGAATGCTTTTTTCTCATTGGTCAAAAATGAAACATGTAAATACATATATAAACAGCAGCCAATGAAATGCCGCTGTATATTCACCGCGGATCTTATCCAAAATGGAACAATTATTGAATTTTACTTTTGTTTTGTATTTGATTCCTGTATTGCTGTTGGATCTGCACGCCGAGGCTGCAAACAACATGATTCGCGAGAGAAAGATTCCATTTAACGAAGTATGAGTGATTTTTAGATGTTATGAGTATTACACTGGGTAAAACGCCGAGAAAACATTCCGCCAAATCAAAAACCGAACACCCAGCCAAAACGACAACATTTCATGCCCTGCTGTTCACGATGAAACAATGTGCCATTCTGGTGTTATTTGACCGATCTCCATGAAATAAAAAGTATTTGTTGATAGAATAAGGTCTTCCGGTCGGGACCACGAGGGCAAATCAGTGATCTGGTCGTTTTTACCTAGTTTCTCGTCGATGTTTCTGCATGCATGTTTCACTTTCGTTGGTTGCCTTTATTATATATTACTTACTATATGACCATAGGCCAAACATTTTTTTTTGTGTCTGGTGCCTGTGCTAAGAGAAATACGCCAGATCTCGACCAACTTGAAGATTCTTTAAAACGCCTGAACTCTACAAAACCTAAACATCTTATATTGTGCGGCGATTTCAACTGCCCCGATATCAACTGGGAAACACTCTCCGTCTCTAATGCTCCTGGCGTGCAAGATCGAAATGTCCAACAACAACTAATAGACATCATGAACGAACACAACCTAGTCCAAATCCATGAGGAACCCACAAGGAATGAGAATATACTGGACCTGGTTTTTACCACCAACCCCTCCTTAATCAAGACATCAGTAAACGCCCCTGGTATATCCGACCATGCTATGGTTATCGTCGACTCCGACATCCGCCCGGTGGCCCCGGTCTATAGCAGCCAGAAACCTCGCAAGACGTACCAATTCTCCAAGGCAAATTGGGAGTCCATTAAGACTGACTGCACAGCCATATCATCGAGCATCAACAACGAATTATCACCAACCACTAATATAGAAGAACTTTGGTCTCCAAGAACAATTTATTCAAGTCTATAAATAAAAATATTCCATCTAAAACCTGTAAACATAAACAATCTCTACCCTGGGTGAACAGTATACTGCGCAGCACACTAAGGAAGAAAGCCCGTCTCTACAAGTATGCCAAGAAGCATAACAGTTGGTCAAAATATAGGCACTTCCAGAAGGAATGCAAACGACAATTTAGAGCTGCAGAATGGAACCACGTTAACCAGGTGATCGAAGAAGGGCTGCAGGCAAAGAACTCCAAACCATTCTGGAAATATGTAAAATCAAAGAAACAAGACAACATCGGCACAGCTCCACTGAAACAAAAAGGCAACCTAATTACAGACTCCAAAGCCATAGCTGACATCCTGGTTGAACAATTTCAATCAGTTTTCACAAGAGAATCTGATTCATCTAAACCCACCGTCAATACTAAGAAGAACCTACCAAACATCCAAAATTTACATATTAGCACGAAAGGAGTCCAAAAACAACTCGAAAACATCAACACTGCAAACGCGATGGGCCCAGACTGCATCCCAAATATTGTACTGAAGACCTGCGCTAAGGAACTCTCACCCGGTCTAAGAGACATCTTCCAACACTCCATAGATACAGGTAAACTTCCATCCGACTGGCGGAATGCATTCATCTCCCCAGTGTTCAAGAAGGGCGACAGACACCAAGCAGAAAATTACAGACCAGTCTCTCTCACCTCCGTACCATGCAAGATACTTGAACATATCATCTGTAGCCACATCATGAAATTCTTCGACAAGCACAAGATACTAACCAACCTTAACCATGGCTTTCGATCCGGTTTCTCTACAGAATCTCAACTCTTAGTAACTCTCCATGATCTACTAAAGTCCTTTGACAGCAACCAACAAATAGATGTGGCCATACTCGACTTCAGTAAAGCCTTTGATACTGTTCCACATAATAAGCTACTACACAAACTAGACTGCTATGGTATCCGAGGAGAACTTAACGACTGGCTGTCATCCTTCCTGACAGAGAGGATGATGGATGTAGTCTGCGAAGGCGAACACTCCAAGAGCGTCAGGGTTGAGTCCGGTGTTCCCCAGGGCACAGTATTGGGACCTCTTCTCTTCCTGTGCCACATAAACGATCTACCCGAGTGTGTATCCTCCCAAGTCCGCCTCTTCGCCGACGACTGTCTATTATACAGAACTATCCGGTCAGCCAGGGATCACATCATACTGCAAAACGACTTACATGAATTAGAAAAATGGGCAGCCACATGGGGAATGCGATTCAATGCAAAAAAGTGTTACATCCTCAGCATCCGGAACAAATCATCCAAGTTCTATCAACTCAACAACGTCTTTCTTCAACAAGTACCTTGTAATCCTTACCTCGGTGTCACCATATCCGAAGATCTTCAATGGGGCATCCACATATCCAACATTTGCAAGAAAGCCAATTCCACACTAGGCTTCTTACGCCGTAACCTTCGAAACTGTCCTATGGAATGCAGGAAACTTGCTTACATCTCCCTCGTACGATCAAGCCTGGAATACGGATCCACTATTTGGGACCCCTATCTTTCCAAAGATATCAACGCCATCGAGAGGATTCAACGACAGGCCGCACGCTTCATAACGAAGGACTACAAGTCTCGAGACGAGGGATGTGTCACCAGGATGTTACAAGAGCACAACCTGCCAAGCCTCCAACAGCGCCGTGAATTCAACAGGCTAACCTACCTGTTCAAGATAGTGGGGGGTATGGTACCGGCAGTAGACACCCGTGACTACTTAGTCAGAATTAAACCAAAACGCAGGGTTAAACCCGTTAAGTATACAAACTTTGAAGTTAGCAACATTCTTGAAAATCAGGTCACAAACAACTCAAACTGTTTTGTTGTGAATAGTGCTAACAGTGAACAATACAAAAACTCCTTTTTCATAAGAACAGTGGTAAAATGGAACAAACTGAACGAGTGCACTATTAGCGCCCAGACAGTCGAGGCCTTCATGATAGGCCTCCAGAGCTGCTACTAAGCGCGCACCCCTCCCCGTAGTGAAATACCAGTATTGGGATCTACTACGTAACATACAGGATACAGATAGAGCACTGTCTTGTAATATATACCCCACAACAATAGAATGCCTATATACAATATACCACTATTTGAAGAGTTATAATTAGTTACATATTGCATACACACTGTCGTGTTAGACCACGGTGTCAATTTTCCATTATCCAAATCTGGCGCTCTTGTGCATTTGCTTAAATGTTATGTTTTTTGGACTGTTTTACTTTTTAGCGTTCTTGAATCGTCGATGAATATGGACTAGAATGATGGGATATGGTGATTTGTTTGTGTTTCATTTTATTGATTATTGTGTTGTCAGGGGATTCAATTGCCCTGAAACTTTTTCTGTTGCAATTTATGACAATGGTTATTTGTTTAAATTCTCTTGTTTGGGCTCATTCCATCTAACAAAGCTGATCCTGGAAGAACATGGGATATCTTTTCTGACATTATAGGTAGGTATTAATGAAATATTTGGTCATTACACATGTATATATGTTATGGCCTGTGCAACCCAATATGTTTGCACAAACATGTAACATGTTCTGTATATTCATTGTGGCTTATACATAAACTGCGTGAAACATGAAAACTATTTCATCTATAGACAAACATTGTGGGGTGTTCTGTCCAAACATTGTGGCGTGAGTAGTACATGCGTCTCTTTGACTGTAAACAAACGGCGCCATTTTGAATACGTTTTATAGTAACTCATTTGCATATAAGGGAATATAAAGTAGGTCACGCGCGTGCGCGTCACTATATAGCCTATTGATGACGTATCGCGCAACTACCGAGCTCTTTGTTTTTTAGTAAACCCGGCTCTTTGCATATAAGTTAATATAAGTAGGTCACGCGCGTGCGCGTTTATTGATGACGTATCGCGCAACTACCGTGTACGAAGGCGTATCTAGTAACGAGTATCTACGCGGCGTCCATTTTGGATGACCTCGGTTTATCGGATAATCTTATAATTCGCGAATAATGCGACATATGTCCGCTATTATATATCCGGAGCGTCGTCGCATTTCTTCAAAGACACTAGTCAGAATAATCGGTGGCCCCGCCACGTACCCGGATGACACCCTCACGCTTCCAGTCGCATCCGTTCTCGAGTCAATAACATCCGAACAGAGCCGCTTCCAACTGGTCCGTACCGGGGGGTACCTCCATTCTCCGCCCACAAAAGGATTCAGATCCGGGCTGGCCCGGGGTAGAGTTATCGCTGCATCGGCCCTCATTTACGGTACGCGCTATGTGAGACTGTGTACCGAGGTCGTGTAGCGAGTGGTTGTCGCGGGACAACGACTGGATGTCACGGATATCCGGTTACCCGATGGTGACCAAATCCAGCTCGCAATCATGGGTCGCCACCTCCGTACGACAGGAAGTCGCGATAGCGCAGCTTCAGGTCCGGAGTTCGAGCCCCGTTGGAGCCGTTACGAGCGTCGCCATTTGAATTCTCTCTCCGTCAGGAACGATAAGTCGGAATAACTCGTTTCGCGATCGAGCTAAAATAAATTTGTATAAAAAAACGACGTTCTTTTACGACATCGATATACCGATCTGTACAGTAACAGAGTGAAAGTGGTGTATAAGAAAACGAAGCGACTACACTACACTACATACCCTATTACAGCGACCAATGGAAACGAACCGCTCTATAAATAGCCAGCGCGTACGTTTCTATAAATAACGACTACGAACCGCTTTATAAATAGCGATCTCGTACCATTCTATAAATATAGACTACGAACCGATCCATAAATAACCAACGCTTCTATAAATAGCGACCGATTAGAAGAGTAATGTATTTAGATATGGTGAGACAGCGCGTATATCTTGTAGTAATGTAAGTAGATTTGGTGAGATAGTGCTTATATCTTGTAGTAATGTAGGTAGATATGATGAGATAGCGCGTATATCTTGCAATAATGAATGTAGATATGATGAGATAGTGCGTTTATCTTGTAGAAATGTACGCAGATATGGTGAGACAGCGTGTAGTCATTGTAGTAATATATGTAAATATGGTGAGATAGTGGATATATCTTGTAGGAATGTATGTAGATATGGTGATATAGTGTGTAGATCTTGTAGTAATGAATGTAGATATGGTGAGATAGTGCGTAAATTTAGTAGCAATGTATGTATATATGGTGAGATAGTGGATATATCTTGTAGGAATGTATGTAGATATGGTGATATAGCGTGTAGATCTTGTATTAATGAACGTAAATATGGTGAGATAGTGGATATATCTTGTAGGAATGTACGTATATATGGTGATATGGTGTGTAGGTCTTGAAGTAATGAATGTATATATGGTGAAATAGTATGTGGATCTTGTAGTAATGAACGTATATATGATGAAATAGTGTGTAGATCTTGTAGTAATGAATGTAGATATGGTGAGATAGTGGATATATATTGTTGTAATATACGTAGATATGGTGAGATAGCGTGTATATATTGTATTAATGTATGTAGATATGGCGAAATAGTGCGTAGATCTTGTAGGAATGTACGTAGATATGATGAAATAGTGTGGAGATCTTGTAGTAATGTACGTAGATATGGTGAGACAGCGCGTATATCTTGTAGTAATGAACGTAGATATGGTGAAATAGTGCGTAGATCTTGTAGTAATGAATGTAGATATGGTAAGATAGTGTGTATATCTTGTAGTAATGTACGTAGATATGGTGAGACAGTGCGTAGTTATT
>CM026397.1:24479856-24489566 GCA_014843695.1 Archivesica marissinica | reverse complement strand
ACTACAGGCACGGGATGGAGGCAGCATAGTTGACATGTTTCTACATATATATATAAACTACAGGCATGGGATGGAGGCCGCATAGTTGACATGTTTCTACATATATATATATAAACTACAGGCACGGGATGGAGGCCGCATAGTTGACATGTTTCTACTTAGACATATATCGTTGGGGTGTAGACCACGATTTACCAGAATAACATAAACATTTCCATGAAAAAATATATATATAATAGCGGGAATTTGAATACGTCTGGTATAGTGCTATGTGTATTATGCAATGAATCTAATTCCATTTAGCATTATTTGAGCAATTGGTGTTGAAATAGAGGTGGGGCAGTGACACAGTGGTAAGAATTGTTATATTTTTAGACGATGTCGCCGCGTGGAGAATCGGATACATTACCTTATGTGTATGTTTTTGTTTATGTGAAGATGAAAAAAAAAATAGATTTGGTAACACTCTACGGAGCCACTCTGTCTATTTGCGTGTACAAAACGAGTATATTCTCTTATACAAAACGAATCTATGCAGGAACAAAACAGGATATGCTCTTGTACAAAACGAGTAAATACTCTTGTACAAAACGAGTAAATACTCTTGTACAACACGAGTAAATACTCTTGTACAACACCCGGATATGCTCAATTACAAAACCAGGTTATTCTCTTGTATAAAACGAGTCAATGATCATGTACAAGACCAGTCTCTACTATTATACAAGACCAGTCTATACTATTGTACAAGATCAGTCTATACTATTGTACAAGACCAGTCTATACTATTGTACAAGACCAGTCTATACTATTATACAATACCAGTCTATACTATTGTACAAGACCAGTCTATACTATTATACAATACCAGTCTATACTATTGTACAAGATCAGTCTATACTATTGTACAATACCAGTCTATACTATTGTACAAGACCAGTCTATGCTATTGTACAATACCAGTCTATACTATTGTACAATACCAGTCTATACTATTGTACAAGACCAGTCTATACTATTATACAATACCAGTCTATACTATTGTACAAGACCAGTCTATACTATTGTACAATACCAGTCTATACTATTGTACAAGATCAGTCTATACTATTGTACAATACCAGTCTATACTATTATACAATACCAGTCTATACTATTGTACAAGACCAGTCTATACTATTGTACAATACCAGTCTATACTAGTGTACTAGATCAGTCTATACTATTGTACAATACCAGTCTATACTATTGTACAAGACCAGTCTATACTATTGTACAAGACCAGTCTATACTATTGTACAAGACCAGTCTATACTATTGTACAAGATCAGTCTATACTATTGTATAAGACCAGTATAAACTGTTGTACAAGATCAATCTATACTATTGTACAATACCAGTCTATGCTATTGTACAAGACCAGTCCATACTATTGTACACAAAACCAGTCCATACCATTGTACAAAACCAGTCCATACTATTGCATAATATGTTCATATATATTAAACTCCTTTACTGAAGTAACACAAGGCGTGTTTTATCAAGACAATCGTTAGTTTATACAATTTTATTTTAGCTCGATTGCGAAACAAGTTCTTACAACTTATATTAATCACTCTCGAGACCTCATTCCTGATGGAATCCATCGCCACGAGGGAGAGAGAAGAGGCAACGTGGACTGTAAATGCCTTGTCTAAGGGCACAATCGTAACCGCTCTAGCGGGGCTCGAACTCCGGACCTTTCGAACCTGAAGCGAACGCACATTCACTGCGCTATCACGACTTCCACTGACAATCGTTCAATAAATCATCTGACTAACATTTTGCAAGAATCATATTTCTGAGAAAAGATTTATTTGATTTGGTCCATTAGAACGTAGCCCGAATCCTCCATTCGTATACGTCTCGCTAAATATTGTAACGACAAAAATGCTTTTATTTTGAAACGAATACAATTCAAAGTTTGCATGTCAATTACAACTAACCTCTTTTGTATTTCCAGTCGACTGGCTCCCTTTGGAACTGATCTTTTAAATTCATTTCCTTAAAATACAATCAGCATTTTCGATCTGAGAAAGAATGCCGGCATATTCCCTTATCGTGTGGTTAATGGCTAATTAAAAATTCCAGATTAAAAATCGTGTTTGAAACATCTGACTATGGTTCTGTGATACAAACTGTCCCGCGTGGATGATCGATTTGTTAAGGTCTCCTCAAAGTTGTATCGGTCCTTATCTTTGTGAACTTCAATATTGTGCATATTCTTTTACATAAATATGAGCGCAAACAAATTTAATTGAACTCTTTAATTGGAAATGTACATGTTCAGAATGAGTTCTAAGGAAAATAACGCCTATCAGACGACGTAAGCGAGTACAGTTCTTGTAATTATCCTGTAAGCTCAACAGCCGGGCGGTTAAACTACGTCACAAACTGTGTATTCGGTATACGAACATCAGATAATATCTCTCAGCGTTCGACTCACCTTTTGTAACATAACTTTGGAATTAGTTAACCGATTTTAATGAAATAAAGTCCACGGGACGGCGCGACTTTGACGACACCGTTCCATTATATCGAACCCTACCCCTAAAACACGTGCCTTTCATATAAATCACTTTAACGCAAGCTCAACATCTTGTGAAATAGGACCAACCAGACTCGCAAAATAGCATGCCAGGTGCAAGAAATGCGTGTAATAAGCTTATCTTGCCAGGGAGTTTGAATATTTGCACCTGGGCTTGTGTGTGTACTACCTGTTACTTCTCTCCTCAACTCTCCTCCGTGACGAGCATCTGTATAGCACAGTGTAACGATCAGCTGATGGGGTATCAGGGCGACTCAACTCTCCTCCGTGACGAGCATCTCTATAGTACAGTGTAACGATCAGCTGATGGGGTATCAGGGCGACTACGAGCAACGACTCTCCTCAACTCTCCTTCGTGTCGATCATCTCTATAGCACAGTGTAACGATCAGCTGATGGGGTATCAGGGCGACTACGAGCAACGACTCTCCTCAACTCTCCTTCGTATCAAGCATCTCTATAGCACAGTGTAACGATCAGCTGATGGGGTATCAGGGCGACTCAACTCTCCTCCGTGACGAGCGTCTCTATAGCACAGTGTAACGATCAGCTGATGGGGTATCAGGGCGACTCAACTCTCCTTCGTGACGAACATCTCTATATCACAGTGTAACGATCAGCTGATGGGGTATCAGGGCGACTACGAGCAACGACTCTCCTCAACTCCCCTTCGTGATGAACATCTCTATAGCACAGTGTAACGATCAGCTGATGGGGTATCAGGGCGACTACGAGCAACGACTCTCCTCAACTCTCCTCCGTGACGAGCATCTCTATAGCACAGTGTAACGATCAGCTGATGGGGTATCAGGGCGACTCAACTCTCCTCCGTGACGAGCTCTCTATAGCACAGTGTAACGATCAGCTGATGGGGTATCAGGGCGACTCAACTCTCCTTCGTGATGAACATCTCTATAGCACAGTGTAACGATCAGCTGATGGGGTATCAGGGCGACTACGAGCAACGACTCTCCTCAACTCTCCTCCGTGACGAGCGTCTCTATACCACAGTGTAACGATCAGCTGATGGGGTATCAGGGCGACTCAACTCTCCTTCGTATCAAGTATATCTATAGCACAGTGTAACGATCAGCTGATGGGATATCAGGGCGACTCAACTCTCCTTCGTGACGATCATCTCTATAGCACAGTGTAACGATCAGCTGATGGGGTATCAGGGCGACTACGAGCAACGACTCTCCTCAACTCCCCTTCGTGACGATCATCTCTATAGCACAGTGTAACGATCAGCTGATGGGGAATCAGGGCGACTACGAGCAACGACTCTCCTCAACTCCCCTTCGTATCAAGCATCTCTATAGCACAGTGTAACGATCAGCTGATGGGGAATCAGGGCGACTACGAGCAACGACTCTCCTCAACTCCCCTTCGTGACGATCATCTCTATAGCACAGTGTAACGATGAGCTGATGGGGAATCAGGGCGACTACGGGCAACGACTCTTCTCAACTCCCCTTCGTGACGATCATCTCTATAGCACAGTGTAACGATCAGCTGATGTGGTATCAGGGCGACTACGAGGAACGACTCTCCTCAACTCCCCTTCGTGACGATCATCTCTATAGCACAGTGTAGCGATCAGTTGATGGATATCAGGGCGACTACGAGCAACGAACGACGTCAAATACATCAGTCAAATACGTCAGTGACGTCCGTGATAGCGCCGACGAAGAGTGAAGCTATGACCGCATCTAGATGGATTGCTTGCGGGACACTCGACCAATGACTTTCTTTACAGCGACGCAGCGATGTATCCACGGACACAGCGAAGGTTCTTCATCTTCTCAGAGTTGTCTGGACACGATAGGGAGGTAGTACAGTGGCTGAATGGTTAGGGTCGTCGACTTCAAATCACTTGCCCCTCACCACTGTAGATTCGAATCCCAATTGGTGTGTCGAATTATTTCATAAGAGGATGCTACCCAGCTGTTTTGCGGACAGTAGGTGGTTTTACCCGGGTGCCCGAAATACTTCTCAGAGGGGCACCCGGAGTCTTCATACACCACTATCAGCTGGATAGTCGCCATATAACCTAAGCTGTAGGTGCGGTGTTAACCCCCAAAACAAACTAAATAACACCACCTTTTGACATCAAAATTCCCTTTTTGGCGAACTCTCTCTTTGTGTGTGTTTTACGTTTATTTATCGTCGCTACCGGTTGCCCATATGAGCGACGCCAGTAATTTTAGATGTTGGAGGATAGTGCAATGATACAGACAGAGACCCATTACAGAGTCTCCTCTGGTTCTTTTACGTGCACGGTGTAAAGCACCGACACGAGACCTCGGTTTAACGTCCCATCTGAAAGATTGTTATCCGTCTGAACTCTCTCTATTCTGAGATATATATATATATATATTCCTTCGATCTAAAATTTAAAAGTGTTTTAACATCAAAATTCCCTTTTTGGCGAACTCTCTCTATTCTGAGATATATATATATATATATAAGTGTTTAAGTCGTGTGTGGAACACGGCGGTGTCAAACCTCTAATAGGATGGGCGAACTTCGGTCATGTTTACAGTATGGCTTCCGGACAGATATACCTTTGTTATCTCGAGCACACGCACGCCATGCGTATATATGTCGTTCGTTGGTGGATGTCTAACTTACAGACGGATATGTAGTCCAGTGGTAACACGCTGGACTGGTAATCCAGGGATCGCAGGTTCGACCCCCCCCCCGTCTGACCCTAATAAAATTAACAGTCTTTCAGATGGGACGTTAATCCGAGGTCTCGTGTCGGTGCTTTACACCGTGCACGTAAAAGAACCAGAGGAGACTCTGGAATGAGTCTCTCTCTGTATCATGCGCTATCCTCCAAAAATCTAAAATGACTAATCTCTTCAGGAGGCGTCGCTAATATGGGTAACCGGTAGCGACGATAAATAAACGTAAAACACACATGTCTAACTTATTATTGCATCAACATAATTATTACTATTCTCTAATCGTAACACTTACAGTTAGTCAACTTGTTGATAATATATAATTAGTGCACATAGGTCACTATACGATAATAGTTCTGATATATAAACCATCAAATAGGAAGTAAAGTGAAACATGGTCACGGGTTCGAGCCTCGCTCAGACCGTGTCTCATTTATATGAAAAAGTTGGCAGTTTCTTACGGAGGTTGGTGCACCAAGTACTGGTTAACCGCTGGAGCCTGCCCAGGAAATGTGTTGTTAGGTAAACTGCCCGTCGCTCAAATGGGAAACCGGTAGCGACGTTAAATAAACTTAAATAATAAAAAAAAGTGAAACATTTGCTGACTTTAACCAGTCTTAAAATACTGTCGTGACGTCGAGTATTATGTTAACTCCTAAGCGTATTCATGTACGAAATTAGCAATTTTAATTAGTAGGATGTGTAAGTGTGTGTTTTAAGTAAGATATAAGCCTCAAACGAATCCAATATGTAACATATTGGCACTGTCTGCAGCGCTACAAGTCCAATATTTCACTTATTGAATCGTTTTCGGCTTATATTCTATAAATATATACTGTAAATCATGTATTATTCGCAGAATTTACATTTTCGTTATTATTCGCGAATGGACTACCTCGCGAATTCATAAATATCGTGAACATTTTACTTCCAATGAATGGTATGTCCAAAACAGAGAGACCTCGGTTTAAAGTCCCATCTGACAGACGATTAATATAACTATAGTCAAACTGAGGATCGAACCTGCTACCGCTGTATTCGCAGTCCAACGTGCTAACAACCACTTGACTACTAACCCGTCTATGGGTGACAGTACTATATACACATTCATCGTATCGTTCCGAGTCCCTAAGTTTCTCCTTCAATCGATGCAGTACAAACAGCAAAACAATTAAGTTCAAAAGAATATTACAAGCTCTTCAAATCTGGAAAAAATAGAGCTGTGCGTGCTCCATAGTTTGTACGAAACTACAGCAGCCTACACATTTTAATTAGATTGAAATCCGATTGTTTTAATCATACAGAGTGTGCGTGATAACGAAGAATAATTATGAATAATTAAATTATCTTTGTTTGGAAAATACATGATGAATGCCTTTGAATGTCTTTAAATTGAAATTTTAGATTTATGAGAGGCAATTTTATTACCGTTAGGAAAATCAATGACCGTCGGCTTTGTAATCGATACATGCCGATTAATTAGATCCGAGAATTGCAGCCATCATTTATTTTTTGCATTTTAAAACTGCAGTTTCGAGCATGCGCGCTTCCTGGTTCTGATTTATGAGCAGATGCCAAAAAAATATGGCAGCGGTTTGGAGTTAAATTTGTGAAATTTAACTGCTTGCGCTGAATGAACGCGTGTTCCACGTGAAATAAACCAAGACTAAAGAAACATAGTTTATAGGTTTGCAACACAATGTACATTATACTCGACGTTTCTGAACTAACATGGAGGCAGACTAGAACGTTCAACATTCGCTTTTCACGCACGCACTGTGTACCTGTATGTTGCCTGCAACATAAGATTACCTGAAAATTGAAGGTCTGAGAAATCCATTAATGTTTTAGGATTTTAGCATGACACTTCGGTATGAAAACTCCGTATCAATGCTGGAAACAGGGGCATTTTCCTTAGAACTATTCCCGATATGCTAGCGATTGTACATTCCAATTTATTTATAATACAAAACGAAGTTTTCATTGCAGCACGAGAAAAACTCGAATACTCGAGTTCTAGGTGTTAGAAATAGACTAAGAGATATGAGCATAAATTCTTGACGTAACTATTTGTATATATACACAGGCAAACAGTCTCGTTAAATTAAACAGAAGGGTACACATTGTATGAGACGCCATTCGAGTTCCCATTATAACGTCTCATCCAGTCAATCAAACACAGCATGTTGTGCTATATGCTTCAAGCGACACTACATCGGCGAAAACGCAAATGTCTGCAGAATGTAATTTACTATTATATGGTATAATTCCCCCCCTCACATATTTACCTCACAAACTGAGTATTTCAACAAATAAACAAACGTCGTATACGCGGTTTGTTGACATAATAAAATAATGTAAATAGATCGACATGCATGCGCAATACAACGCGTTTATCCTGAATAACACGAGGTATGGTACATATTTACCGTGATATATCACATGTGTGCCTATGCATATTTATTTGTAGACTAATCTTAGTTAAATGATCTCTAATCGAAAGTATCGCATGTTTAGTATTGACTCCAATGACAAACAAACGTCAATTCAGGAGCCCGGATGGCCGTTATATGATATCCTACTTTCACTTTTACAAGTTTGTATACCACAAAAACACTGTTTATTGATTCAAAGGTACTGTTCGAATGTATTCAGAATAATGTGTAGTAGCTATGCATTTATACGTGACAAAATGCATTTTATTTGCTTTTTGCAATGCAATGTCGCTTTAACCTTAATACATGTATTGCTAAAAACAGTTCCCTATTTAGAATTTTATTTTATATTCTATCCATTCCTCGTGATAATCGACGATGTTTGTTTGTACTTACAGTAATACTTATCCTCGCACAGACGAACATAGCCTGGGAACAGGCGTCGATATATTTTGCCTGGTCAGTCAAATAAATAGAGGATATTTGTTTCTTTTGAGAGAATATGGAATATATCTCACTGAGAAGTGAGAACATTTCAAATATTTTCACGAGATCGTAGCGCGAGTGAAAATATAAACATTTTCTCACTTCGAGGTGGGATATATTCCATATTCACTCAAAACAATTTTTTTTTCTTTTTCTGTTATGCTAATTCGTGAAAAACAAACACAAAATGAAGACATTAAAATAGCTGGCCGCCGTGTTTTTGCGCGGATGAATACATTGACGACTATACGTCGTGAGTCGATACACAAATCTACCGCCATCTTGAATTTAAAGTTGAAACGAGGAAAAATACATGAACACATTTATTGGATTTATTGTTACAATTTGCAGTGACACAATTCGAGACATTGTCAGTTGTATTTCGCTTTTGATTTGTTTCATAACAAAAACAATAATACAGGTACATAATGTCAGTGAAGCCAGGTAAACGGTGAAAATTAAATGACACGTGTGACACTGTGAAGAATAGTGTATTGGGAAGGGGGATAATAAAAAAAGTAGTCCGGCAAAATACAGTGAGTGATATGCAGTGAGTGATATGAATTATATATCACTGATAGAACACTGTATTTCATCAATTAGCATAAAATAAATATATTTTAACACCGAGACTATTAATTGGGCAGTATTGAGTTTCTGAACATATCAATGTCATTTGGCTAGAAGTTAAAAAGTGAAAAGTCGACAGACTGGAACCCAGGCTAAGACGAACAATGTGAACGACCGTAATACACGATCATACAGGGGTGTGGGCTGTCCGATTAGGCAGTGGTTAGTGCGCTCGCTTCTCACCAATGTAACCCGGGTTCGATCCTCGGACTGGGAAGAATGTGAGATGGTACGATGGTCGCCAGATCGGACAGGTGGGATTTCTCCGGGTACTCCGGTTTCCTCCCACACGAATGACCACATATACGCTTTCATCCGCGCCAACTAGAGTGATTAATATAAGTTGTTAGAACTTGCTTCGTAATCGTTGTAAAATAAATAAAGTTTAAACTAAATACTGACGTATGCGCACTATGTATACTAGTCACACACAGGGGCTCCGTGGCCAAGTGGTTACGGTCATTACCATGTTCGAATCCCACAATGGGCGTCAAATTCCTTCAAGTGAGGCAGTTAGCCATGGTATTTATAGGACTGGGAATCGGTGGTTTGTTCTACCCGGGTGCCCGTCCGAGCCTGAAATACTATGTTCGGAGGGGCACAAGGGGTCTCTCCCCACCAATAATGACCATATGTTGCCCATATGAACGACGCCTCCTGAAGATATTAGTCATTTTAGATTTTTGGAGGATAGTACAATGATACAGACAGAGACCCATTCCAGAGTCTCCTCTTGTTCTTTAACGTGCACGGTGTAAAGCACCGACACGAGACCTCAGTTTAATGTCCCATCTGAAAGAATTTTATTAGGGTCAGATTTAATGTCCCACCTGAAAGACTGTTACTTTTATTAGGGTCAGACGGGGGATCGAACACCTGTACA
>CM026397.1:24434856-24474856 GCA_014843695.1 Archivesica marissinica | reverse complement strand
TTAACAAAAATAGTGATTTCAACTTATCGACAAAGACAACTTATCAGCAAAGACAACTTATCAGCAAGACAAATTATCGACAAAGACAACTTATCAACAACGACCACTTACCAATAACGACCACTTATCAATAACGACCAGGTATTGGCTAATCCCGTGTGTTGTCTTTATAGACCGGCTATGCTGCAGCATATAGGAAACAATAATGACGATAATAATAATAATAATAATAATAATAATAATAATAATAATAATAATAATAATAATAAAAACATTATTTAGCTGGAGAACTCAATGTAGTGAATGATTCATGATCTGTTATTGTAAGACATATCTACATATATACGAAGTATACCGTAATCTCAACAAAAGTAGTGGTCGAATAGTATTCTGTACAATAAGTCAAAACTCACACCCCCCCCCCCAATGTTGCAGGTTGGAAATTGAGAGTAGTCATATGATCTAAGCAGTTGGTGCAACATTAAACGCCATTTACAACAACAGCAACAGCAACAACGACAACAACAACGACGACGACGACGACGACGACGACGACGACGACAACAACAGCAACAACAACAACAACAACAACAACAACAACAACAACAACAACAACGTCAACAACAACAACGACAACGACGACAACGACGACAACAACAACAACAACAACATCAAAACTCATAACGAAATCGACCATAATCCCTATAGTGTCTCCATGATTAGCAATTGTGTGGCCAGTTATAAAAGGTCAAGTTCACGAGATGACCTTGACACGAACTTATTATTTTTAATCAAAATACAATATCAGATTCGGTTCAGAGAATTCCGGTTCTCAAGCTCAGTGTACAGTAAGATCAGTATATTATTCTCTTTTCGTTGTGCGGGAAACCAGTCTACGGTCAAGGTCACAGTGACATTGATTGAAAGGAAACATTAGTTTCGATCATGAATTCCTGATCGGTGGGACCTTTGGTACTCAGGCTTGGAGGGCAGATTGGCAATGTCCGTAGACTACCTATGATGCTTTTTGGATCAGTAGGTCTATTTGCCAAGGTCATGGTGTCCTTGCGATCTAACTATTGATCAATTGGACATTCGATATGGGTCAACGGGTCAAGGTCGCGATTACCTTGGAAACCATTATCCAGACAATTACTCGAGGTCGGTTGGATCACAGGTCCTCGCTCTTAATACTCTTATTGGTCGTCCACAGGTAAACGTAACACTGTGTGGCTTGCGTTTATTTATCGTTTATTTATCGTTTATTTATCGTTTATTTATTGTCGCCACCGGAATGAGCGACGCCTTCTGAAGATATTAGTCATTTTAGATTTTGGAGGATAGTGCAATGATACAGAGAGAGACCCATTCCAAAGTATCCCCTGGTTCTTTTACGCACGGTGTAAAGCACGCCCCACGAGACTTTGGAGGATAGTGCATGGTACAGAGAGAGACCCATTCCAGAGTCTCCTCTGGTTCTTTTACGCGCACGGTGTAAAGCACCGACACGATACCTCGGTTTAACGTCCCATCTGAAAGAATGTTAATATTATTATGGTCAGACGGGGGGATCGAACCTGCGACCCCTGGATTCGCAACCCAGCGTGCTAACAACTGGATTAGTGACCAATCTGTTCAAGGACATTAGTTGAACCTTATTTATTTTGTGGAGGCGTTGTGTTCATGTATCCACCCGGCAACGGCCTTGGTTACTCGCGCTTCCATCTTTCGGATGAAATCCAAAACGAGGCCATTGCGTATTGAACTGTTGTTGAGCGTATCGTGTTCTGCAGATACTGTAAATCTTCCATCACTGCTGTGTCCATTCTTATATCTTGAATTCAAATAAAAAATCTGATCAATAATTATTCCATTGGAGATTCGTATTCATGATATTTTTTCACGATGATTGAATTTGATTAAATTTAGTCATCATATAAAGTCAGTGAGTTCTAATCGATATGTTTGTTTGATGTTTCACAACGAATTCAATTTTATGTCAGTAAATTAACTGGAATATGGAGAGATTTTAGTTCATTTACGCATTCAACAACTGAGAACAGTTCAAATGAGTATTGTTTATAGAAATCAATGGCATTTGCCATCAATAACTCGTGATGATCCAGCTAAATTTATCATTAAATTCTTTAAAACAAGGATTTACAGAAGCGTTATGTTGCTTTCATTGCATTATTTTCAAACACAATCGCAGCTAATTCATAAAGTAAACGCACACCAGTTGTGTAAGAAGGGTGGAAAAACAACACCCACACAAACTGTAGGCTGTAACGTGTTTGTCCTCTAGCGTCAACGTAGCTACGTTATGCGTAGTCATGCCATAACACCGTACTACGCGTGTTGTTTACTGCAATAAAAGGTCAACGTAGTTACGTTATGCGTAGTCATGCATTAACACCTTACTGCGCGTGTTTTGTTCTGCATAAACGTCAACGTAGCTACGTTATGCGTAGTCACGCAATTACACCGTACTGCGCATGTTGTGTACTGCGTCGGCGTAGCTACGGTATGCGTAGTCACGCACTAACACCGTACTGCGCATGTTGTGTACTGAGTCAGCATAGCTACGGTATGCGTAGTCACGTACTAACACCGTACTGCGCATGTTGTGTACTGAGTCAGCGTAGCTACGGTATGCGTAGTCACGTACTAACACCGTACTGCGCATGTTGTGTAGTCACGCACTTACTCCGTACTGGCATGTTGTGTACTGAGTCAGCGTAGCTACGGTATGCGTAGTCACGCACTAACACCGTACTGGCATGTTGTGTACTGAGTCAGCGTAGCTACGGTATGCGTAGTCACACACTAACACCGTACCGCGCATGTTGTGTACTGCGTCAGCGTAGCTACGGTATGCGTAGTAACGCACTAATACCGTACCGCGCATGTTGTGTACTGCGTCAGCGTAGCTACGGTATGCGTAGTCACGCACTAACACCGTACTGCGCATGTTGTGTACTGCGTCAGCGTAGCTACGGTATGCGTAGTCACGCACTAACACCGTACTGCGCACGTTGTGTACTGCGTCAGCGTAGCTACGGTATGCGTAGTTACGCACTAACACCGTACTGCGCATGTTGTGTACTGCGTCAGCGTAGCTACGGTATGCGTAGT
Source organism: Archivesica marissinica (assembly GCA_014843695.1). Taxonomy (NCBI): domain Eukaryota; kingdom Metazoa; phylum Mollusca; class Bivalvia; order Venerida; family Vesicomyidae; genus Archivesica; species Archivesica marissinica. Next base: position 24,471,721 of record CM026397.1, on the reverse strand, counting down.
CACGCACTAACACCGTACTGCGCATGTTGTGTACTGCGTCAGCGTAGCTACGGTATGCGTAGTCACGCACTAATACCGTACCACGCATGTTGTGTACTGCGTCAGCGTAGCTACGGTATGCGTAGTCACGCACTAACACCGTACCGCGCATGTTGTGTACTGCGTCAGCGTAGCTACGGTATGCGTAGTCACGCACTAACACCGTACTGCGCACGTTGTGTACTGCGTCAGCGTAGCTACGGTATGCGCTGTCACGCACTAACCGTACTGCGCATGTTGTGTACTGAGTCAGCGTAGCTACGGTATGCGTAGTCATACACTAACACCGTACTGCGCATGTTGTGTACTGCATAGACGTCAACGTAGCTATGTTATGCGTAGTCACGGACAAACATCGTACTGCGAATGCTGTGTACTGAGTCAACGTAGCCACGTTATGCGTAGTCCGCACTAACACCGTACCACGCATGTTTTGTACTGCGTCAACGTAGCCACACACTAACACCGTATTTTGTATGTTGTGTACAGCGTCAACGTCAACGTAGCCATGTTATGTGTAATCACGCGTCAAGTTAGCCACGTTATGTGTAATCACGCACTAAGAGAGAGAAAGTGAGAGCGAGCGAGAGAGAGCGAGAGAGAGGGAGAGAGGAGAGGAGAGAGAGAGAGAGAGAGAGAGAGAGGGAGAGAGAGAGAGAGAGGGGGTGGAGAGAGACCAGTCGTCAGGAACATACCGGGATAGTACGTGCAGATGGGGGAGCGACATACAATGCACCAATGTTAACTGCCTGGTTAGTTTTCATGCTGCCGCGGGATGACCAAAAGTGTGGCCTTCAACAGATGCCGTTTTCGGAAGTAGCTGCCATCCATCTCAGATTTGTCACCCTGGACTGGATGAAGATTCCTCATCCAGTTGTCACCTTTATCACACGATCATCAAACACTACAATAACACCATCCTGCAAGACAGCATCCAGCCAAGCCACACTTCAAATCGGAACGAATAACCGACGGTGCTATTATCTTGATTCTCGCCCACGTGGTTCGTCGGTTGCGAGTATATTGAATTTACCAGTGAGCCGACGGGTGAAGCAGTTATGATATTATGGTATTTTGAGGGCCTGTTATAACCATGCATTTGATTGGATCCGGTCAAATCACATACTGTCATTGTACTTTATTTAGTGTTATTCTCTGGAGATATACATATTCGTTGATTTGTTGTGTTTTAATTAGACATATATAGATCTACTTTCTACTTGCTACAAGCGTCCAAGATGTAGCATGCGATACAATAATTGTTGTTGTTTTTGTCGTTGTTGTTGTTGTTGTTTTCATTTCCCAACAAATAATCCCCCCAAAATCCGTGCTAGTAAGAGCAGACCTGACCCATGAAAACTTAATTACTCAATTCAGCACTCTAGCTTGGCCATTTCTAATCATTGTTGTTGTTGTTGTTTTCATTTCCCAACAAATAATCCCCACAAAATCCGTGCTAGTAAGAGCAGACCTGACCCATGAAAACTTAATTACTCAATTCAGTACTCTAGCTTGGCCATTTCTAATCATTGTTGTTGTTGTTGTTTTCATTTCCCAACAAATAATCCCCACAAAATCCGTGCTAGTAAGAGCAGACCTGACCCATGAAAACTTAATTACTCAATTCAGCAATCTAGCTTGGCCATTTCTAATCATTAGTCGCGCTTCTAGACACCGGAGCGGTTTTTATAAAGTTATAATCTCATTTGTGCTAATGTAAGTACTTGCAATTTATTGTAACCAAAGCCAAATATTAACGATAATTTCCGCAGACTTATTTCCAATTTTTTATTCACCATTCCTGCTAATTGAGTTATTCAGCCGCGGCGAGAATTTAGAATTACTTTATAATGCTTTGTCCGGGAGAATTTTTGAAAAACAAGAATAATTGAAAAATCTATCTACTCCGGACAGCGGCGATATTCCATTAGCGATCTATAAAAAGAATGATGGCGTAGAAGTGACCTAGGGCTTCGGTAAATCAAATTTCAGTCCAAGACCAGGGACATTGATCACTGCAATTGATTTTAACAGTCCTAGGAGTGACCTTTCTTTTCGGCCTTAAATTATACTTCTGACTATTTTATTACATTTAATGTTCCATTATGACCGGTTTCCATGGTAACACAGAATGATGGATATTCGACACGAAATTCGCCAGTGTATATTTTATCATCATATTGGTCAGTTCCATCGATTTTCATTTTTTTAGCATTAAGGACTTAGAAGAGGAGAATCTGACTAAATTGTGAGGGGATATTTGTCATTTCCAATACACTAGCGGCTCTGGTCAATACAAAGTTTTAATGCGGCCATGGTTCGGCGAACTGGCCGCCAATGCGAGTTCCATTTAAGAGGTGGTATATTATTTAGGGAGTATTTGTTTATGACAAGAGAATCTTGCCATTGTCTGGAACTGTGTGTGTTTTACGTTTATTTATCGTCGCTACCGGTTGTCCATATGAGCGACGCCTCCTGAAGAGATTAGTCATTTTAGATTGTTGGAGGATAGTGCAATGATACAGACAGATACCCATTCCAGAGTCTCTTGTGGTTCTTTTACGTGCACGGTGTAAAGCACCGACACGAAACCTCGGTTTAACGTCCCATCTGAAAGACTGTTAATTTTATTACGGTCAGACGGGGGATCGAACCTGCGATCCCAGGATTACCAGTCAAGCGTGTTACCACTGGACTACATATCCGTTTGTTGTCTGGAGTTGTAGCGTAACTGGTGAGCGAAGCGAGGGCATGCTCTATGACTTGTTTGGCATAGCATGCAGTAAGATGGCGGGACAACGCCACTGTCGCCTTGATTTAAGGATCGCGTTTGAACATGCCACGTTACTTTATAACTTCAGAGCAGGATCGTGTTTGAACCTGTCATGTTGCTTTATAGCTTCAGAGCAGGATCGTGTTTGAACCTGCCACGTTGATTTATAACTTCAGAGCAGGATCGTGTTTGAACCTGTCACGTTGCTTTATAACTTCAAGGCAATATCGTGTTTGAATCAGTCACGTTGCTTTATAGCTTCAAGGCAAGATCGTGTTTTAACCTGTCACGTTGCTTTATAGCTTCAAAGGCAATATCGTGTTTTAACCTGTCACGTTGCTTTATAGCTTCAAGGCAATATCGTGTTTGAACCAGTCACGTTGCTTTATAACTTCAAGGCAATATCGTGTTTGAATCGGTCACGTTGCTTTATAGCTTCAAGGCAATATCGTGTTTAAACCAGTCACGTTGCTTTATAGCTTCAGAGCAGGATCGTGTTTGAACATGTCACGTTGCTTTATAACTTCAGAGCAGGATCGTGTTTGAACCTGTCACGTTGCTTTATAACTTCAAGGCAATAACGTGTCTGAATCAGTCACGTTGCTTTATAGCTTCAAGGCAAGATCGTGTATGAACCAGTCACGTTGCTTTATAACTTCAAGGCAATATCGTGTTTGAATCGGTCACGTTGCTTTATAGCTTCAAGGCAAGATCGTGTTTGAACCAGTCACGTTGCTTTATAACTTCAAGGCAATATCGTGTTTGAATCGGTCACGTTGCTTTATAGCTTCAGGGCAATATCGTGTTTAAACCAGTCACGTTGCTTTATAGCTTCAGAGCAGGATCGTGTTTGAATCGGTCACGTTGCTTTATAGCTTCAAGGCAATGTCGTGTTTGAACCGGTCACGTTGCTTTATAGCTTCAATGCAAGATCGTGTTTGAACCGGTCAAGTTGTTTTATAACGTCAAGGCAAGATAGTGTTTTAACAGGTCAGCTTGCTTTATAACGTCAGGGTAAGATCGTATTTGAACCTGTCACGTTGCTTTATAGCTCCAAGGCAAGATCGTGTTTGAACATGTCACGTTGCTTTATAGCTTCAAGGCAAGATCGTGTTTGAACCTGTCACGTTGCTTTATAACTTCAGAGCAGGATCGTGTTTTAACCTGTCACGTTGCTTTATAACTTCAAGGCAATATCGTGTTTGAATCAGTCACGTTGCTTTATAGCTTCAAGACAAGATCGTGTTTGAACCTGTCACGTTGCTTTATAGCTTCAAGGCAAGCTCGTGTTTGAACCTGTCACGTTGCTTTATAGCTTCAAGGCAAGACCGTGTTTGAATCAGTCACGTTGCTTTATTACTTCAAGGCAAGATCGTGTTTGAACATGTCACGTTGCTTTATTACTTCAAGGCAATATCGTGTTTGAACCTGTCACGTTGCTTTATAGCTTCAAGGCAAGATCGTGTTTGAATCAGTCACGTTGCTTTATTACTTCAAGGCAAGATCGTGTTTGAACCGGTCACGTTGCTTTATTACTTCAATGCAATATCGTGTTTGAACCTGTCACGTTGCTTTATAGCTTCAATGCAATATCGTGTTTGAACCTGTCACGTTGCTTTATAGCTTCAAGGCAAGATCGTGTTTGAACCTGTCACGTTGCTTTATTACTTCAAGGCAATATCGTGTTTGAACCTGTCACGTTGCTTTATAGCTTCAAGGCAAGATCGTGTTTGAACCTGTCACGTTGCTTTATTACTTCAAGGCAATATCGTGTTTGAACCGATCACGTTGCTTTATTACTTCAAGGCAAGATCGTGTTGAATCAGTCACGTTGCTTTATTACTTCAAGGCAAGATCGTGTTTGAACCGGTCACGTTGCTTTATTACTTCAAGGCAATATCGTGTTTGAACCTGTCACGTTGCTTTATAGCTTCAAGGCAAGATCGTGTTTGAACCTGTCACGTTGCTTTATAGCTTCAAGGCAAGATCGTGTTTGAACCTGTCACGTTGCTTTATAGCTTCAAGGCAATATCGTGTTTGAACCTGTCACGTTGCTTTATAGCTTCAAGGCAATATCGTGTTTGAACCTGTCACGTTGCTTTATTACTTCAAGGCAAGATCGTGTTTGAACCTGTCACGTTGCTTTATAGCTTCAAGGCAAGATCGTGTTTGAACCTGACACGTTGCTTTATTACTTCAAGGCAATATCGTGTTTGAACCTGTCACGTTGCTTTATAGCTTCAAGGCAAGATCGTGTTTGAACCTGTCACGTTGCTTTATAGCTTCAAGGCAATATCGTGATGGCATTATCACGTTGCATTAAGTCTGCATGCACTATATGGCTTGTAAATATTCCCCCTTTGCTTTAGAATACAATTTTATTTAAGCACGATTGCGAAACAAGCTCTTACAATTTATATTAAACACTCTCGAGACTTCATTTCTGATGGAATCCATCGCCACCAGGGAGAGAGAAGAGGCAATGTGTACTTGCGGCTATAGATGTGCGTGAACGCCGGGCCTTTCGCAACTGAAGCGAATGCTCTACCACTGCGCTATCACGACGTCCTTCCTATTGGTGGCGTGTTTCAGGTTGCTTTTAGAATAGCATAGATCAACAACATAGTTGTGCCACCACACCCGCACGGAATATTTGGATTGTAGCGGTCTTTTGGAGTTACCAGCGATCTATGGCCGCTATATAGCTGTATATGTATAAAGTAAAGTAACGAAAAGTGTTTCCTTATTATAGTGTGGCCCCTATTGAAAGAGTCAGCCATTTCTGACTTATGAGACTCCTCATTGAAGGCCAGGTGTCAGGCTGTCGATAATGATTATTTAACTAGCTCACCAACCGTCCATATCTGAATGAACTCCTAACGAGGCTCGAACCATCGACCTTCCGCTCCGTAGGCGGGCACCTTAACCACTAGGCCACGGAGGCGGTACAGTGCAATGGAGCGACAAGCAATCTATGACCGCTAAGTAACTATATAGAGTAGCATCGAGTAGTAGCATCGAGCAATATGTTAATACCGAGCAGTAGCATCGAAACATCGAGCAGTAACATCGAGCAGTAACAGCAAGCAGTAGCATCGAGCAATATGTTAATACCGAGCAGTAGCATCGAAACATCGAGCAGTAACATCGAGCAGTAACAGCAAGCAGTAACATCAAGCAATAACATCGAGCAGTAACATCGAGCAGTACACAACAGCAAGCAGTAACATCAAGCAATAACATCGAGCAGTAGCATCGAGCAGTAGCAGCAAGCAGTAACATCAAGCAATAACATCGAGCAGTAGCATCGAGCAGTAGCAGCAAGCAGTAACATCAAGCAATAACATCGAGCAGTAGCATCGAGCAGTAGCAGCAAGCAGTAACATCAAGAAATAACATCGAGCAGTAGCATCGAGCAGTAGCAGCAAGCAGTAACATCAAGCAATAACATCGAGCAGTAGCATCGAGCAGTAGCAGCAAGCAGTAACATCAAGCAATAACATCGAGCAGTAGCAGCAAGCAGTAACATCAAGCAATAACAGCAAGCAGTAACATCAAGCAATAACATCAAGCAGTAACATCGAGCAGTAACAGCAAGCAGTAACATCAAGCAATAACATCGAGCAATATGTTAATACCGAGCAGTAGCATCGAAACATCGAGCAGTAACATCGAGCAATAACATCGAGCAATAGCATCGAGCAATATGCTAATTTTGAGCAGTAACATCGAGACGTAACATCGAGTAGTGACATCAAGCAATAACATCGAGCAGTAGCATCGAGCAGTAACAGCAAGCAGTAGCATCGAGCAGTAGCATCGAGCAATATGTTAATACCGAGCAGTAGCATCGAAATATCGAGCAGTAACATCGAGCAGTAGCAGCAAGCAGTAACATCAAGCAATAACATCGAGCAGTAGCAGCAAGCAGTAACATCAAGCAATAACATCGAGCAGTAACATCGAGCAGTAGCAGCAAGCAGTAACATCAAGCATAACATCGAGCAGTAGCAGCAAGCAGTAACATCAGCAAAACACACAACACAGCAGTAACATCGAGCAGTAACATCGAGCAGTAGCAGCAAGCAGTAACATCAAGCAATAACATCGAGCAGTAACATCGAGCAGTAGCAGCAAGCAGTAACATCAAGCAATAACATCGAGCAGTAGCATCGAGCAGTAGCAGCAAGCAATAACATCGAGCAATAACATCGAGCAGTAGCAGCAAGCAGTAACATCAAGCAATAACATCGAGCAGTAGCATCGAGCAGTAGCAGCAAGCAATAACATCGAGCAGTAGCAGCAAGCAGTAACATCAAGCAATAACATCGAGCAGTAACATCGAGCAGTAGCAGCAAGCAGTAACATCAAGCAATAACATCGAGCAGTAGCATCGAGCAGTAACAACGAGCAAAGTAACATCGAGCAGTAACATCAAGCAGTAACATCGAGCAGTAACATCAAGCAGTAACATCGAGCAGTAACATCGAGCAGTAGCATCGAGCAGTAGCAGCAAGCAGTAACATCAAGCAATAACATCGAGCAGTAGCAGCAAGCAGTAACATCAAGCAATAACAGCAAGCAGTAACATCAAGCAATAACATCAAGCAGTAACATCGAGCAGTAACAGCAAGCAGTAACATCAAGCAATAACATCGAGCAATATGTTAATACCGAGCAGTAGCATCGAAACATCGAGCAGTAACATCGAGCAATAACATCGAGCAATAGCATCGAGCAATATGCTAATTTTGAGCAGTAACATCGAGACGTAACATCGAGTAGTGACATCAAGCAATAACATCGAGCAGTAGCATCGAGCAGTAACAGCAAGCAGTAGCATCGAGCAGTAGCATCGAGCAATATGTTAATACCGAGCAGTAGCATCGAAATATCGAGCAGTAACATCGAGCAGTAGCAGCAAGCAGTAACATCAAGCAATAACATCGAGCAGTAGCAGCAAGCAGTAACATCAAGCAATAACATCGAGCAGTAACATCGAGCAGTAGCAGCAAGCAGTAACATCAAGCAATAACATCGAGCAGTAGCAGCAAGCAGTAACATCAAGCAATAACATCGAGCAGTAACATCGAGCAGTAGCAGCAAGCAGTAACATCAAGCAATAACATCGAGCAGTAACATCGAGCAGTAACAGCAAGCAGTAGCATCGAGCAATATGTTAATACCGAGCAGTAGCATCGAAACATCGAGCAGTAACATCGAGCAATAACATCGAGCAATAGCATCGAGCAATATGCTAATTTTGAGCAGTAACATCGAGCAGTAGCATCTAGCAATAACATCGAGCAATAACATCGAGCAGTAGCATTGAGCAGTAGCATGGAGCATTATGCTAATACCGAGCAGTAGCATTGAAACATCGAGCAATAGCATCGAGCGATATGCTTATACCGAGCAGTAACATCGAGAAGTAACATCGAGTAGTGACATCAAGCAATAACATCGAGCAGTAACATCGAGCAATAACATCAAGCAGTAGCATCGAGCAATAACATCGAGCAGTAGCATCGAGCAATAACATCGAGCAGTAACATCGAGCAATAACATCGAGCAGTAACATCGAGTAGTGACATCAAGCAATAACATCGAGCAGTAACATCGAGCAATAACATCGAGCAGTAGCATCGAGCAATAACATCGAGCAGTAACATCGAGCAATAAAATCGAGCAGTAAAATCGAGCAGTAGCATCGAGCAGTAACATCGAGCAATAACATCGAGCAGTAGCATCGAGCAATAACATCGAGCAGTAACATCGAACAATAAAATCGAGCAGTAGCATCGAGCAGTAACATCAAGCAGAAGCATCGAGCAATAACATCGAGCAATAACATCGAGCAGTAACATCGAGCAGTAGCATCGAGCAGTAACAGCAAGCAGTAGCATCAAGCAATAACATCGAGCAGTAACATCGAGCAGTAGCAGCAAGCAGTAACATCAAGCAATAACATCGAGCAGTAACATCGAGCAGTAGCAGCAAGCAGTAGCATGGAGCATTATGCTAATACCGAGCAGTAGCATTGAAACATCGAGCAATAGCATCGAGCAATATGTTTATACCGAGCAGTAACATAGAGAAGTAACATCGAGCAATATGCTAGTACCGAGCAGTAACATCGAGAAGTAACATCGAGTAGTGACATCAAGCAATAACATCGAGCAGTAGCATCGAGCAGTAACAGCAAGCAGTAGCATCGAGCAATAACATCGAGCAATAATATCGAGCAATAACATCGAGCAGTAGCATCGAGCAATAACATCGAGCAGTAACATCGAGCAATAACATCGAGCAGTAGCATCGAGCAATAACATCGAGCAATAACATCGAGCAATAACATCGAGCAGTAGCATCGAGCAATAACATCGAGCAGTAACATCGAGCAATAACATCGAGCAGTAACATCGAGCAATAACATCGAGCAGTAGCATCGAGCAATAACATCGAGCAATAACATCAAGCAGTAACATCGAGCAGTAACAGCAAGCAGTAGCATCGAGCAATAACATCGAGCAGTAGCATCGAGCAGTAGCAGCAAGCAGTAACATCGAGCAATAACATCGAGCAGTAGCATCGAGCAGTAACAGCAAGCAGTAGCATCGAGCAATAACATCGAGCAATAATATCGAGCAATAACATCGAGCAGTAGCATCGAGCAATAACATCGAGCAGTAACATCGAGCAATAACATCGAGCAGTAGCATCGAGCAATAACATCGAGCAATAACATCGAGCAATAACATCGAGCAGTAGCATCGAGCAATAACATCGAGCAGTAACATCGAGCAATAACATCGAGCAGTAACATCGAGCAATAACATCGAGCAGTAGCATCGAGCAATAACATCGAGCAATAACATCAAGCAGTAACATCGAGCAGTAACAGCAAGCAGTAGCATCGAGCAATAACATCGAGCAGTAGCATCGAGCAGTAGCAGCAAGCAGTAACATCGAGCAATAACATCGAGCAGTAGCATCGAGCAGTAACATCAAGCAGTAGCATCGAGCATTAACATCGAGCAGTAGCAGCAAGCAGTAACATCGAGCAATAACATCGAGCAATAACATCGAGCAGTAACATCGAGCAGTAACATCGAGCAGTAGCAGCAAGCAGTAACATCGAGCCATAACATCGAGCAGTAGCATCGAGCAGTAGCAGCAAGCAGTAACATCGAGCAATAACATCGAGCAGTAGCATCGAGCAGTAGCAGCAAGCAATAACATCGAGCAATAACATCGAGCAGTAGCAGCAAGCAGTAACATCGAGCAATAACATCGAGCAGTAGCATCGAGCAGTAGCAGCAAGCAATAACATCGAGCAGTAGCAGCAAGCAGTAACATCGAGCAATAACATCGAGCAGTAGCATCGAGCAATAACATCGAGCAGTAACATCGAGCAGTAACATCAAGCAGTAACATCGAGCAGTAACAACGAGCAATAGGCTAACATCGAGCAGTAACATCAAGCAGTAACATCGAGCAGTAACATCAAGCAGTAACATCGAGCAGTAACATCGAGCAATAGGCTAACATCGAACAGTAACATCGAGAAATAACATCGAGCAGCAGCAACTAACAGTATCACCAAACAAATAACAGTAGCAATATGCAGGAGCAAATAGCAGTAGCAATTTGCAGGAGCGAATAACAGTAGCAAATAACAGTAGCAATATGCAGGAGCAAATAGCAGTAGCAATTTGCAGGAGCGAATAACAGTAGCAATTTGCAGGAGCAAATAACAGTAGCAATATGCAGGCGCAAATAACAGTAGCAAATAACAGTAGCAATATGCAGGAGCAAATAACAGTAGCAATTTGCAGGAGCAAATAACAGTAGCAATTTGCAGGAGCAAATAACAGTTTCAAATTACAGTAGCAATATGCAGGAGCAAATAACAGTAGCAATATGCAGGAGCAAATAACAGTAGCAATTTGCAGGAGCAAATAACAGTAGCAATGTGCAGTAGCAAATAACAGTAGCAATGTGCAGGAGCAAATAACAGTAGCAATGTGCAGGAGCAAATAACAGTAGCAATATGCAGGAGCGAATAACAGTAGTAATTTGCAGGAGCGAATGACAGTAGCAAATAACAGTAGCAAATAACAGTAGCAATTTGCAGGAGCAAATAACAGTAGGATTATGCAGGAGCAAATAACAGTAGCAATATGCAGGAGCAAATAACAGTAGCAAAGAGCGTGAGCAAATAACAGTAGCAATATGCAGGAGCAAATAACAGTAGCAATTTGCAGGAGCAAATAACAGTAGCAATATGCAGGAGCAAATAACAGTAGCAATATGCAGGAGCGAATAACAGTAGCAATTTGCAGGAGCGAATGACAGTAGCAAATAACAGTAGCAAATAACAGTAGCAATTTGCAGGAGCAAATAACAGTAGCAATATGCAGGAGCACATAACAGTAGCAATATGCAGGAGCGAATAACAGTAGCAATTTGCAGGAGCGAATGACAGTAGCAAATAACAGTAGCAATTTGCAGGAGCAAATAACAGTAGCATTATGCAGGAGCAAATAACAGTAGCAATATGCAGGAGCAAATAACAGTAGCAATATGTAGGAGCAAATAACAGTAGCAAAGAGCGTGAGCAAATAACAGTAGCAATATGCAGGAGCAAATAACAGTAGCAATTTGCAGGAGCAAATAACAGTAGCAATATGCAGGAGCAAATAACAGTAGCAATATGCAGGAACAAATAACAGTAGCAATTTGCAGGAGCAAATAACGGTAGCAATATGCAGGAGCAAATAACAGTAGCAATTTGCAGGAGCAAATAACAGTAGCAATATGCAGGAGCAAATAACAGTAGCAATTTGAAGGAGCAAATAACAGTAGCAATATGCAGGAGCAAATAACAGTAGCAATATGCAGGAGCGAATAACAGTAGCAATTTGCAGGAGTAAATAACAGTAGCAATGTGCAGGAGCAAATAACAGTAGCAATATGCAGGAGCAAATAACAGTAGCAGTATGCAGGAGCGAATAACAATAGCAATTTGCAGGAGCGAATGACAGTAGCAATATGCAGGAGCAAATAACAGTAGCAATTTGCAGAAGCAAATAACAGTAGCAATTTGCAGGAGCAAATAACAGTAGCAATATGCAGGAGCAAATAACAGTAGCAATATGCAGGAGCGAATAACAGTAGCAATTTGCAGGAGCGAAAAACAGTAGCAAATAACAGTAGCAATTTGCAGGAGCAAATAACAGTAGCAATATGCAGGAGCAAATAGCAGGAGCAAATATGCAGGAGCAAATAACAGTAGCAATTTGCAGGAGCAAATAACAGTAGCAATATTCAGGAGCAAATAACTGTAGCAATTTGCAGGAACAAATAACAGTAGCAATATGCAGGAGCAAATAACAGTAGCAATTTGCAGGAGCAAATAACAGTAGCAATATGCAGGAGCGAATAACAGTAGCAATATGCAGGAGCGAATAACAGTAGCAATTTGCAGGAGCGAATAACAGTAGCAAATAACAGTAGCAAATAACAGTAGCAATTTGCAGGAGCAAATAACAGTAGCAATATGCAGGAGCAAATAACAGTAGCAATATGCAGGAGCAAATAGCAGGAGCAAATATGCAGGAGCAAATAACAGTAGCAATTTGCAGGAGCAAATAACAGTAGCATTATGCAGGAGCAAATAAATGTAGCAATATGCAGGAGCAAATAACAGTAGCAAAGAGCGTGAGCAAATAACAGTAGCAATATGCAGGAGCAAATAACAGTAGCAATTTGCAGGAGCAAATAACAGTAGCAATATGCAGGAGCAAATAACAGTAGCAATATGCAGGAGCGAATAACAGTAGCAATTTGCAGGAGCGAATGACAGTAGCAAATAACAGTAGCAAATAACAGTAGCAAATAACAGTAGCAATTTGCAGGAGCAAATAACAGTAGCAATATGCAGGAGCACATAACAGTAGCAATATGCAGGAGCGAATAACAGTAGCAATTTGCAGGAGCGAATGACAGTAGCAAATAACAGTAGCAATTTGCAGGAGCAAATAACAGTAGCATTATGCAGGAGCAAATAACAGTAGCAATATGCAGGAGCAAATAACAGTAGCAATATGTAGGAGCAAATAATTGTAGCAAAGAGCGTGAGCAAATAACAGTAGCAATATGCAGGAGCAAATAACAGTAGCAATTTGCAGGAGCAAATAACAGTAGCAATATGCAGGAGCAAATAACAGTAGCAATATGCAGGAACAAATAACAGTAGCAATTTGCAGGAGCAAATAACGGTAGCAATATGCAGGAGCAAATAACAGTAGCAATTTGCAGGAGCAAATAACAGTAGCAATATGCAGGAGCAAATAACAGTAGCAATTTGAAGGAGCAAATAACAGTAGCAATATGCAGGAGCAAATAACAGTAGCAATATGCAGGAGCGAATAACAGTAGCAATTTGCAGGAGCAAATAACAGTAGCAATGTGCAGGAGCAAATAACAGTAGCAATATGCAGGAGCGAATATCAATAGCAATTTGCAGGAGCGAATGACAGTAGCAATATGCAGGAGCAAATAACAGTAGCAATTTGCAGAAGCAAATAACAGTAGCAATTTGCAGGAGCAAATAACAGTAGCAATATGCAGGAGCAAATAGCAGGAGCAAATATGCAGGAGCAAATAACAGTAGCAATTTGCAGGAGCAAATAACAGTAGCAATATTCAGGAGCAAATAACAGTAGCAATTTGCAGGAACAAATAACAGTAGCAATATGCAGGAGCAAATAACAGTAGCAATTTGCAGGAGCAAATAACAGTAGCAATATGCAGGAGCAAATAACAGTAGCAATATGCAGGAGCGAATAACAGTAGCAATTTGCAGGAGCAAATAACAGTAGCAATTTGCAGGAGCAAATAACAGTATCAATATGCAGGAGCAAATAACAGTAGCAATATGCAGGAGCGAATAACAGTAGCAATATGCAGGAGCGAATAACAATAGCAATTTGCAGGAGCGAATGACAGTAGCAATATGCAGGAGCAAATAACAGTAGCAATTTGCAGAAGCAAATAACAGTAGCAATTTGCAGGAGCAAATAACAGTAGCAATATGCAGGAGCAAATAACAGTAGCAATATGCAGGAGCGAATAACAGTAGCAATTTGCAGGAGCGAAAAACAGTAGCAAATAACAGTAGCAATTTGCAGGAGCAAATAACAGTAGCAATATGCAGGAGCAAATAGCAGGAGCAAATATGCAGGAGCAAATAACAGTAGCAATTTGCAGGAGCAAATAACAGTAGCAATATTCAGGAGCAAATAACTGTAGCAATTTGCAGGAACAAATAACAGTAGCAATATGCAGGAGCAAATAACAGTAGCAATTTGCAGGAGCAAATAACAGTAGCAATATGCAGGAGCGAATAACAGTAGCAATATGCAGGAGCGAATAACAGTAGCAATTTGCAGGAGCGAATAACAGTAGCAAATAAAAGTAGCAAATAACAGTAGCAATTTGCAGGAGCAAATAACAGTAGCAATATGCAGGAGCAAATAACAGTAGCAATATGCAGGAGCAAATAGCAGGAGCAAATATGCAGGAGCAAATAACAGTAGCAATTTGCAGGAGCAAATAACAGTAGCATTATGCAGGAGCAAATAAATGTAGCAATATGCAGGAGCAAATAACAGTAGCAAAGAGCGTGAGCAAATAACAGTAGCAATATGCAGGAGCAAATAACAGTAGCAATTTGCAGGAGCAAATAACAGTAGCAATATGCAGGAGCAAATAACAGTAGCAATATGCAGGAGCGAATAACAGTAGCAATTTGCAGGAGCGAATGACAGTAGCAAATAACAGTAGCAAATAACAGTAGCAAATAACAGTAGCAATTTGCAGGAGCAAATAACAGTAGCAATATGCAGGAGCACATAACAGTAGCAATATGCAGGAGCGAATAACAGTAGCAATTTGCAGGAGCGAATGACAGTAGCAAATAACAGTAGCAATTTGCAGGAGCAAATAACAGTAGCATTATGCAGGAGCAAATAACAGTAGCAATATGCAGGAGCAAATAACAGTAGCAATATGTAGGAGCAAATAATTGTAGCAAAGAGCGTAAGCAAATAACAGTAGCAATATGCAGGAGCAAATAATAGTAGCAATTTGCAGGAGCAAATAACAGTAGCAATATGCAGGAGCAAATAACAGTAGCAATATGCAGGAACAAATAACAGTAGCAATTTGCAGGAGCAAATAACGGTAGCAATATGCAGGAGCAAATAACAGTAGCAATTTGCAGGAGCAAATAACAGTAGCAATATGCAGGAGCAAATAACAGTAGCAATTTGAAGGAGCAAATAACAGTAGCAATATGCAGGAGCAAATAACAGTAGCAATATGCAGGAGCGAATAACAGTAGCAATTTGCAGGAGCAAATAACAGTAGCAATGTGCAGGAGCAAATAACAGTAGCAATATGCAGGAGCGAATATCAATAGCAATTTGCAGGAGCGAATGACAGTAGCAATATGCAGGAGCAAATAACAGTAGCAATTTGCAGAAGCAAATAACAGTAGCAATTTGCAGGAGCAAATAACAGTAGCAATATGCAGGAGCAAATAGCAGGAGCAAATATGCAGGAGCAAATAACAGTAGCAATTTGCAGGAGCAAATAACAGTAGCAATATTCAGGAGCAAATAACAGTAGCAATTTGCAGGAACAAATAACAGTAGCAATATGCAGGAGCAAATAACAGTAGCAATTTGCAGGAGCAAATAACAGTAGCAATATGCAGGAGCAAATAACAGTAGCAATATGCAGGAGCGAATAACAGTAGCAATTTGCAGGAGCAAATAACAGTAGCAATTTGCAGGAGCAAATAACAGTATCAATATGCAGGAGCAAATAACAGTAGCAATATGCAGGAGCGAATAACAGTAGCAATATGCAGGAGCGAATAACAGTAGCAATATGCAGGAGCGAATAACAGTAGCAATTTGTAGGAGCGAATAACAGTAGCAAATAACAGTAGCAAATAACAGTAGCAATTTGCAGTAGCAAATAACAGTAGCAATATGCAGGAGCAAATAACAGTAGCAATATGCAGGAGCAAATAGCAGGAGCAAATATGCAGGAGCAAATAACAGTAGCAATATGCAGGAGCAAATAACAGTAGCAATATGCAGGAGCAAATAACAGTAGCAATATGCAGGAGCAAATAACAGTAGCAATATGCAGGAGCACATAACAGTAGCAATTTGCAGGAGCAAATAACAGTAGCAATATGTAGGAGCAAATAACAGTAGCAATGTGCAGGAGCAACTAGCTGGAGCAATTTGCATGAGCAAATAACAGTAGCAATTTGCAGGAGCAAATAACAGTAGCAATATGCAGGAGCAAATAACAGTAGCAATTTGCAGGAGCAAATAACAGTAGCAATATGCAGGAGCAAATAACAGTAGCAATTTGCAGGAGCAAATAACAGTAGCAATTTGCAGGAGCAAATAACAGTAGCAATATGCAGGTGCAAATAACAGTAGCAATTTGCAGGATCAAATAACAGTAGCAATATGCAGGAGCAAATAACAGTAGCAATATGTAGGAACAAATAACAGTAGCAATATGTAGGAGCAAATAACAGTAGCAATTTGCAGGAGCAAATAAAAGTAGCAATATGCAGGAGCACATAACAGTAGCAATTTGCAGGAGCAAATAACAGTAGCAATATGCAGGAGCAAATAACAGTAGCAATTTGCAGGAGCGAATAACAGTAGCAATATGCAGGAGCGAATAACAGTAGCAATATGCAGGAGCAAATAACAGTAGCAATATGCAGGAGCGAATAACAGTAGCAATTTGCAGGAGCAAATAAAAAGTAGCAATATGCAGGAGCACATAACAGTAGCAATATGCAGGAGCAAATAACAGTAGCAATATGTAGGAGCAAATAACAGTAGCAATTTGCAGGAGCAAATAAAAGTAGCAATATGCAGGAGCACATAACAGTAGCAATATGCAGGAGCAAATAACAGTAGCAATATGCAGGAGCACATAACAGTAGCAATATGCAGGAGCGAATAACAGTAGCAATTTGCAGGAGCAAATAACAGTAGCAATATGCAGGAGCAAATAACAGTAGCAATATGCAGGAGCGAATAACAGTAGCAATTTGCAGGAGCGAAAAACAGTAGCAAATAACAGTAGCAATTTGCAGGAGCAAATAACAGTAGCAATATGCAGGAGCAAATAGCAGGAGCAAATATGCAGGAGCAAATAACAGTAGCAATTTGCAGGAGCAAATAACAGTAGCAATATTCAGGAGCAAATAACAGTAGCAATTTGCAGGAACAAATAACAGTAGCAATATGCAGGAGCAAATAACAGTAGCAATTTGCAGGAGCAAATAACAGTAGCAATATGCAGGAGCAAATAACAGTAGCAATATGCAGGAGCGAATAACAGTAGCAATTTGCAGGAGCAAATAACAGTAGCAATTTGCAGGAGCAAATAACAGTATCAATATGCAGGAGCAAATAACAGTAGCAATATGCAGGAGCGAATAACAGTAGCAATATGCAGGAGCGAATAACAGTAGCAATATGCAGGAGCGAATAACAGTAGCAATTTGCAGGAGCGAATAACAGTAGCAAATAACAGTAGCAAATAACAGTAGCAATTTGCAGGAGCAAATAACAGTAGCAATATGCAGGAGCAAATAGCAGGAGCAAATATGCAGGAGCAAATAACAGTAGCAATATGCAGGAGCAAATAACAGTAGCAATATGCAGGAGCAAATAACAGTAGCAATATGCAGGAGCAAATAACAGTAGCAATATGCAGGAGCACATAACAGTAGCAATTTGCAGGAGCAAATAACAGTAGCAATATGTAGGAGCAAATAACAGTAGCAATGTGCAGGAGCAACTAGCAGGAGCAATTTGCATGAGCAAATAACAGTAGCAATTTGCAGGAGCAAATAACAGTAGCAATATGCAGGAGCAAATAACAGTAGCAATTTGCAGGAGCAAATAACAGTAGCAATATGCAGGAGCAAATAACAGTAGCAATTTGCAGGAGCAAATAACAGTAGCAATTTGCAGGAGCAAATAACAGTAGCAATATGCAGGTGCAAATAACAGTAGCAATTTGCAGGAGCAAATAACAGTAGCAATATGCAGGAGCAAATAACAGTAGCAATATGTAGGAACAAATAACAGTAGCAATATGTAGGAGCAAATAACAGTAGCAATATGCAGGAGCAAATAACAGTAGCAATATGCAGGAGCAAATAACAGTAGCAATTTGCAGGAGCGAATAACAGTAGCAATATGCAGGAGCGAATAACAGTAGCAATATGCAGGAGCAAATAACAGTAGCAATATGCAGGAGCGAATAACAGTAGCAATATGCAGGAGCAAATAACAGTAGCAATATGTAGGAGCAAATAACAGTAGCAATTTGCAGGAGCAAATAACAGTAGCAATATGTAGGAGCAAATAACAGTAGCAATTTGCAGGAGCAAATAAAAGTAGCAATATGCAGGAGCACATAACAGTAGCAATATGCAGGAGCAAATAACAGTAGCAATTTGCAGGAGTAAATAAAAGTAGCAATATGCAGGAGCACATAACAGTAGCAATATGCAGGAGCAAATAACAGTAGCAATTTGCAGGAGCAAATAACAGTAGCAAATAGACCGAAGTTCATGAATGTTCAAGTAGGTAGCAGGGAACGTGTTAAACCCCTCATCACATTAATTTATTTTCGAATCACATCACACAAAAATATAAATTCAAAAAGCAAGTTCGCCAGGTACTTAATTAAATTCTAATGTTAAGTAATCAAACGTGCAATAAAATGCCAACAAAAGTCCAATTAAAACGCCTATACAAGGTAGTTTCAATTAAAGACATATTATGACCCAGCTTGATCTTCAAATCAAAAGAAAACAAAAACAATTATAACATGCAACATCGCAATTGAATGTGTCCATCGCGTCTGAATTGTTTGATGAGGTTTCATTAACTGTCATAAAATGTTAGAAATATCTCCATGCAAGGTGGAAATTAAATTCACTTAAAGCGATAATGGCACTGAAAAATACATGATAGTGTTTATTACAGCACACCGGAGTTGAAGTTTTCGAATTGGCTAAAACCCGTTCATTCACGGAAAATCTGATTGCGTAATTACACGGTACGAGTCCTTACCGGATTAGGTAGAGATAGATGTGTGTGAAGCTAGCAGTGATCAAGCAGTGTACTGCCATTGTATTGGTTGATATACTGCAGTGAGCGGTGTTATCTAGCAGTGAGCGACTCATTCCAGCAGTGTACTACCAGTGTATTGATATACTGCATTAAGCTTTGTAATCTAGCAGTGAGTGTCTCATTCCAGCAGTGTACTGCCAGTGTATTGATATACTGCATTGAGCGGTGTAATCTAGCAGTGAGCGACTCATTCCAGCAGTGTACTGCCAGTGTATTGATATACTGCATTGAGCGGTGTAATCTAGCAGTGAGCGACTCATTCCAGCAGTGTACTGCCAGTGTATTGATATACTGCATTGAGCGTTGTAATCTAGCAGTGAATGTCTCATTCCAGCAATGTACTGCCAGTGTATTGATATACTGCAGTAAGCGGTGTAATCTAGCAATGAGTGTCTCATTCCAGCAATGTACTGCCAGTGTATTGATATACTGCATTGAGCGGTGTAATCTAGCAATGAATGTCTCATTCCAGCAGTGTACTGCCAGTGTATTGATATACTGCAATGAGCGGTGTAATCTAGCAGTGAGAATCTCATTCCAGCAGTGTACTGCCAGTGTATTGATATACTGCAGTGGGCGGTGTAATCTAGCAATGAGTGTCTCATTCCAGCAGTGTACTGCCAGTGTATTGATATACTGCAGTAAGCGGTGTAATCTAGCAATGAGTGTCTCATTCCAGCAGTGTACTGCCAGTGTATTGATATACTGCAATGGGTGGTGTAATCTAGCAATGCGTGTCTCATTCCAGCAATGTACTGCCAGTGTATTGATATACTGCAATGAGCGGTGTAATCTAGCAGTGAGTATCTCATTCCAGCAGTGTACTGCCAGTGTATTGATATACTGCAGTGAGCGGTGTAATCTAGCAATGAGTGTCTCATTCCAGCAATGTACTGCCAGTGTATTGATATACTGCAATGAGCGGTGTAATCTAGCAGTGAGTATCTCATTCCAGCAGTGTACTGCCAGTGTATTCGTTGATATACTGCCGTGGGCGGTGTAATCTAGTAGTGAGTGTCTCATTCCAGCAGTGTACTGCTACTGTATTGATATACTGCAGTGAGCGGTGTAATCTAGCAATGAACGGTGTAATCTAGCAGTGTACTGCCAGTGTATTGATATACTACAATGAGCGGTGTAACCTAGCACTGATCGTCTCATTCCAGCAGTGTACTGCCAGTGTATTGATATACTGCAGTGAGCGGTGTAATCTAGCAGTGATCGTCTCATTCCAGCAGTGTACTGCCAGTGTATTGATATACTGCATTGAGCGGTGTAATCTAGCAGTGATTGTCTCATTCCAGCAGTGTACTGCCATTGTATTGATATACTGCATTGAGCGGTGTAATCTAGCAGTGATTGTTTCATTCCAGCAATGTACTGCCAGTGTATTGATATACTGCATTGAGCGGTGTAATCTAGCAGTGATTGTCTCATTCCAGCAGTGTACTGCCATTGTATTGATATACTGCATTGAGCGGTGTAATCTAGCAGTGATTGTTTCATTCCAGCAATGTACTGCCAGTGTATTGATATACTGCATTGAGCGGTGTAATCTAGCAGTGATTGTCTCATTCCAGCAGTGTACTGCCATTGTATTGATATACTGCATTGAGCGGTGTAATCTAGCAGTGATTGTTTCATTCCAGCAATGTACTGCCAGTGTATTGATATACTGCATTGAGCGGTGTAATCTAGCAGTGATTGTCTCATTCCAGCAGTGTACTGCCAGTGTATCACAGCTGGAATACACCATTAACTGCTGGAATACACCACTCACTGCTGGATTACACCACTAAATGCTGGATTACACCAATCACTGCTGGAATACACCACTCACTGCTGGAGTACACTACTCACTGCTTGAATACACCACTCACTGCTGGAATACACAACTCACTGCTGGAATACACCACTCACTGCTGGAATATAACACTCACTGCTGGAATATAACACTCACTGCTGGAATACACCACTCACTGCTGGAATATAACACTCACTGCTAGAATATAACACTCACTGCTGGAATACACCACTCACTGCTGGAATACACCACTCACTGCTGGAATACACCACTCACTGCTGGAATATAACACTCACTGCTGGAATATAACACTCACTGCTGGAATATAACACTCATTGCTGGAATACACCACTCACTGCTGGAATACACCACTCACTGTTGGATTACACCACTCACTGCTGGAATACACCACTCACTGCTGGAATATAACACTCACTGCTGGAATACACCACTCTCTGCTGGAATACATCACTCACTGCTGGTATATAACACTCACTGCTGGAATATAACACTCACTGCTGGAATACACCACTCACTGCTGGAATACACCACTCACTGCTGGAATACACCACTCACTGCTGGAATATAACATTCACTGTTGGAATACACCACTCACTGGTGGAATATAACATTCACTGTTGGAATACACCACTCACTGCTGGAATATAACACTCACTGCTGGAATACACCACTCTCTGCTGGAATACATCACTCACTGCTGGAATATAACACTCACTGCTGGAATATAACACTCACTGCTGGAATACACCACTTACTGCTGGAATATAACACTCACTGCTGGAATACACCACTCTCTGCTGGAATACATCACTCACTGCTGGAATATAACACTCACTGCTGGAATATAACACTCACTGCTGGAATACACCACTCACTGCTGGAATACACCACTCACTGCTGGAATACACCACTCACTGCTGGAATATAACATTCACTGTTGGAATACACCACTCACTGCTGGAATATAACATTAACTGTTGGAATACACCACTCACTGCTGGAATATAACACTCACTGCTGGAATACACCACTCTCTGCTGGAATACATCACTCACCGCTGGAATATAACACTCACTGCTGGAATATAACACTCACTGCTGGAATACACCACTCACTGCTGGAATACACCACTCACTGCTGGAATACACCACTCACTGCTGGAATATAACATTCACTGTTGGAATACACCACTCACTGCTGGAATATAACATTAACTGTTGGAATACACCACTCACTGCTGGAATATAACACTCACTGCTGGAATACACCACTCTCTGCTGGAATACATCACTCACCGCTGGAATATAACACTCACTGCTGGAATATAACACTCACTGCTGGAATACACCACTCACTGCTGGAATACACCACTCACTGCTGGAATACACCACTCACTGCTGGAATATAACATTCACTGTTGGAATACACCACTCACTGCTGGAATATAACATTCACTGTTGGAATACACCACTCACTGCTGGAATACACCACTCTCTGCTGGAATACACCACTCACTGCTGGAATATAACACTCACTGCTGGAATATAACACTCACTGCTGGAATACACCACTCACTGTTGGAATACACCACACTCTGCTGGACTACACCACTAACTGCTACATTACACTACTCACTATTGGAATACACCACTATTCAGAAGGCGTCGCTCATATGGGCAACCGGTAGCGACGATAAATAAACGTAAAACACAAATATACTGTTCTTGCCTAACCACATGTTGCTGTATGATATATGTGATTCTATCACAATAATGCTAAATAATTGAAAAACAGGTAATTGGATAAACAGTGGAATATTTGTCGAGATTTAATAATTTAATAATAATAAGATGAGAAAACGGATGATAATTAATAGCATATGGTTCAAAGGAAACACGATGAAAACAGAGGAAAACACAATTACATGGTAGTACAGAATAGCAGACATGAGATCTACATTCTTTCAAGGGGGACCTCTGTGTCCGAGTGGTTGGGGTGTAGAATATGTTGATGTGAGGAAGCTATCCAGTTGACTTGTGGATGGTCGGTGGTTCTACCAGGGTGCTGAGATAGTACGTGGGGGCACCCGGGGTCATCCTCTACCAATAGCAGGTGGATCTGATGGTCAGTCAACTTATTTACCTCGCCGCCGAGGAACCACGTGCGAGTCCCCACATACCAACCTAAGCTGTGTGTGCTACTTGATAATCAAAAAACAAACAAAACAAACAGTAAAGTATATTAATCACCTGACTGACGTGTGTGTTTTACGTTTATTTATCGTCGCTACCGGTTACCCATATGAGCGACGCCTCCTGAAGAGATTAGTCATTTTAGATTTTTGGAGGATAGTGCAATGATACAGACAGCGACCCATTCCAGAGTATCCTCTGGTTCTTATACGTGTACGGTGTGCAGCAACTACACGATACATCGGATTAAAGTCCCAGCTGAAAGACTGTTAATGTTATTAGGGTCAGACGGGGGATCGAACCTGCGATCCCTGGATTGTTACAACTGGACTACAGATCCGCCTGTTAAGAAGAGTAAACTAATAGGACTAATATATATACCGTCTCCGTGGACTAGTGGTTAAAGGGGTACGCCTACGGAACGGGAGGTCGAAGGTTCGAACCACCTCGTCAGAGGGTTGTACTGATATGGCAGGTTGATGAGCCGCCAGCTAGTTAAATAATGGTTACCGATTGCCTACCAGCCTGACGTCTGGCATACAAGCATAGGATTCGGCGGGAAGTACTGGTGTTCATAAAAAGAGGTGTCTCATAAGTCAGAAAATGGCTGGCTCTTTAAATAGGGGTGACACTATAATAAAACAAACACTTTACACGTTATTTACATTTCGGGATAAATCAGACTTTCTCTGCTAAGGGAGGTAATAGAAAAACCAGCAATGTCGCTAATGAGTTTCAAGTTTTGAAACAAGATATTTCTGACGTCAAAACTGACGAGATTACTTTTAGTTTTTCGTCTGATTCTTTTCTACATCTCGTTGCCGCGAGTTTTTCATGGTTCTTTTTTAAATATCTCATGGCAATTCAATTCCAAGAACTCACATGTCCCCTCTTTGCTTCCATACCAATACAATACAAACAATCATGAATGTTAAATTTGTTATCAATACCATTAATTGGACTTTACCGTATGTCAAACTGCTGAAATAGGAAGACAAGTGGCCAATACAATACAATGCAATACAAACAATATTCACTTATTATTTCATATCTTCGGTTACAGTTTCTTAATATTGAAAATGCCAGAAATGTGCTCGATAACAGAACACGGAATAATTCTATTGACAGTCAAATGTTGATGGATAGCCGGTATCTAATTGCATCCCGAGGCTGCCAGTCCCCCGGTTATCTTATGGACAAAACATATTTTATTTATATAAACTCCAATTTCTATCTAATACATCAAACTTATCCTCTGG
Source organism: Archivesica marissinica (assembly GCA_014843695.1). NCBI lineage: Eukaryota > Metazoa > Mollusca > Bivalvia > Venerida > Vesicomyidae > Archivesica > Archivesica marissinica. The sequence continues at coordinate 24,447,374 of CM026397.1, read as the reverse complement.
GTAGCGGTTGGCTTAAAAATCTAATTCTCCGTAGCGTAAAAAGAACACGCGGAAATTGCCTTTTATGACAACATTACTTAATGAAAGCGGCTAAGCGACCAGACCCATGTTTAATATAGCTCAAGAATTTTAGTCACGGAACCTTTGCTTGACCGGGCGCATACAATTTCCTAATACCACAGAATTTAATCTATTTATTTGGCAACGCGAGTTGTATTGCATTCTTAGAACTGAATCAAGAAAACAAAATCACGCGAAATATCATCTTCAATTTCTTTTAATGCGGCGAGAGAAGACAGTCAATAATTTGCGCTGACCAGAGCGCTAGCTCCGGACGTTTGAAACGTAAACTAATAAGTTTCATGTAAGAAAATCCATCATAACGGTTGTCTTGGCAACCATGATAATTGAACATTAAATATAATGAAATCGTGCGTAGTATAAAAGTCTCAAGAAAGCGGTTAAAATCAATATTTTTGATCAATACGGAGTGGCCATGTCACTGACCCGGCCATTCTAGGACGTTAAATTTCTGGAATTCTAGAAAATTATGTTTTCTCTGGTACGATCGTCTGTTTGTCGAGATTATTGCTTTCGAAAAAATCATGTTTTGGCGGACGATTATGACAAGATGTGAACGATAGCAGACCGAGGAAGGTCTGTGATTATTAATATGTTGAAATTAGGTTTTACGGATTGGTTTAAACATATTGTATTACAGATAAAGTGCACATTTATAAAGTACAGTGTATACACACATAATATACTTTCCGATTAAGTACCTTATACTATCATTCTTTTGTTTGTATTAAAACGAAAGCTTACACATAACTTTTTCGAATTAGTATTGAGAAGCTTTTATGTAGGCATTTCAATAAGCGTCTAGCAATATTCCAATGAGCGTTTTAATGAGTCAGACTGGAAGCCAAAGGCAGTTAATATTACCGAAAATATTGACCGGTAATATTTATTTTTATTTAAGTTTATTTAACGTCGTTACCAGTTGCCTATATGAGCGACTGGCAGTATACCTAACACCTTTCCTGGACCGGCTGGCTCCCCAGTACCTAGTGGACCAACCTCCGATAAAACCGTTAACTTTTTCATATAAAGAGACACGGTCTGAGCGGGGCTCGAACCTCTTTGCGCCATATTCAACTCAACTCAAGATATGCATGTACGCGCACGTTATTGCATCTACACACGTGTAGCGCTCAAACTTACCAATCTTAATAAATAGAACAGTAGTGTACCTACCCCACCACCATATGGGTTACTTGGAATGGTTAGTGGTTGTATCCAGTATGTTATTTTGATATTTAATATGGATTTACTGTTTGTTTCACTTCTATAGTGTCGATGTACAGTCTACAACCGTTATGTTAAAGTCGGTTATGTCGAATTCTCCGGTTATCTCGAAGTCGGATCATTGTCCCGTTTCTGACACAGTCATTGTACATATAACTGGCTTCGTTTTTTTATCGAATTTCGTTAAGTCAAACTTCGGTTATGTCGAAGTATTTTGTCCGGTCAGACGGAATTCGACATAACGGATGTATACTGTATATGTGAACTCGGAAGTAGCATTGGTAGGCACTTCAATGTTGAATACGGGAAAATAACATATTACACGCCATACACGCCCCCTGCTCCCCTGTTTTTCAACATAGGAGGACACACTCCCTATCGTTACGGATATGGTTACAATCCTACTTTGAATATGAATGGGGGTGGGGGTCATACCTAAGCAAGAATCTGATTGGTTCGGCTGAGTGTAAATCTCCGACTCAACCAATCAATTCATTTGAGCTCGAGTTTGAGATCTGAGTAAAGTTTTACAACCTCTGGTCCAGCAGATCTGTTTTACACATTGTGTTTGTTGGAACTGTTTTACACACTGTGTTTGTTGGAACTGTTTTACACACTGTGTTTGTTGGAACTGTTTTACACACTGTGTTTGTTGGAACTGTTTTACACACTGTGTTTGTTGGAACTGTTTTACACATTGTGTTTGTTGGAACTGTTTTACACACTGTGTTTGTTGGAACTGTTTTACACATTGTGTTTGTGGACTGTTTTACACACTGTGTTTGTTGGAACTGTTTTACACATTGTGTTTGTTGGAACTGTTTTACACACTGTTTGTTGGAACTGTTTTACACATTGTGTTTGTTGGAACTGTTTTACACACTGTGTTTGTTGGAACTGTTTTACACACTGTGTTTGTTGGAACTGTTTTACACATTGTGTTTGTTGGAACTGTTTTACACACTGTTTGTTGGAACTGTTTTACACATTGTGTTTGTTGGAACTGTTTTACACATTGTGTTTGTTGGAACTGTTTTACACACTGTGTTTGTTGGAACTGTTTTACACATTGTGTTTGTTGGAACTGTTTTACACACTGTTTGTTGGAACTGTTTTACACATTGTGTTTGTTGGAACTGTTTTACACATTGTGTTTGTTGGAACTGTTTTACACATTGTGTTTGTTGGAACTGTTTTACACACTGTGTTTGTTGGAACTGTTTTACACATTGTGTTTGTTGGAACTGTTTTACACACTGTGTTTGTTGGAACTGTTTTACACACTGTGTTTGTTGGAACTGTTTTACACATTGTGTTTGTTGGAACTGTTTTACACACTGTTTGTTGGAACTGTTTTACACATTGTGTTTGTTGGAACTGTTTTACACACTGTGTTTGTTGGAACTGTTTTACACATTGTGTTTGTTGGAACTGTTTTACACACTGTGTTTGTTGGAACTGTTTTACACATTGTGTTTGTTGGAACTGTTTTACACACTGTGTTTGTTGGAACTGTTTTACACATTGTGTTTGTTGGAACTGTTTTACACACTGTGTTTGTTGGAACTGTTTTACACACTGTTTGTTGGAACTGTTTTACACACTGTGTTTGTTGGAACTGTTTTACACACTGTGTTTGTTGGAACTGTTTTACACATTGTGTTTGTTGGAACTGTTTTACACATTGTGTTTGTTGGAACTGTTTTACACATTGTGTTTGTTGGAACTGTTTTACACACTGTGTTTGTTGGAACTGTTTTACACATTGTGTTTGTTGGAACTGTTTTACACATTGTGTTTGTTGGAACTGTTTTACACATTGTGTTTGTTGGAACTGTTTTACACATTGTGTTTGTTGGAACTGTTTTACACATTGTGTTTGTTGGAACTGTTTTACACATTGTGTTTGTTGGAACTGTTTTACACATTGTGTTTGTTGGAACTGTTTTACACACTGTTTGTTGGAACTGTTTTACACATTGTGTTTGTTGGAACTGTTTTACACATTGTGTTTGTTGGAACTGTTTTACACATTGTGTTTGTTGGAACTGTTTTACACACTGTGTTTGTTGGAACTGTTTTACACATTGTGTTTGTTGGAACTGTTTTACACATTGTGTTTGTTGGAACTGTTTTACACATTGTGTTTGTTGGAACTGTTTTACACACTGTTTGTTGGAACTGTTTTACACATTGTGTTTGTTGGAACTGTTTTACACATTGTGTTTGTTGGAACTGTTTTACACACTGTGTTTGTTGGAACTGTTTTACACACTGTATTTGTTGGAACTGTTTTACACACTGTGTTTGTTGGAACTGTTTTACACACTGTGTTTGTTGGAACTGTTTTACACACTGTTTGTTGGAACTGTTTTACACACTGTTTGTTGGAACTGTTTTACACACTGTGTTTGTTGGAACTGTTTTACACACTGTTTGTTGGAACTGTTTTACACACTGTGTTTGTTGGAACTGTTTTACACACTGTGTTTGTTGGAACTGTTTTACACACTGTGTTTGTTGGAACTGTTTTACACACTGTGTTTGTTGGAACTGTTTTACACACTGTTTGTTGGAACTGTTTTACACACTGTTTGTTGGAACTGTTTTACACATTGTGTTTGTTGGAACTGTTTTACACATTGTGTTTGTTGGAACTGTTTTACACACTGTGTTTGTTGGAACTGTTTTACACATTGTGTTTGTTGGAACTGTTTTACACACTGTGTTTGTTGGAACTGTTTTACACACTGTGTTTGTTGGAACTGTTTTACACACTGTGTTTGTTGGAACTGTTTTACACACTGTTTGTTGGAACTGTTTTACACACTGTGTTTGTTGGAACTGTTTTACACAGTGTTTGTTGGAACTGTTTTACACACTGTGTTTGTTGGAACTGTTTTACACACTGTGTTTGTTGGAACTGTTTTACACATTGTGTTTGTTGGAACTGTTTTACACACTGTGTTTGTTGGAACTGTTTTACACACTGTGTTTGTTGGAACTGTTTTACACATTGTGTTTGTTGGAACTGTTTTACACACTGTGTTTGTTGGAACTGTTTTACACACTGTGTTTGTTGGAACTGTTTTACACATTGTGTTTGTTGGAACTGTTTTACACACTGTGTTTGTTGGAACTGTTTTACACATTGTGTTTGTTGGAACTGTTTTACACACTGTGTTTGTTGGAACTGTTTTACACACTGTGTTTGTTGGAACTGTTTTACACACTGTGTTTGTTGGAACTGTTTTACACACTGTGTTTGTTGGAACTGTTTTACACACTGTGTTTGTTGGAACTGTTTTACACACTGTGTTTGTTGGAACTGTTTTACACACTGTGTTTGTTGGAACTGTTTTACACATTGTGTTTGTTGGAACTGTTTTACACATTGTGTTTGTTGGAACTGTTTTACACATTGTGTTTGTTGGAACTGTTTTACACACTGTGTTTGTTGGAACTGTTTTACACATTGTGTTTGTTGGAACTGTTTTACACATTGTGTTTGTTGGAACTGTTTTACACATTGTGTTTGTTGGAACTGTTTTACACACTGTGTTTGTTGGAACTGTTTTACACATTGTGTTTGTTGGAACTGTTTTACACACTGTGTTTGTTGGAACTGTTTTACACACTGTGTTTGTTGGAACTGTTTTACACACTGTGTTTGTTGGAACTGTTTTACACACTGTGTTTGTTGGAACTGTTTTACACACTGTGTTTGTTGGAACTGTTTTACACATTGTGTTTGTTGGAACTGTTTTACACACTGTGTTTGTTGGAACTGTTTTACACACTGTTTGTTGGAACTGTTTTACACACTGTTTGTTGGAACTGTTTTACACATTGTGTTTGTTGGAACTGTTTTACACATTGTGTTTGTTGGAACTGTTTTACACACTGTGTTTGTTGGAACTGTTTTACACATTGTGTTTGTTGGAACTGTTTTACACACTGTGTTTGTTGGAACTGTTTTACACACTGTGTTTGTTGGAACTGTTTTACACACTGTGTTTGTTGGAACTGTTTTACACACTGGTTTTTGGAACTGTTTTACACACTGTGTTTGTTGGAACTGTTTTACACACTGTGTTTGTTGGAACTGTTTTACACACTGTTTGTTGGAACTGTTTTACACACTGTGTTTGTTGGAACTGTTTTACACACTGTGTTTGTTGGAACTGTTTTACACACTGTGTTTGTTGGAACTGTTTTACACACTGTGTTTGTTGGAACTGTTTTACACACTGTGTTTGTTGGAACTGTTTTACACACTGTGTTTGTTGGAACTGTTTTACACACTGTGTTTGTTGGAACTGTTTTACACACTGTGTTTGTTGGAACTGTTTTACACATTGTGTTTGTTGGAACTGTTTTACACATTGTGTTTGTTGGAACTGTTTTACACATTGTGTTTGTTGGAACTGTTTTACACACTGTGTTTGTTGGAACTGTTTTACACATTGTGTTTGTTGGAACTGTTTTACACATTGTGTTTGTTGGAACTGTTTTACACACTGTGTTTGTTGGAACTGTTTTACACACTGTTTGTTGGAACTGTTTTACACACTGTGTTTGTTGGAACTGTTTTACACACTGTGTTTGTTGGAACTGTTTTACACACTGTGTTTGTTGGAACTGTTTTACACACTGTGTTTGTTGGAACTGTTTTACACATTGTGTTTGTTGGAACTGTTTTACACATTGTGTTTGTTGGAACTGTTTTACACATTGTGTTTGTTGGAACTGTTTTACACACTGTGTTTGTTGGAACTGTTTTACACATTGTGTTTGTTGGAACTGTTTTACACATTGTGTTTGTTGGAACTGTTTTACACACTGTGTTTGTTGGAACTGTTTTACACACTGTGTTTGTTGGAACTGTTTTACACACTGTGTTTGTTGGAACTGTTTTACACACTGTGTTTGTTGGAACTGTTTTACACACTGTGTTTGTTGGAACTGTTTTACACACTGTTTGTTGGAACTGTTTTACACACTGTTTGTTGGAACTGTTTTACACACTGTGTTTGTTGGAACTGTTTTACACACTGTTTGTTGGAACTGTTTTACACACTGTGTTTGTTGGAACTGTTTTACACACTGTGTTTGTTGGAACTGTTTTACACACTGTGTTTGTTGGAACTGTTTTACACACTGTGTTTGTTGGAACTGTTTTACACACTGTTTGTTGGAACTGTTTTACACACTGTTTGTTGGAACTGTTTTACACATTGTGTTTGTTGGAACTGTTTTACACATTGTGTTTGTTGGAACTGTTTTACACACTGTGTTTGTTGGAACTGTTTTACACATTGTGTTTGTTGGAACTGTTTTACACACTGTGTTTGTTGGAACTGTTTTACACACTGTGTTTGTTGGAACTGTTTTACACACTGTGTTTGTTGGAACTGTTTTACACACTGTTTGTTGGAACTGTTTTACACACTGTGTTTGTTGGAACTGTTTTACACACTGTGTTTGTTGGAACTGTTTTACACACTGTTTGTTGGAACTGTTTTACACATTGTGTTTGTTGGAACTGTTTTACACATTGTGTTTGTTGGAACTGTTTTACACACTGTGTTTGTTGGAACTGTTTTACACACTGTGTTTGTTGGAACTGTTTTACACACTGTGTTTGTTGGAACTGTTTTACACACTGTGTTTGTTGGAACTGTTTTACACACTGTGTTTGTTGGAACTGTTTTACACACTGTGTTTGTTGGAACTGTTTTACACACTGTGTTTGTTGGAACTGTTTTACACATTGTGTTTGTTGGAACTGTTTTACACATTGTGTTTGTTGGAACTGTTTTACACACTGTGTTTGTTGGAACTGTTTTACACACTGTGTTTGTTGGAACTGTTTTACACATTGTGTTTGTTGGAACTGTTTTACACACTGTTTGTTGGAACTGTTTTACACATTGTGTTTGTTGGAACTGTTTTACACACTGTGTTTGTTGGAACTGTTTTACACACTGTGTTTGTTGGAACTGTTTTACACATTGTGTTTGTTGGAACTGTTTTACACATTGTGTTTGTTGGAACTGTTTTACACACTGTGTTTGTTGGAACTGTTTTACACATTGTGTTTGTTGGAACTGTTTTACACACTGTGTTTGTTGGAACTGTTTTACACATTGTGTTTGTTGGAACTGTTTTACACACTGTGTTTGTTGGAACTGTTTTACACACTGTGTTTGTTGGAACTGTTTTACACACTGTGTTTGTTGGAACTGTTTTACACACTGTGTTTGTTGGAACTGTTTTACACACTGTGTTTGTTGGAACTGTTTTACACACTGTGTTTGTTGGAACTGTTTTACACACTGTGTTTGTTGGAACTGTTTTACACATTGTGTTTGTTGGAACTGTTTTACACACTGTGTTTGTTGGAACTGTTTTACACACTGTGTTTGTTGGAACTGTTTTACACACTGTGTTTGTTGGAACTGTTTTACACACTGTGTTTGTTGGAACTGTTTTACACACTGTGTTTGTTGGAACTGTTTTACACATTGTGTTTGTTGGAACTGTTTTACACATTGTGTTTGTTGGAACTGTTTTACACATTGTGTTTGTTGGAACTGTTTTACACACTGTGTTTGTTGGAACTGTTTTACACATTGTGTTTGTTGGAACTGTTTTACACACTGTTTGTTGGAACTGTTTTACACACTGTGTTTGTTGGAACTGTTTTACACACTGTGTTTGTTGGAACTGTTTTACACACTGTGTTTGTTGGAACTGTTTTACACACTGTGTTTGTTGGAACTGTTTTACACACTGTGTTTGTTGGAACTGTTTTACACACTGTGTTTGTTGGAACTGTTTTACACACTGTGTTTGTTGGAACTGTTTTACACACTGTGTTTGTTGGAACTGTTTTACACATTGTGTTTGTTGGAACTGTTTTACACATTGTGTTTGTTGGAACTGTTTTACACATTGTGTTTGTTGGAACTGTTTTACACATTGTGTTTGTTGGAACTGTTTTACACACTGTGTTTGTTGGAACTGTTTTACACATTGTGTTTGTTGGAACTGTTTTACACACTGTGTTTGTTGGAACTGTTTTACACACTGTGTTTGTTGGAACTGTTTTACACACTGTGTTTGTTGGAACTGTTTTACACATTGTGTTTGTTGGAACTGTTTTACACATTGTGTTTGTTGGAACTGTTTTACACATTGTGTTTGTTGGAACTGTTTTACACACTGTGTTTGTTGGAACTGTTTTACACACTGTGTTTGTTGGAACTGTTTTACACATTGTGTTTGTTGGAACTGTTTTACACATTGTGTTTGTTGGAACTGTTTTACACACTGTGTTTGTTGGAACTGTTTTACACATTGTGTTTGTTGGAACTGTTTTACACATTGTGTTTGTTGGAACTGTTTTACACACTGTGTTTGTTGGAACTGTTTTACACATTGTGTTTGTTGGAACTGTTTTACACATTGTGTTTGTTGGAACTGTTTTACACATTGTGTTTGTTGGAACTGTTTTACACACTGTGTTTGTTGGAACTGTTTTACACATTGTGTTTGTTGGAACTGTTTTACACATTGTGTTTGTTGGAACTGTTTTACACATTGTGTTTGTTGGAACTGTTTTACACATTGTGTTTGTTGGAACTGTTTTACACACTGTTTGTTGGAACTGTTTTACACACTGTGTTTGTTGGAACTGTTTTACACATTGTGTTTGTTGGAACTGTTTTACACACTGTGTTTGTTGGAACTGTTTTACACATTGTGTTTGTTGGAACTGTTTTACACACTGTGTTTGTTGGAACTGTTTTACACATTGTGTTTGTTGGAACTGTTTTACACACTGTGTTTGTTGGAACTGTTTTACACATTGTGTTTGTTGGAACTGTTTTACACACTGTGTTTGTTGGAACTGTTTTACACATTGTGTTTGTTGGAACTGTTTTACACACTGTGTTTGTTGGAACTGTTTTACACACTGTTTGTTGGAACTGTTTTACACACTGTGTTTGTTGGAACTGTTTTACACACTGTGTTTGTTGGAACTGTTTTACACATTGTGTTTGTTGGAACTGTTTTACACATTGTGTTTGTTGGAACTGTTTTACACACTGTGTTTGTTGGAACTGTTTTACACATTGTGTTTGTTGGAACTGTTTTACACATTGTGTTTGTTGGAACTGTTTTACACACTGTGTTTGTTGGAACTGTTTTACACACTGTTTGTTGGAACTGTTTTACACATTGTGTTTGTTGGAACTGTTTTACACATTGTGTTTGTTGGAACTGTTTTACACATTGTGTTTGTTGGAACTGTTTTACACATTGTGTTTGTTGGAACTGTTTTACACACTGTGTTTGTTGGAACTGTTTTACACACTGTTTGTTGGAACTGTTTTACACATTGTGTTTGTTGGAACTGTTTTACACATTGTGTTTGTTGGAACTGTTTTACACACTGTGTTTGTTGGAACTGTTTTACACACTGTTTTTTGGAACTGTTTTACACATTGTGTTTGTTGGAACTGTTTTACACATTGTGTTTGTTGGAACTGTTTTACACACTGTGTTTGTTGGAACTGTTTTACACATTGTGTTTGTTGGAACTGTTTTACACATTGTGTTTGTTGGAACTGTTTTACACACTGTTTGTTGGAACTGTTTTACACTGTGTTTGTTGGAACTGTTTTACACACTGTGTTTGTTGGAACTGTTTTACACACTGTGTTTGTTGGAACTGTTTTACACACTGTGTTTGTTGGAACTGTTTTACACACTGTTTGTTGGAACTGTTTTACACACTGTGTTTGTTGGAACTGTTTTACACACTGTGTTTGTTGGAACTGTTTTACACACTGTGTTTGTTGGAACTGTTTTACACACTGTGTTTGTTGGAACTGTTTTACACACTGTGTTTGTTGGAACTGTTTTACACACTGTGTTTGTTGGAACTGTTTTACACATTGTGTTTGTTGGAACTGTTTTACACACTGTGTTTGTTGGAACTGTTTTACACATTGTGTTTGTTGGAACTGTTTTACACATTGTGTTTGTTGGAACTGTTTTACACACTGTGTTTGTTGGAACTGTTTTACACACTGTGTTTGTTGGAACTGTTTTACACACTGTTTGTTGGAACTGTTTTACACACTGTGTTTGTTGGAACTGTTTTACACACTGTGTTTGTTGGAACTGTTTTACACACTGTGTTTGTTGGAACTGTTTTACACACTGTGTTTGTTGGAACTGTTTTACACACTGTGTTTGTTGGAACTGTTTTACACACTGTGTTTGTTGGAACTGTTTTACACATTGTGTTTGTTGGAACTGTTTTACACATTGTGTTTGTTGGAACTGTTTTACACACTGTGTTTGTTGGAACTGTTTTACACACTGTGTTTGTTGGAACTGTTTTACACACTGTGTTTGTTGGAACTGTTTTACACATTGTGTTTGTTGGAACTGTTTTACACACTGTGTTTGTTGGAACTGTTTTACACACTGTGTTTGTTGGAACTGTTTTACACACTGTGTTTGTTGGAACTGTTTTACACACTGTGTTTGTTGGAACTGTTTTACACACTGTGTTTGTTGGAACTGTTTTACACACTGTGTTTGTTGGAACTGTTTTACACACTGTGTTTGTTGGAACTGTTTTACACACTGTTTGTTGGAACTGTTTTACACATTGTGTTTGTTGGAACTGTTTTACACACTGTGTTTGTTGGAACTGTTTTACACACTGTGTTTGTTGGAACTGTTTTACACACTGTTTGTTGGAACTGTTTTACACATTGTGTTTGTTGGAACTGTTTTACACATTGTGTTTGTTGGAACTGTTTTACACACTGTGTTTGTTGGAACTGTTTTACACACTGTTTGTTGGAACTGTTTTACACATTGTGTTTGTTGGAACTGTTTTACACATTGTTTGTTGGAACTGTTTTACACACTGTGTTTGTTGGAACTGTTTTACACACTGTGTTTGTTGGAACTGTTTTACACACTGTGTTTGTTGGAACTGTTTTACACATTGTGTTTGTTGGAACTGTTTTACACATTGTGTTTGTTGGAACTGTTTTACACATTGTGTTTGTTGGAACTGTTTTACACACTGTGTTTGTTGGAACTGTTTTACACATTGTGTTTGTTGGAACTGTTTTACACATGTGTTTGTTGGAACTGTTTTACACATGTGTTTGTTGGAACTGTTTTACACATTGTGTTTGTTGGAACTGTTTTACACACTGTGTTTGTTGGAACTGTTTTACACACTGTGTTTGTTGGAACTGTTTTACACATGTGTTTGTTGGAACTGTTTTACACATTGTGTTTGTTGGAACTGTTTTACACACTGTGTTTGTTGGAACTGTTTTACACATTGTGTTTGTTGGAACTGTTTTACACATTGTGTTTGTTGGAACTGTTTTACACACTGTGTTTGTTGGAACTGTTTTACACACTGTGTTTGTTGGAACTGTTTTACACATTGTGTTTGTTGGAACTGTTTTACACACTGTGTTTGTTGGAACTGTTTTACACATTGTGTTTGTTGGAACTGTTTTACACACTGTGTTTGTTGGAACTGTTTTACACATTGTGTTTGTTGGAACTGTTTTACACATTGTGTTTGTTGGAACTGTTTTACACACTGTGTTTGTTGGAACTGTTTTACACACTGTGTTTGTTGGAACTGTTTTACACACTGTGTTTGTTGGAACTGTTTTACACACTGTGTTTGTTGGAACTGTTTTACACATTGTGTTTGTTGGAACTGTTTTACACACTGTTTGTTGGAACTGTTTTACACATTGTGTTTGTTGGAACTGTTTTACACACTGTGTTTGTTGGAACTGTTTTACACATTGTGTTTGTTGGAACTGTTTTACACATTGTGTTTGTTGGAACTGTTTTACACATTGTGTTTGTTGGAACTGTTTTACACACTGTGTTTGTTGGAACTGTTTTACACACTGTGTTTGTTGGAACTGTTTTACACATTGTGTTTGTTGGAACTGTTTTACACATTGTGTTTGTTGGAACTGTTTTACACATTGTGTTTGTTGGAACTGTTTTACACACTGTGTTTGTTGGAACTGTTTTACACACTGTGTTTGTTGGAACTGTTTTACACATTGTGTTTGTTGGAACTGTTTTACACATTGTGTTTGTTGGAACTGTTTTACACACTGTGTTTGTTGGAACTG
>CM026397.1:24383179-24433856 GCA_014843695.1 Archivesica marissinica | reverse complement strand
TGGAGTATCACCGCCGCACGGCAGGTTGGAGTATCACCGCACGGCAGGTTGGAGTATCACCAGGTAGGAGTATCACCGCACGGCGGGTTGGAGTATCACCGCACGGCAGGTTGGAGTATCACCGCACGGCGGGTTGGAGTATCACCGCACGGCGGGTTGGAGTATCACCGCACGGCAGGTTGGAGTATCACCGCACGGCAGTCTGTAAGTTCGTTCTCACAGGCGCTTGGGGTCTGGACAATTGGTTTCGGGTTCAAAACCAATTGTTTTATTTTTAAGACAATTTTGATAAACTAAACAATAGGCTTGACAATATACATATAAAAATGTTAGGCCATATCCAAGCGATAGCCCTTCACTACCAGAGTAATTACTAAAATAATAAGGTTTGAACCCAAAACCACTTGTCCAGATCCCAAGTGGCTGTGTTCGTTCTGTATCTCGGACGGTAACACCGACACCTGGCATGCTCGGGTGCGCATGTATACGCTCTCTAGTCAACGCGTTATTCTGAACTCCCAACAACGATCAACTCGCCGGGACTATAGGTATTCGTGACTCCTCCATTTAATCCTTGTGATAGGCCCTGGTTGGCGAATTCTAGGCACGAGCAGGGAACACGTGCGTGACCGGAACTCCGTCATGTCCATGTCCGGATTGCTGAGATAGTCAGTGCTTGAATACGAACAGTCTGACGGAGCGTCCAATGAATGTGTGCTGTCACCCAAGTCCGAGCAGGACCCGCTAAGTTCATACATAAACCGGAGCTGAATGATTTGGGATCTTAGAGTGACAAACTGCTTCAGCAGAGATTTGTCTTGTTCCTTCATCAACACCTGAAACAAAAAGTGTATCCAGTACAGTACAGGCATTGAGGTTATAAAAAAATCATATCTCAAACTCAGTCTCAAGCTGCTGATTGGTTCAGCTGGCAGTAAAACTCGGAATCAACCAATCAAATAATTTGATAATCTGAAGTGTTATAACCTCGGGCACATTTTCCCTTTCTACAAACCACAGGCATCCGGCACATACACTGGAACCCCACTGGTTTCCAGGACCATGTTACAATCAAAAATACATTGCAACATCAACAAAAAGAGTCATTTCTGAAATATTTTTTTTGGATAATCTAGAAATCTAGATTTATACCATTTTTTTCAGAAGGTATAGATTTCTCTTTTTGTCTAGAAATGATATTTGGTTGATGTTACAATGTGTTTTGGGTTACTTCAGAGGGAGTTAAGTTGGTATGAATAACATTGTATGAACATGATTGAAACTTGTTACCATTTCTTGTTGGATCCATGCTATGGCAGTGTTTATGTCCCTTTCTCTATCTACGGGTTCTTCTCCCACCAGATCTTTTCCTATTTGCTGCTTCTTAGCGTCCGTGCAATTGTCGACCCACTGCGCATACCTGTCAGGCAGCATCACGTGATTGTGTAGTAGACTGCTTCCGGTGTCTGTCAGGGAGGAACTGAGAAACGCTTCTTGTAAACATTCAGGGACGGCCTCGACAGTCTCCATGCCATCAAATGTGACACTTATTTCAACGTCGCATTTCCCGCCCGACTTCATGGCGTTCATCTAGTGAATAAAACAAGAGATTAGCCATCTTAGTTATGTTTATTTCGTGGGATTTGTTCAGACAAAAGCACAGAATCATGGGACACGGCATTTTTGTAATATGCATACATGTAGGAAATAGACACTTTAGTGTCATATTGTCTAAAGTGGTCTAAGTTTGGTCTATTTAATTACACGGATCGATATATATCTTAAATTGATTAATTATGGTCTACAATATAAGTTGTTGCATATATTAGTTATATACTAGAGGACATAGAAAACGCACACTTCGGATAAGTGTGTTTTACATGACAAACAATAACTATATAAATACATAGTTTTAAGCATTTTGAAATATTTTTAGTTGTTTAGTTTGTGTTTTGTAATAAAGATGTGATATATGATGGAATCCTTCGTATTTCGTTTTGTAATAATAAGCATATACATTGTACTGTTTGTGTGCGTTATCTATGTCCTCTAGTATATAAAGGTCATTTTACTAAATCCAATGTGCACAGACGGATCTGTAGTCCAGTGGTAACACGCTGGACTGGTAATCCAGGGATCGCAGGTACGATCCCCCGTCTGACCATAACAAAATTAACAGTCTTAAAGATGGGACGTTAAACCGAGGTCTCGTGTCGATGCTTTACACCGTGCACGTAAAAGAACCAGAGGAGACTCTGGAATGAATCTCTGTCTGTATCATGCACTATCCTCCAAAATCTAAAATGACTAATCTCTTCAGGAGGCGTCGCTCATACGGGCAACCGGTAGCGACGATAAATAAACGTAAAACACACACACACATCCAATGTGCCTAGATCTACTAACTTGGCAAGTATACCCCGGTCATTAGTAGTTGTATCCAAGCCTGATACATACTTCTTCGTGAGGTATTTCAGTATCGTAACCGACTTGTGCTCGACTAATATTCTAACACTATTTATAGATTTAAATAAGAGAACCAGGTCGGCTATTATGTTCACAGGCACAACAGTTACGTTAAGCTTACGACATGTGATAAATGTATACATTGTTCAAGTAGCATTAATATCGTATTTGGTATTATTTACTTATGAGAAGTGGCGATTTTATTACTGAAATATACTACATTATCTAACTTGATTTATAGATGTAACTTTTCGTGTGTATGAACATTCAATGCATACACTTATAGACTAGTTTTAGAGAGAATCAAGTTACATACTGCTACAACCTATTGATCAGGTATGGAGGTTATAAAACGTGTCTTCGATATCAAACTCGGTCTCAAGCGTTCTGATTGGTCGAGCTGAGAGCAAGTCTCAGACTCGACCAATCAAATCACCTGCGCTTGAGATCTGGGGATAATTTTATGACCTCCAGTCAAGGAGACGGTGTTACTGACAAGCGCTAGAACTTTACATTCCGGCCAAATGTGACTATATAGTTTTCTTAAACTTTATTTATTTTACAACGATTGCGAAGCAAGTTTTAACAACTTATATTAATCACTCTCGTTGGCGCGGATGAAAGAGTATATGTGGGCATTCGTGTGGGAGGAAACCGGAGTACCCGGAGAAAACCCACCTGTCCTACCTGGCTACCATCGTACAGACTATAGTTATTTGTGAGCATAATAGGTAACAGATCCACGCGCTACATTCTTTACTTAATTCTAAGACGATACTTGAAAGTACATGTATATTGGAGCCTATACACATACGTATAATTGTGTTAAGCTATAAGGCAGAGCTATGAAACATAACTCATACAATTGAACATAGCACCGTACATGATAGTTTCAAATAAATATAACAACCTAATACGCAACATTCCGAGTGGCCGCTTCAGCCCGTTCATAACCCAATGAAGTGCAAACATTTTATTTTTTTTACGTTTATTTATCGTCGCTACCGGTTGCCCATATGAGCGACGCCTCCTGAAGAGATTAGTTATTTTAGAGTTTGGAGGATAGTGCATGATACAGACAGAGACCCATTCCAGAATCTCCTCTGGTTCTTTTACGTGCACGGTGTAAAGCACCGACACGAGACCTCGGTTTAACGTCCCATCTGAAAGACTGTTAATTTTATTAGGGTCAGACGGGGGATCGAACATACGATCCCTGGATTACCAGTCCAGCGTGTTACCACTGGTCTACATATCCGTATGTAAGCAAAATTATTCTATTCTCATTAATATTCATAGCGGACTACTTTTTGTATGGTGTGACGAATCAAAAAGACAACTTGTTTTGTAAGTTGTAAAGTATTAGTTGTAAATTAGTTGTAATTATAATACGTGGGTGTTCTTCTTCTGCGTGTCGGTCTTATGCAAATTACATGTAGGTGTAAAAAACTGACAGTTCATACCTTGATGAAACACAGAAAAAGAACATGCAATTGTTAAAATCAGACGATAATGATCATATTGCTACAGAAACCGACACCGATGCTAGAACGAGTACATCGCGAAAACCTAAGAATTGAAATGTTTGGCATGACCTAGCGCAATAGAGGATCATTGGGGTAAGGTACTGTCTTAGTATCACCACATTGTACTTCCGGTTTTGCATAATCAATGGATCGACCTATGTTCTGGTGGCATTCAACTAATTTAGCAGGCTATCCGAACACAGGTTCGATCCTCAGGCCGAAACGTATGCGACATGGTACGGTGGTCGCCCGACCGGACAGGTGGGTTGTCCATATATACATTTTCATTTGCGCCAACCATTTCGCAATCGTTGCAAAATAAAGTATTGTTTAATTAGCAAGTGAATCTTTAACTCTTTCAGCGCCGAATAAATTCAGAGCATGTGCAAACAACATAGATCCAGACCAGCCGCGGCGTAACGCCGCGTCTGATCAGGATCTATGTTGCTTGCTATTCCGACAGGTGCTTCAGTCCCACTATCTGAAGAGCAATCAGCATACAGCATGATCAGACGACACGTTCTGTTCTGTCTGATCAGGATATATGTTGTTTGCTATTCCGACAGGTGCTTCAGTCCCACTATCTGAAGAGCAATCAGCATACAGCATGATCAGACGACACGTTCTGTTCTGTCTGATCAGGATATATGTTGTTTGCTATTCCGACAGGTGCTTCAGTCCCACTATCTGAAGAGCAATCAGCATACAGCATGATCAGACGACACGTTCTGTTCTGTCTGATCAGGATCTATGGTGTTTGCTATTCCGACAGGTGCTTCAGTCCCACTATCTGAAGAGCAATCAGCATACAGCATGATCAGACGACACGTTCTGTTCTGTCTGATCAGGATATATGTTGTTTGCTATTCCGACAGGTGCTTCAGTCCCACTATCTGAAGAGCAATCAGCATACAGCATGATCAGACGACACGTTCTGTTCTGTCTGATCAGGATCTATGTTGTTTGCTATTCCGACAGGTGCTTCAGTCCCACTATCTGAAGAGCAATCAGCATACAGCATGATCAGACGACACGTTCTGTTCTGTCTGATCAGGATATATGTTGTTTGCTATTCCGACAGGTGCTTCAGTCCCACTATCTGAAGAGCAATCAGCATGCAGCATGATCAGACGACACGTAATGTTCTGTTTGATCGGGTTATCTGCCTTTTGCAAAGTCGCTTTTATACGACATTGGCGGTGAAAGAGTTAAACAAATGACCAAACCACGAATAAATTATATAAATCAAATGAAAGTGTCGAATATTTGTAAAGTTGAATGGTACACAATGCGAAGTTCAAACACTTCACAATGTTTACTGCCATCTTAGCAACCCAGCCTGTTGATATCTAACACGCTTGCAAACTGTAACGAATCTCTTAATTTTGACAAAGATTTATATATGTAGGTCTTATCATCTTCTCAAAATACACAACATTTAGACCTAGATTAAAGAAAAACAAAGTCATGTGTTGTTGTTGTTTTTTTTATAAATGATGCAACTTTCTAATGTCAGCACAGTGGTCGCCGTGACATGAAATGTGAGTATGTGGCCGGGTACCAAGAGCTAAACAATGTTTGGTACAGCTGTACTAGTGTTTAAATGCGACGTAACACGTATTATTAGTTTAAACTTTATTTATTTTACGAAGCAAGTTTTAACAACTTAATTACTTAGATTAATCACTCTCGTTGGCGCGGATGAAAGCGTATAAATGGTCATTCGTGTGAGAGGAAACCGGAGTACCCGGAGAAATCCCACCTGACCGATCTGGCGACCACCGTACCATCTCATATACTTCTCGGTCCGAGGATCGAACCCGGGTTGTATTGGTGAGAAGCGAGCGCGCTAACCACTGCGCTAATCGGACAGCCAAAGACGTATGATTCTTATTGTCAAAGTAATATGCTGGGCTAACTCTGAAGTATGTTCGTATAGTAACGATATACATGTATTAATTATAAATATTATACATATAAACACCTTCTAATCCGGAACTCCCTAAAACGGGCATTTTGTTCGGTCCGGAAGAAGTCCGTATTAAAGGGGTTTTACTGTATACACATGTATTGAGTGTGCTTGGTTTGCTTATTAGACAATTATTGTAGATATATAAAATATAATTGCAATTATATGACATAAATGTCCCATGTTTGTTGATGGGGAGGGCGGGGCTCGGTGGCCGAGTGTACATATACATACGGTCATCGACTTCAAATAACTTGCCCCACACCGCTTGCCCCATTCCAACTTGGAGGTGGGGGATCGAATTATTTCAAGATAGAAAGCGTATCCAGCTGCGTTGCGGAAGGTCGGTGGTTCTGCCTGAAATACTGCTCGGATGGGCACCCGTGGTCTTCCTCCACCGATCTACATAAGCTGTTGGTGTGCGACATTAAACACACAAACACACAAACAAACAAACAAACATGTACGTAGGCCTATTTCAACAAATCAATTTCACAATAGTATCAGGTTATATAATTATCATTCTTAGGTTCAAAATAATAATAAAATAAACAATAACTAAGGTACCTGTCTACTGTGCTATGTCCCAAGTATTATCGAAATATGTGTATACTATTATAATCACAAGTATTCACTGCAGTGTTACCAATCTGTCCTTCAGATCTAGAGAATATAAACATACATAACAAAGAACGTTTCCCGCAGGGTGTCCTGCTATTTGTGTTGTAGCCTTTCGTATCTCATCTACCCTTTATCATGTAGGTGTGCCGCATTTCACAGCTTATGAAACTATGCCAGTCGATAGATATATGAATGTGATTTGATAATTATATCCTCTTTCCTGCAAATCATTTGTCCACACCTTTAAAAAAAAACCAGTCGATATAGATGTATGTTACACAGACGGATCTGTAGTCCAGTGGTAACACGCTAGACTGGTAATCCAGGGATCGCAAGTTCGATCCCCCGTCTGACCATAATACAATTAACAGTCTTTCAGATGGTACTTTAAACTGAGGTATCGTGTCGGTGTTGTACACCGTGCACGTAAAAGAACCGGAGGAGACTCTGGAATGGGTCTGTCTGTATCATTGCACTTATTGGAATATTTTTAGTTGTTCAGTTTGTGTTTTGTAATAATGATGTGATATATCTTTGATGGAATCCTTCGTATTTCGTTTTCATGTAATACTAATCATATAATGTAGGTGTGCGTTTTATGTCCTCTAGTATATATTAATAAAATAAAACACACACATTATTAAGATCTGCATCAGTATTCGTTGGCTTGTGGGGGGTTGTGTGTGTATGGGGGGGGGGGGGTAAGGTAAAACATGTTGTTGTTTTTTAGGGGGGGGTTGTGTTGTATTTACTAATGAACCGCCAGATACACACAATTAGCATACCTTATATATACTGGAACATCGTATTATTATGTTGTCAAGAGAGGGGGCATATATCCAGTGGGTTACACGTTAGACTCGAAGGTCATGGCTCGTAGGTTCGAGCACAGTTACACCATACAAAACTATTATCATCGTCTTTCGGATGAGACTTTTAACCGAGGTCTCGTGTCCGTACTGTTACTGTTGTTATATGTTTGGATATGTTATGTTATGTTGTTGTTGTTGTTGTTGTTGTTGTTGTTGTTGTTGGGGTGGTGGTGGTGGTGGTGTCGTCGTTGTCGTCGTCGTCGTCGTCGTTGTTGTTGTTGTTGTCGTCGTCGTCGTCGTTGTTGTCGTTGTTGTTGTCGTTGTCGTCGTTGTCATCGTCGTCGTTGTTATTGTTGTTGTTTTGACTAAATGTTCATAAGCATATTTCGTTGTGCGCGTTTAACATGAGAACTAATTAATGACCAGGGTTTTATGAAATGGCGGATAGAATGTGTGTATCAAAGTTAACATGTTCTACTAATGTTATGACTGTGTTATTTTTCAATGTGTTCGTGTAGCATCCATGTTTCCCACTGTTCTAACAATAGGCCTGTCATGTTCCTAGCATCGCGTTACATTTTAATTATTCAAATGAACCCATTTAATATAAACTTTCGAAATGTAGTTTAACCTGCCAAATATAACACTATGGATTCATTATAAAAATGCGTGCATTACGTTAGCTATATGGTTACAAGTCTCGTAGTTTCTCGTGTATTCTATATTTTACGACGCTCGTGAGATATTGGAAGCCAGCTATTGACACTATATTAGTTTAAATAACTGGAGCCTGCCTCTGTGGTGTATTGGATCTCACGTTTGCCTCGTAACCGAGAGGTTGTGAGTTCGAACCCCATCAGAACCACGGTGGTGCCCTTAGGCAAGAGATTTCAATCCACATTGCCTCGTCCTCCACCCCATGGCATTATATTCCTCCAGGAATGAGGTAAAGAGAGCGATAAGTCTAAAGTTGTAAGCACTTGTTTCACAATCACGCTGGAATAAATGTTAATAAACTAAAGTCGCTTGTTTTCTGGATGGGCACCTCAAAGGGCATATTTAGTAGATATACACCTTAAAGCGCACATGTGTTGGTACCTCAAAGCGCACATTTGCTGGTACCTCAAAGCGCACATTTGCTGGTACCTTAAAGCGCACATTTGCTGGTACCTTAAAGCGCACATTTGCTGGTACCTCAAAGCGCACATTTGCTGGTATCTCAAAGTACACATTTGCTGGTACCTCAAAGCGCACATTTGCTGGTACCTCAAAGTACACATTTGCTGGTACCTCAAAGTACACATTTGCTGGTACATTATAGCGCACATTTGCTGGTACATCAAAGTACACATGTGTTGGTACCTCAAAGTACACATGTGTTGGTACCTCAAAGCACAAATGTGTTGGTACCTCAAAGCGCACATGTGTTGGTACCTCAACGCGCACATGTGTTGGTACCTCAAAGCGCACATTTGTTGGTACCTCAAAGCGCACATTTGCTGGTACCTCAAAGCGCACATTTGCTGGTACCCCAAAGCGCACATGTGTTGGTACCTCAAAGCGCACATTTGCTGGTACCTCAAAGCGCACATGTGTTGGTACCTCAAAGCGCACATTTGCTGGTACCCCAAAGCGCACATGTGTTGGTACCTCAAAGCGCACATTTGCTGGTACCTCAAAGCGCACATTTGCTGGTACCTCAAAGCGCACATGTGTTGGTACCTCAAAGCGCACATGTGTTGGTACCTCAAAGCGCTCATTTCTGATGCATCAAAGCATAACACACGATGAAATTAAGTAACAGAAATGTACTGCTACTTATCAGTTTATTGTTTTCAACAAGAGGACAATTTGCACTAACTAATATATGATAGGTAAACTAAGTACCAATGGTGGGTTATGATCCGTTATTAATATGTGATTCCAATAACCAACTTGTAGCTCTCAGCAAATGAGTCCTCATGAACCAGCGATTGCCATGGGAACAGACAGTAACAACTAGCGAGATATTATCTGTTACAAGTTACAACAATTTGTGGATTAGTTTTGTAAATAATTAGGCCTACTCGGTATTGAATGAGAGACATTGTTGGTTTTTCTATTTATATATATATATAAGTCAGATTTATCCCGAAATGTATGTATCCCGAAATGTATGTATCCCGAAATGTATATTGCTCCTTTTATTGCTCCTTTGTTTTTACCGTTGTTTTTAACCAGCGGTAGGATACATGCAATTTTATCAAAATCATGTTACTTAATTGATAGCAAAGTGTTACAGTAAAGTGTCCATTAGATATGCTGTGCATAGGATTTGTCGAGATTTAATAATTTAATAATTATAAGGTGAGAAAACGGATGAAATTGTATAGCATGTTGTTCAAATGAAACAACGATAGAAACAGAGGAAACCAATTAAGGGGACCAATCTACTTTTAGTATTCAGGGGCAGTAACTAGCTAATATTTCTCACTTGTGCTTACTTTGGTTGAATTATAAAAGTTTAAACGTTATTTATATTACAACGATTATGAAGCAAGTATTAACAGCTTATATTAATCACTCTCGTTGGCACGGAATAAAGCGTAACTGTGGTCGTTCGTGTGTGTGTGTGGGGGGGGGGGGCGGAATACCCGGAGAAAACCCACCTGTCCGATCTGGCGACCACCGTACCATCTCATATACTTCCATATAACCACTGCGCTAATCGGACAATTATAAATCAGTGTTACATTTACGCTGGTCCCTGGAGGTAACCATGCCTGTGCTAATGGCTTAGTTTATAATACAATAGTTTAGCTCGATTGCGAAACAAGGTCCTACAACTTATATTAATATATATCACTCTCGATACCTCATTCTTGGTGGAATCCATCTCCACTGGGGAGAGAAAAGAGGCAATGTGGAATTTAAATGCATTGCCTAAGGGCACACTCGTAACGGTCCCAGCGGGGCTCGAACTATGGGCCTTTCGCAGCTGAAGCAAACCCGCTACAACTGTGCTATCTCGACTTCCACGATTTATGGATTACCATATCTTGATAAAGAATTTACTTGCTTACTACAAACAACTTCCCCGGACAGGAAGTCGTGATAGCGCAGTAGTAGCGCAGTAGTAGCGCCTTCGCTTCAGGTGCGAAACTTCCTTGGTCCGATTGAAGTCAAGTATAAGCACACATCAACCACAACCGCAATTCAAACAACTGCATCTTCTCTTTTAAGTTTACTGATTTGATGTGTAACCTAGATCATGATACAAAAATATGATCATTAATGAATATAATTAAACCTTACATAATTCATTAATAAATCCGCTTGTAATTCCTGTGCACACACTGGAATAAATATAATTTATTTAAACAGTGAGTTAATTTCCACCGCCAGTAAATTAAGTGTGTCATAAATTTTGAATACGAAACAGAAGTAGTAGAATTTACAATTATATAGTTTCTAGTTGAATATAATTTATGAAGTAATTAATTCAGCTATCGATAATCGTTAGGTGACGGTGGGTAATACAACCTGTATACTTGAAGTCGTAAATATTTAAGATCTCAAGAACGGGTTAATTATACAATAAAATGTCAACCTACTACATATATTGTTGTCTAGAAGCCAGTAAATACAATGTATTTTTAATTTTGGATGTCGTGATAGCGCAATAGATGCGCGTTCGCTTCAGGTGCGAACGGTCCGGAGTTCGAGCCCCGCTGGAGCCGTTACGATTGTGGCCTTAGGCAATGCATTTAATTTCTACATGGTCTCTTCTCTCTCCCTCGTGGCGATAGATTCCATCAGGAATGAGGTCTCGAGAGTGATTAATATCAGTTGTAAGAACTTGTTTCGCAATCGAGCTAAAATAAATGTGTATAAACTAATTACCCCTAATAGCTTCTATGACATTTCGGATATTGCAACATATCGAAGTAAATACAGTCTATATCCGTTATGTCAAAATCGGTTATGTCGAATTCTCCGGTTACCTCGAAGTCGGATCAAAGTCCCGTTTCAGACTATATCATGTTACATATAACTGGCTCTGTTTATATCGAATATCGTTAAGTCAAGCTTCAGTTATGTCGAAGTATTCTGCTCGGTCCGACGGAATTCGACATAACGGATGTACACTGTACATATATTATAATAGAGTCATATCTAGTGTTTTAAATTCGAGGTTGGATTTTTAAAAACAAAAACCTAGTTCACAAACCGTATGGATCACATGCATTCGGCACGTTCCTTTGACCCCCGGGTACTACCCCAGCCCCACGTTACAAACCCAAATAGTCTACATATATTGTAATATCATTCAAGTATCATTTCTAGACAAGTACACTTGTGTTTGTAAGAAATGTTCGTTTTCTTTGCTAGAAATGATATGTGATTGATGTTGCAATGTAGTTCGATTATGTGAGGTTGTGACGTACGTGGGTTCGTTCAGAGTATTCGCCGGATGCCTATGGTATATTCACCGGTTATCTCGAAGTCGGATCAAAGTCCCGTTTCAGACACTATCATGTTACCTATAACTGGCTCTGTTTATTTCGAATTTCGTTAAGTCAAACTTCGGTTATGTCGAATTATTTTATATAGTAGTATATACCACAGTTGCTCAGCGTGGAGCTAGGACACAATATATGAGAACATAGCCCCCCCCCCCCGACCCACCAGGACCAGATTCCCACCCATTATATCTACCGTACGAGAAATATGTCATCAAAATGGTCTCATACCAATATGAATGTGCACACTATGTACAAATACAGCACTATATTTATTTACAACATTTCTTTTAGCTCCATTGCGAAACAAGTATTTACAACATTTCTTTTAGCTCCATTGCGAAACAAGTATTTACAACATTTCTTTTAGCTCCATTGCGAAACAAGTATTTACAACATTTCTTTTAGCTCCATTGCGAAACAAGTATTTACAACATTTCTTTTAGCTCGATTGCGAAACAAGTATTTACAACATTTATATTAGCTCGATTGCGACACAAGAATTGACAACATTAGTGTAATCGCTCTCGAGACCTCATTACTGATGGTATTCATCGACATGAGGGAGATACAAGAGGCAATGTAGAATTTAAGTGCACTGCCTAATCGCGCAATCGTAACGACTACAGCGAACGCAGGGTCCCTCACACCCGAAAGCGTATCCACATATATTCCACATACCACGCCTATTGTTTATCGCATATACGTATAGAATATGTACAGTCAGATTAATGTTAATCAAGTCGTGAGCGAAAACGTGTATGTAACTATAAAATCCAAACGTTTGAAACTGAAGCTTGGCAATCGACGATATGTTTCAACGAATCCGATTGCTGCATGCTTGAATTGGACACGCTAGACTTTGCAATATGCCTAACAGACCATACATACAAGGTTGAGGCACGCACGTAATATTAGCTTAGTGTGGCATGTGCCTGGAGCTCGTAGTAACAGAAGTCAAGAACATTAATGTGGATGTTTATTTACATATACAAATGTTTCATGATGTAACTGAATACAGTGTTACTGACAACGACAGGCATTCCGTGTTTTCTGAAAGTGAACAATACCTTGAATATCATATAGTTTTTTAAGGTGATTGGCAAACAACCATTTTAAAACCAAAGATCTCAGCAACAATGTCTGCGCATAACATGTATGAACGCATATGCATTCGGACTACCTCTCACTTCCAATAACACTACATGTTTATAAATATGTACACCACAACTGGACGACTAACGAAGTGTCAATGGTAACGTGGTTAGCATGTCGGACTGTGAATCCAGTGATCGGAAGTTCGCTTCCACGTCTGACCCTAGTATAACAGTGTTCCAGATGGGACTAATAACCGAGGTCTCGTGTATCGCTGCTGTATATGCACCGAGGTCTCGTGTATCGCTGCTGTATATGCACCGAGGTCTCGTGTATTGCTGCTGTATATGCACCGAGGTCTCGTGTATCGCTGCTGTATATGCACCGAGGTCTCGTGTATCGCTGCTGTATATGCACCGAGGTCTCGTGTATCGCTGCTGTATATACACCGAGGTCTCGTGTATCGCTGCTGTATATACACCGAGCATGAACAAGAACCATGTATTATTCTCAGTGGAATTGGAGCGCCTACTCTCTTCAGCTGCACTATCCTCTAAAACATAAAATGACTAACATACGTTTGGAGGCGTTGCCCGATTTATAAATGTATACAAACAAACAAAAACAAAGAAAGAACTGGACAAATGACTGAAATGAGCTACTATTATTCGTTCGACTAGCAATATCGTTCTATTATTTTATCTGGTCGGAGCCAAAAATCTACAACCGCATATTAAAGCGATACTACATCGTTGAAAACGCATCTGTTTGCAGAATGTAATTTCCTAATATATTGTGCAATTTGTTCCCAAATAGTTACCTAAAAAACTGAGTATTTCAACAAATAAACAAACGTCGTATACGCGGTTTGTTGACATAACAACATAATGTGCATAATTATGGTCGACATTCATGCGCAATACAACGTATGTATCCTGAATAACACGAGTTATGGTACAGTTTGATCTCATTTGGGCCTATGCATATTTATATGTAGATTGCTCTTAGTTAAATTATCTCTAAGCATCAGTATCACGTGATTAGTATTGACTCCAATGAAAACAAGTGTCAATTCAGGATCGTGGATAGGCCTATAATGAAATCCTACTTCGACATTTGAATGTTTGTAGACCACAAAAACACTGTTAATGATTCAATGTTAGTGTTCGAATGTATTCGGAAGAATTTGTAGTAGCAACGCATTTATACGTTAAAATATGCATTTTATTTGCTTTTTGCGATGTAAGGTCGCTTTAATATGCATTGCGGTTGTGACATTTTCGCACCAAAGTGACGATACATTCGTGTTTATCATTGTTATACATGTATTTGTTATCTGTTCACTTACCATATGTAAATTATTTACAGTGAAATAAACTGTATAAATATATGAACATTTTTATCACTGATGGTCACGGGTTCGAGCTCAGCTCAGATCGAGTCTCTTTATATGAAGAAGTTGGCAGTTTCTTAAGTAAGTACCAAGTACTGGTTAACCGCTGGAGCCTGCCCAAGAAAGGTGTTGTTAGGTAAACTGCCCCGTCGCTCAAATGTGCAACCTGGTAGCGACGTTAAATCTACTTAAATAAATAAAAAAATTAACAAAAAATACAATGAGATGTGCTGTGTCGGGTTGCATATAGTGTTGCATGCAGTGTGTCACGCTCAAGTCACATTCGTGTTTAAAATGACTGTCACGATTCCTAATTTAATTTATTATATCTTGGAATGAATGAACAAACTTCAATAAATCAATAAATTTAATTCAACGTTTTGCCCATGCTGAACTTCTTCGGAATAATAAAATTTAAAAAACCCATTTATGATGTCATCCGTGTGATATGACGTCAAATGACGTCCATCATGTTTCAGGAATAATAAAAATAAAACATATATGATGTCATCCCTGTGATGTGATGTCATATGGCGCTAAAATGTTTCAATAATATTAAAAAAAATACATTTATGATGTCATCATTGTAATGTGGCGTCAAATGATGTTTAAAATGTTGGAACAATAAAAAAACAACATTTATTTTTAAAAATTAAAAAGGTTATTACCGTGCATTTGTATTCTTTACAAAATCTGCATTTGTAAAGAAATCCACCCTTTTAACATTTTCTATGTACAATGAACATTGATGAAACAAATAGTCTTGTTTTGGCTAGGATCGTATCTGTTCGTTTGGCTGCCATAGTATATATAACAACGTATACTAGTTACCAACTCTTAACCCAGGGATCGCAGGTTCGGTCCCCCGTCTGACCCTAATAAAATTAACAGTCTTTCAGATGGGACTTAAAACCGAGATCTCGTGTCGGTGCTTTACACCGTGCACGTGAAAGAACCAGAGGAGACTCTGGAATGGGTCTCTGTCTGTATCATTGCACTATTCTCCAAAAATCTAAAATGACTAATCTCTTCAGGAGGCGTCGCTCATATGGGCAACCGGTAGCGACGACAAATAAACGTAAAACACACATATTAGCAACTTGACATGTAGCCTGGGTTCCAGTCTGTCGATGTTTCACTTTTTAACTTCTGGTTGATATGATCAGGAACTCAATACTAGTACGGCCCAATTAATAGTGGTGTTACAATAGATTTATTGGACTGACCAAGCAAAATATATCGACGCCTGTTCCCAGGCTACTTGACACGGTGTGATGAAATGAATGTTTTATTAAAAGTGCTGGCAATAACAATGGACATTTGCATACAGTGTAGGATCATTCCCTGCAAGAGTATGACTTTAGATGAACGTCTAAGGTGTTCCAGTTTACTGTTGAACATATATATGATGTCATCATTGTATATATTGGACCGTATATACGGTTCTAGATATAATGCAAACCTAATGCAAACGGGTAGGCCTATCTAGGACATCAATTTACCTATGGTGGGATTGTTTTAATTTAAAATTTAATTTAAAATGCAATGTACAAAATTTAAAATACAAATAATTGTCACGGATAATCGATGAAAGAAACATTCAGTAATATGTAGGCCATGCCTTTTCTTCATTAAAAAAGTTTGGAAAGCAAGACGCATATACTTATCTCTGATATTTGCTAGCTACCTGTACAACAAATCGTCGTTTCATTTAGAAAGCACGCGATTTCAATGATCTGTTGTCACAACCCATGACTAAATTAGACACTAATCGAGCCAATGCAGTCACGGAATTACGTGTTTATCTAGTCAACATTCACACGTCCGCAACTGGTAGTCTGTAGTACTTTCAACAAAGTATATATCAGTCATCCATTATAGGGCAAACTTAAAAATGATGTCAATAAATCGTAAAATCATAGTCTGTAGCCTTTTTATCTGTGTCACTTGACTCCTTCGATTTCTCATCTGCTTTAGGCTTGTCACGCTTGTCTCTTTTCTCTAAGGTGTAGTTTTTGTCAGATTGTTCGGTTTTATTTGACTTAGTCGAACTGTCCGCATTTCCATGTTTGTCCTTTTCTGAGTGTATTTGGCGTTCTTTTATATCTCCTTTTACGTCATCTGTTTGATCACGTGATCCTATACGTGATTCCGCGCGCTTTCTCTTTATGTCTTCCAAACGCTCTTTCAACTTTTGGTCCTGTGAGTGTTTCTTTTCCTGCAGCCTGAAAGTATTAATAGTTTCATGCAGAGTGGTTGTGCAAAACCACTAACACGTGAATCATCTGAGGCTGATGGCAGATATAGGAACATTGGATATCGGATAGAAACAACATCAACTATAGCATTACTGTCAGCTGTTCGTAAATTATTAAAGAACTATGTCATAGAAATGATTAAATCACAATTAAAATAATGCGTGTTTCCCGTTTCCAGAGTCTGATTTCTGAAGTTCTGAGGGGAGGGTAGGTAGGAAAATAATGATTTGTATCTACAAAAAAAGGTAACATTTCCAAATGATGATAGCGTTGATGTACTGCCAGGCACACCAGTGTCTGCACACACATATCGTTTATGAGAAATATAAAACTATATATCATAAAAATATTGACTACAATTGATGACAATTGATGACAATTGATGACTGGATTTCGTATGACTAGTTTTAACTTTATTTATTTAACGATTGCTAAGCAAGTTTTAACAACTTATATTAATCACTCTCGTTGGCGCGGATGAAAGCGTAACTGTGGTCATTCGTGTGGGATGAAGCCGGAGTACCCGGAGAAAACCTATCTGTCCGATCTGGCGACCACCGTGCCATCTCACATACTTCCAGGTCCGAGGATCGAACCCGGGTTACATTGGTGAGAAGCGAGTGCGCTAACCACAGCGCTAATCGGACTAGACGTACACATATAAGAAACAAGGCCAATAACATATTTGAGTCGGGACATTCTCAGTGGGTCCGTCCGTCGGGTAATGGGATACACAGCCATGGTGTATGGCCTTAGGGTGATATTAAATCATAATATCCCTGCACATTGATAGTTCTCCCAACCTAACGTATGTCTCTATGTACATTTACTTAGAGTTCACAGTAGCGCTATGCATGTATGCAGTGTGGAGTCCGCAAATGCCCCCGTGCCTATAGGGTTGCTTGTCATCGCTGTTACTTGTGCAACATTGTCTCGAGCTCCTTATTTTGCAGTGGTAACGAGGTCAGAATTGTAGTTATTTAAACATATTCTATTTCCCAATGTGTATATACAGTCTACAACCGTTATGTCAAAGTCGGTTATGTCAAATTCTCCGGTTATCTCGAAGTCGGATCAAAGTCCAGTTTCAGACACTATCATTTTACATATTACTGGCTCCGTTTATATCGAATTTCGTTAAGTCAAACTTCGGTTATGTCGAAGTATTTTCTTCGGTCCGACGGAATTCGACATAGCGGATGTAGACTGTACATGTATTGACATATTTAAGCTACAGGTCTAGATTGAAAGAACAGTGTTATTATCATGCTAGTGTTACTTGCACGTGCTACAGGCGACGTCGTCGCTACTGTTCGGGTACGAAACATATGCCTATATTGTTCTATTAGTTATGTCAATATTGTCGGTTCAAATAAACATGTGGTGGTATATAAGCATTGTTTGAGTCGTAAACATCATCAGCACAATGGGTATAATGTCTTCTTCAATAGCCCCCAACATTTCAAGCGAGCGACCTAAACACTTCAAGCATGCCTCGTACAATAGTGGCCACTGTAGTCCAGTGTTCCCACTGTCGGTCGCCAATTGCGACAAAAATCCAATTCTGGCGATCAATTACATATATATGCATTACCTCCCTTTACATGCATATACATTACCCCCCTTTACATCAATTTTTTGGCACAAATACATAGCTTCAAATATTTATCTGTGAACTATATGGCTCTTAGTCGGCTCCAAGTTTTTCAAATTGGCTCCAGTTTTTTCCAATTGGCGACAGAAGTGGCGCAGACAAAGAAATCAGACAGAGGGAACCCTGCTGTACACTAACAATGTGCAGCTAACCGTATACGAATATCCGTATGGCAACGGTGAGTTTAGGATGTTGTCAGTGACGTGGTTTTCCGAGATTTGGTGACGTTTCTAATCATTGTCAATTATATTGATGTCGCTGCTTCATCCAAAGAAAGAAAGACTGATATAAAAGCTTAAGCATAACCAATCTTTTGCAAGAGCTAAACATCAATTTATTACGGGTACTGCCCCACTTTTTAGTGACCTACGCGCGTCGTCCATATTGGAAAATAGACCAACGTCTGTATTGCGTGTACAATGTACTTACATATTATCCATAGCGACAGCCTTTTCTAGCAATTCTAGAGCCTTTTCTTCTGTTGTCTTCTTCTGTTGTAGTCGCTTATCTCGTCGCTGTGCGATCAACTCGGCTTGACGTTGGCGTTCAGCCTCGTTCTGACGATTTGCAGAAGACAAATGTTTCATGACCGCATCCTTCTCCTGTGATATGATAAGAATATAACTGAATAATTTTAAGTTTAAACTTTATTTATTTTACAACGATTGCGAAGCAAGTTCTAACAACTTATATTAATCACTCTCGTTGGCGCGGATGAAAGCGTATATATAGTCATTCGTATTGGAGGAAACCGGAGTATCCGGAGAAAACCCACTTGTCCGATCTGGCGACCACCATACCATCTCACATACTTCCCGTTCCGAGGATCGAACCCGGGTTGCATTGGCGAGAAGCGAGCGCGTTAACCACTGCGCTAAACGGATATTTAATCTTCTCCTTTTTGCCTGGATTAAAGTTTTTCCAATAAAACTGAATTATGGGCCTCCATGACCGAATAATCGTTGAATTCACTTGCCCCTCACCGCTGTAGGTTCGAATCCCACTGAGTGTGTTTAATTATTTCAAGTGAGGAAGCTATCCAGGTCAGTGGTTCTAACCGGGTGCATGTCCGTGTATGAAATACTATTCGTCTTCCTCCACGCACATGGTAACAGGAGAGTTACAATTTTACCTAAGTTGTAGGTGCGACTTTGATGCTCAAACTCCAAATACATAAATGTATATAATGAAACATTATGTACTATTTTAATACTATGCCAACGCATTGGTTCTTCATTCATGCCTTCAAACGAACCATCGTCAAGTTTAATGTTACGCTCAGATTATTTGTACAATATACCTCTTCAACCGTCCTTAGACTCGCCGGGGTAGGTAGACTCCTAGTTGTCATAGAACTGTCCGATCGTCTGTTCGGTGGTCTGTCTGTGCTCTGACTACGTTTGATATCATCTGCTAGTGGCGGGCGCCTTTTCCCGCGTTTTTTCATATGTTCATGGATCGCTTTACCGTTCGTCTGTTCGTCAATGTATGACAGGCGTGAGTCTGAACTTCTTGACGACATAGCACGTGACGGGATAAATCGACCGACGCTGACAGTATCATCTTTCCTCTTTTCCTCTGAAATGTCAGGTAATGTATATACATGTAAAGGGAGGTAATGCATATACATGTAAAGGGAGGTAATGTATACATATGTAAAGGGAGGTAATGTATATACATGTAATGGGAGGTAATGTATATACATGTAAAGGGAGGTAATGCATATACCTGTAAAGGGAGGGGAGGTAATGTATATACATGTAAAGGTAGGTAATGTATATACATGTAAAGGGAGGGGAGGTAATGTATATACATGTAAAGGGAGGTAATGTATATACATGTAAAGGGAGGTAATGTATATACATGTAAAGGGAGGTAATGTATATACATGTAAAGGGAGGGGATGTATATACATGTAAAGGGAGGTAATGTATATACATGTAAAGGGAGGTAATATATAAACATGTAAAGGGAGGTAATATATAAACATGTAAAGGGAGGTAATATATAAACATGTAAAGGGAGGTAATATATAAACATGTAAAGGGAGGTAATATATATACAAGGGAGGTAATATATATACAAAGGGAGGTAATGTATATACATGTAAAGGGAGGTAATATATATACATGTAAAGGGAGGTAATATATAAACATGTAAAGGGAGGTAATATATATACATGTAAAGGGAGGTAATATATATACATGTAAAGGGAGGTAATATATATACAAAGGGAGGTAATATATATACAAAGGGAGGTAATGTATATACATGTAAAGGGAGGTAATATATATACATGTAAAGGGAGGTAATATATATACATGTAAAGGGAGGTAATATATATACATGTAAAGGGAGGTAATATATATACATGTAAAGGGAGGTAATATATATACATGTAAAGGGGCGGACAGGTAAGCAAACAAGCAAGCAAGCACATTTATTTTAGCCGATTGCAAAACAAGTTCTTACAACTTATATTAATCACCCTCGAGACCTCATTCCTGATGGAATCCATCGCCACAAATTTCAACCGAGGCAATCTATGGGTCCGAGGGCATGTTGCACTTTAAAATTAGTTGGGGTATAGAAACGATGTCCAGCGTTGTTTTGATTGTATGAGTTTAGACATATAATTATGTACTGACCATTCAGCTCTCTAGCAATCAACATTTTAATCAGCACAGGGATATTTTTTTGTAATTTATTTATTTAATTTTTCATTTATTGTTTTTGTTGTTTTGGACATTTTAACCGAGGCAACTTCCTCGGCGTACCTCAGTGTGGCTACGGGCCTGATATTCTGTATTGTGGTAGATACTAGATACCGTTTATGGCTATACTATGTTTGAGGTAACTATCGACCAAACTGTGAAACAGGAAGTAGATATAACTAACTAAACCCCGATTGTGATAACGATCTATATATAGCTACATGTCTAGGAAAGACACATTATTTTCTTAATATCCACTAGGAAGAGTAAATGTATTCGTTTATGATGTAGTACGACTATATATTTATAAAACATTTAATGAAATTTATAAACACATGTAACGGTTATGCTTATGGGATCGGCAGGGAAGAAAGGTACGGGTACATATTTATTTACATTGTCCAAGTTTTACACAATAACTCCTAAAAGGATTTAATAATGTTTGGTGTTTGACTGTTTATAACGGTCTGCCCGCCCAAAGACACTGTAAGTGAGCGATCGAACCTGTAGAGGCGCCGTGTTCCCAACATGACATAAAGACATTGTTATTTGGGGCCAATGTATTTTCGTTATTTTGAAGTTGTACTTTCGTAATCTTGAAGTTGTACTTTTGTTATCTTGAAGTTGTATTTTCGTTATCACGAAGTTGTACTTTCGTCTTCTTGAAGTTGTACTTTCGTTATCACGAAGTTGTACTTTCGTCTTCTTGAAGTTGTACTTTCGTTATCTTGAAGTTGTATTTTCGTTATCACGAAGTTGTACTTTCGTTATCTTGAAGTTGTATTTTCGTTATCACGAAGTTGTACTTTCGTCTTCTTGAAGTTGTACTTTAGTCTTCTTGAAGTTGTACTTTCGTTATCACGAAGTTGTACTTTCGTCTTCTTGAAGTTGTACTTTCGTCTTCTTGAAGTTGTACTTTCGTAATCTTGAAGTTGTACTTTCGTTATCTTGAAATTGTACTTTCGTTACCTTGCAGTTGTACTTTCGTAATCTTGAAGTTGTACTTTCGTTTTCGTTATCACGAAGTTGTACTTTCGTTTTCTTGAAGTTGTACTTTCGTAATCTTGAAGTTGTACTTTCGTTATCTTGAAGTTGTACTTTCGTAATCTTGAAGTTGTACTTTCGTTATCTTGCAGTTGTACTTTCGTTTTCTTGAAGTTGTACTGTCGTTTTCGTATTGTTACATTCCCCTTATCAGTCGTACTTTTGCTCTTTTGAAGCGTTATGGTACTTTCACTTTAATGGCTGTGTGAGAGTGTACTCGCATGTGCTGATCAGCCATTGTGATCTAAATACAGTCAAACCTGTGTTACTGTTCACCTGTATTAAGTAGCCAACCTGTATTAAGCAGCCAGTTTCCAGATTCCCAATATGTTGTTTTATTATGTATTTTACGTCTATTAAGCAGCCACATGTGCTAAGCAGCCACTTTCTGTGATTCCCTTGGCTGGATGCTTAAGACAGGTTTGACTGTATAGGACGGTACGATAAGAAAGTGAAACTACCATGATGCAATAGCGAAAATGAAAATAAGAAGTCAGCGCAAACAGAAGTTTGTAGATTCGGTGTCACATAATTCCATTGTTCGCATTCCACTGTTTCTCTTCAGGTTTAATACAAAGAGCATATTGTTATAGACACTATGGAAACACAAATAGAAGACCACATAGTCTTAAGAGTAGGAGAAGAAACCATAAGCGCTAATAAAGAAACACTAATAGCAGCGAGCGACTACTTTAAAGGATTGTTTTCGGGTTATTTTGTAGACTCTGAACTAAAAGAACTTGACCTTACTAAAGATGTGGAAAATATGAATGACTTGAAAACACTGCTCGTGTATATGAACACTGGTGAGGTAGAAATAACCGATACTAATCTTAGTCAGATATTGAAAATCAGTTCGTTTTTCATTGTAGAACCCTTGACTGAACAATGTGCCAAGTTCATGGAAACATCGTCTACGATTACAAACTCTTTAAAGTATTATTTGTATGCTTTTGAATACGCCTTACCAAATTTTGGAACATTCAAATCATATCTGGAAGCACGGTTTCATGATCTATTGTTATATGACGAGTTTGTAGAATATCTATCTGAGGATGAACTGTCGCATTTGCTTACCTCCGGTATAATGAAATACTGTGCAAAAGAAAACGTCTTCAATTTTTTACTGATGTGGCTATCACATGTTCAGAGTCTAACAGAAACACATATCAAATTAGTATCAGATATTATTGAATACGTGAATACATGCAAAACTATTCAAAATATTCCATTTGAATGTTCCTTTTCGGAAAATGTGTTGAAGATGGATAGGAGATTAGTCGTGCGACGGAATGCATCTCTAGTGCAAGACATCAGAAAACTCTTCATTGACTATCTAGTATGTCAATATTGTACACATGCTCCAAATACTGAATCTGATGTTGGACAGAGTGTTAGTGATGTTAGTTTAACCAATCATAGTAACGAAGATCTAATTAACTCCCAGTCTGATATGAGTGTATCGAAACTCCTCGTGGGAACTGAACACGAAGAAAAATCAAAATTAAAACGCAATACGGATACCGAAGCAGAAATGCATCGCTTACATGTGCAACAGTCGTGTATGTTTAACCGCAGGATAACCAGGTCTATGTCATTGCAACGAAAGAAGTATGTACGTGACCGCAAAACTGAATCTGAAGTGAAATCGGAAGCTGAATGTACAGATGTGAGACTTGGAGAATGCGAAATCAGAATATATTTTTATGAAACATTTTCAAATGATAAAGTGGAAGATAATACTGCGAGACCAAGTGTGAATACAGTGGGTGAAAGGGATTGCAATCGTGAAAAATGTGTTGGACTGTTTACCTTTTCACAGAGGAAGTGTATCGAAAGAGAATCGTGTGAAAAGGGACATGATCAAAGGACATGCTGCAGCATGTGTGTACCGCCAAAACAAGACGTAACAACTTCGGATTCAATGCATGTATTCGATATATGTGTTTATCAACCAGACTCAAGGGCGTGGTATCATATAACAACATTCGATGAACTCAAATATTTCAGTGAGGTTGACGAGCGGCCAGTGCATCTGACTCATACATTCAAGACCAGTACAGCAAGCATATTCTGCAACATTTTGGTAATTGAAAATGAAATTTGGTTTCTGGATATTTGTAGCAGATTTAAGCTGATCAGATACAATATTGCAAGTAGAAACTGGACAAATAAGACATTAGACCGACATAATGTGACACATTTTAAGTTTATCTTGGGAAAGAATGGTGTAAAATACTTCATTACAAAGATTTCTACTGACCACAACAGCTATTTTCGTGGATATTCAGCTCAACCCGGAAGTCTCAATTTTGTCCCTATTTTTGTCACAGAAAGCGTACATGTAAACCATGGGAACATGTTTAATAGCTGGTCTCTAATGACGGTCAACATCAGCCGTGCGTCCAATGAAATACTGATTTTGGATACTAAAGGGACGGGTGATAATCTGGCATTTATCATAGATTTAGGTTCGCGCGATCGTGGTCAGCAAGCCAAACCTACCCTCATGCTACACACAACATCCGGTACAAATGGCGTCGTGGATTTACTCTTTGTGGACGTAGACATTTTGGAAACTGCAGATAGATTTTTGGTTGTGTCATCTGGCAGCAATTCTCTTACGACAAAGTTTGAGTGCATATTTCACTCAGAAACAATCACTAGTGTGGATGTGGTACAAAAATACCAAATCACTCAAAAAGTTGACCATCTTAGCGAAAAGGCAAACATATCTCAGTTCCGAGATTCGTACTGGATGATCGACGCAGACAATGATATGGTGAGTGGTTGTAAACAAATAAAGTTCAAAGCCACTGGGAGTCCCACTATTGAATACCACACTCCACCGCCATTCAGTACTACGATCGCGGTATGTGCTACAGAAGTAAACAAGAGCCTGTTCTCTGACCTTGAACCTGTAAAACACTTCCTTGAAAGGCGGCGAAATAAGGCGACCGACGTGTGACATTCTGTACTAAAGTGATAGTGATTTGCATAATTTTGTATTCTACAAGTTCAGTTTGAAATAATGTCTTAAAATTAATGGTAAAAAACTCGTTTCTCAATAAGCACTCGCTAATTTTATTAAATGGCATTAAAACACACGACTATATCAAATTGATTTAATTACACAATAGACATGAAAACGTAACAAATAACGTAATAGACCTACACTGTACTAGTATACGATACAGATCGAGAATTGTAACAAGTGTCCACCGAGTGCGGTTGGGTGTGTATACGTGATGTCAGATAGAGAATTGTAACTAGTGTTCACTGGGTGTGGTTGGGTGTGTATACGTGATGTCAGATAGAGAATTATAACTAGTGTTCACTGGGTGTGGTTGGGTGTGTATACGTGATGTCAGATAGAGAATTATAACTAGTGTCGACTTGTTTGTTTTTACGTTTATTTATCGTCGCTACCGGTTGCCCATATCAGCGACGCCTCCTGATGAGATTAGTCATGTTAGATTTGGAGGATAGTGCAATGATACAGACATAGACCCATCCTCTGGTTCTTTTACGTGAACGGTGTAAAGCACCGACACTAGACCTCGGTTCAAAGTCCCATCTGAAAGGCTGTTAAGTTTATTATGGTCAGACGGGGGATCAAACATGCGATCCCTTGATTACCAGTTGACTGGGTGCAGTTGAAGCTTATATATGTGTGATGGAGGAGTATATGACTTATATACTGAGTGCAGTATATATGTTTCTATGTGATGACAGATAGAGAATTATAAGTTTTCATGGCGTTTATATGT
Source organism: Archivesica marissinica (assembly GCA_014843695.1). Lineage (NCBI taxonomy): Eukaryota > Metazoa > Mollusca > Bivalvia > Venerida > Vesicomyidae > Archivesica > Archivesica marissinica. The sequence continues at coordinate 24,408,032 of CM026397.1, read as the reverse complement.
GAAAACATGTCTAATCCACTATGTTCAGTTGCGCCAATAAGTAGCCCCCCTCCCACTCCAAGTTTCCCCGGTCCTGGAACTTGTACTCACCTAGCATCCTGGATTCAGCCCTGAGGGATTTTGATTCGTCCGAGAATGACATGAAGTCTCCTCGCAGTTCCATTCGACTTTCTTCAATGACGTCAATCATTTCCTCCGCTTCCTGTTCGTACAAATCTAACAGGTTTTCTATGAATGCTTTCTGGAATTATACAGACAAATATATGTTCATGTGTTGTTTGTTTGTTTGCTCGAACTCCGGGCCTTTCGCACCTGAAGCGAACGCGCTACTACAGCGCTATTACGACTTCGAGTCCGTTGTCATTGCGCGTTGACAAGTACTATATACGTGGGGGATGGGCAGATTTGTTCACTACGTACGGCAAATATTACGCTGAGGATTGGTTGTTTATTTATAGTATCTGCTTTGCTGTGGGACAATCTAAAGTGTTATACATATCGGTGTACCCCTGTGTCATCTTAGCATACTACTAGTATAATTAATACACGACTAACTGTGTCAGCTGCATCCGAGCGGGTGTTGCTGTGCAGTGTGTCGTCTCGGGTCTCCATTCATTTCAAAGTATGCTTTATTTAAGAAATAATATTTGTCTTTCACTTATTTACTAGCGAATAAAACATGGTTTGGATTATGACGAGCAGGAATTAAACACGCAGGCCGTATGCATAAGCTGTTAATTCCGGCGCTCAGAACGACACACCAAGTGCATCGTCCATATGGGCAACCGGTAGCGACGATAAATAAACGTATAACACACAAACAACAGCTTAGTTTATTAATGTAATGTGTGACACCGTTTGGTGAACTGTACATGTCAGTTGGGTCCTTAATTATGTACGCTACTTCTAAAGAATCATGGAAAACGTCTGCTCATTCCGTTACATCTTCTTGATATAAAGGGAGGATCGTCACTAATGTTGGTAAAACTTGTGATCCAACCCACTTGCTTCTAAATTATAACAGTTTCACTCGTATAATATTCGCTCGTATAATATTCGTTACATTTCATTTGCAGTGTGCAGTCTGTGTATATGTATGTTATTTGAAAGCACTAAAATATGTTTAAAGCAGCATTACATCGTATGAAATAAAACATATTTGAATTTTTCAATGTTTACGTATGGGTAGCAATGCTGCTACACAATCTAACATTATACTGTGTATGCTTATGTTCATTTGGTAAACAGTGTTTTCTTGCGATAAAACAAACTCTAAACCGAAAGTAGGACTTTCCGAGTTGGTCAGTCACGCACTTGTTTACAACCGGAACGCATCGTCCGCTCTTGTTTACATTCTGAATGCATCGTCCCCATTTTTCCCACGTTGTCATTTGTAATTAAATTACTTGATATGTTGATTCATACCTCTGTTAGCTAAGTCTTTAGGGACATTTCTACATCCCCGCGATGGGTTCGACATTAAAGGAAGATAGATAGATAGTCTTTCTTGTTCAAAATATATATTTGTTTTCTACATCCTCTGTTGTTTCACGCATGCGCGCTGTGCGTGTTTACATTGCGTGTGTTGATAAACAAATTCGCGTATACGACGGTTTATATTTATTGGAATTTTATCGTTTCTGAGCGACTATTTCGATTTTTGTAAACACACACACACATTAGTATTTATATTTTACCCAAAACATCCTTGAATACGATGTAATGCTACTTTAAACTCTGGGAAAAAGAAATAAGGTCCTTAAGTTTTCTATACAGTGTGTGTTAGGTAGTGCAAGGGTTACTTCTTATCAAAGGAAACATTAAATAATCAATACTCGTATTGACTTAAGACAAACAGACATCATTGCAACTGTCTGAAAAAATCTATAATACTTTAAAGCCCCATTTCATCAATTACAACATTTCCTAATTAAGAATTTTTGAAGTGATAGCTTGTCTCATAGGAGTAATATATTGAGTAAATACAAATACGGGAGCTCTTGATAATGGTAATAAAACTTGTGACTCAATATATCTGTCTCACTGAAAGGGATAGCCTAATGGTTCACCTAATAGTCTTAGGATTAACGCTTTGCCTGCTGGGTAAATAAAATCACTTCTGCACACAACATATATCCAGATCAGCCGTCTGATCAAGATCTATGTTGTTTGCTATTCAGCCAAGTGTTTTAGCGTAGTGCCGCGTCTGATCAAGATCTATGTTGTTTGCTATTCAGCCAAGTTTTTTAGCGTAGTGTCGCGTCTGATCAAGATCTATGTTGTTTGCTATTCAGCCAAGGTTTTTAGCGTAGTGCCGTGTCTGATCAAGATCTATGTTGTTTGCTATTCAGCCAAGTTTTTTAGCGTAGTGCCGTGTCTGATCAAGATCTATGTTGTTTGCTATTCAGCCAAGTGTTTTAGCTCCACTATCCGAAAAGCAAACAGCATAGAGACAATTGCTTTTGGCTAATAACCTTAGAAACAATAGTAAATAATGTAATGCCCCATAAAAGGGCTGGTACTCGTGATATGAATATTCTAATGAGGAACATAGTTAAAGAGCTTGGCATAAACTAAACAGAATCAATTTAAAGACGACAGCTGAATACTTTCATTCAAAAATGATAACAATACTGACAAGAAATTGCAAAATCTTTATTGATCACATTCCATTTACTGACTTTATGCCCAGTTGCATATCACAAATGTTATCGTCACCGAACAGGGTGTTTACTTTTAGTTATCGTCGCTACCGGTTGCCCATATGAGCGACGCCTCCTGAAGAGATAAGTCATTTTAGATTTTTGGAGGATATTACAATGATACAGACAGAGACCCATTCCAGATTCTCCTCTGGTTATTTTACGTGCACGGTATCTAGGTGTATAGATGTCTAGGTCCCCGGAAGGGGTTTGACATTAATGGAACATACATATATACGATGTACAGCACCGACACAAGACCTCGGTTTAAAGTCCCAATTGAAAGGCTGTTAATTTTATTAGGGTAAGACGGGGGGTCGAACCTGCGATCTCTGGATTACCAGTCCAGCGTGTTACAATAAACGAGATTTCCATCTTATATAGTTATTATAGTTATAAGAAAATACTTGTTGCACGCACTAAACAGTAACGTTTCTTTGCCGATATAATTCAACATTACTCGAGCTGTCAATCAACCCAGTCAGCGATAATCAGATAAGCCAATCAGCGATCGATACAGCGACACACCTTCAGCAACCGTATCTGTTATCAAAAAGCCGCCATTTTCCTCGACAACTTGTCGCGATTATCGGTACCTAGAACAAATGCTCTAATCACGTGACGAGGAGGGTGGGAGGAGCTATGATCTCATCGGCGTCATGTTAAATCCTCTGGTACGGATATACTTGCCGGATGCTTCCTCGTATGAACTAATTTGACACCCCCAGTGGGATTCGAACATAAAGCGGTGATAATGCCGTAGGTGATTTAAAGTGATTGAAGTCAACTGCATCGATACACTTTATACACTCTTATAAAGGGATAGGCCAATGAACAATACCAATGCATTGGCTCATCCCAAGTGTTTACTTTGATTAGTCGATCCGTGCTAATTAACATCGTTTTATTACACACGGTCATGTTTCAGTGTACACTGATTGCAAAGCCACATCTGAATAACAAAGCAGCCATGATGGAATCGATGTTTCCAGCCACTAGAATCTGTGATCGGAAATCAGGCTAACATGGCATCGATTTTCTCTCCCAGGTTTATAGCACAGGAAAAATGTGTAAATATTATATTTGAAATATATCACCATATGCTTCGCATAATATTACATTGTCGGCTGCTGAAAACGGATCTATAGTGCATGTTGTGATGCAGCGAGTATGTCGCACATAATCAGTGGAGCTTAGATATGCTTTAAAAATAGATTTTCATTTATTCAAATTTCAGCTTGATCTGCGTCGATAATAGCATCGAGATTCGAGATTGTTTCACTTGTCCCGGTGCCTCTTTATTGTTGACGTCATAATGTTGTTGTTGTTGTTGTTGTTGTTGTTGTTGTGGCTAAATTCAAGCGTTGGGCTAATTTCATTTTTTGTGTTCCAGTTGTGTCAAGAGTAAATGTAAAGTAAATCGTTTGTTTATTATAGTGTCACCCTATTAATATTACCAGACATATCTATTTGACTGTATATCATAGTGTCATCTTCTATTGAAAGGGCCAGCCATATCTGACTGTATATCATAGTGTCATCCTCTATTGAAAGGGACAGCCATATCTGACTGTATATTATAGTGGCATCCTCTATTGAAAGGGACAGCCATATCTGACTGTATATTATAGTGTCATCCTCTATTGAAAGGGACAGCCATATCTGACTGTATATTATAGTGGCATCCTCTATTGAAAGGGACAGCCATATCTGACTGTATATTATAGTGGCATCCTCTATTGAAAGGGCCAGCCATATCTGACTGTATATTATAGTGTCATCCTCTATTGAAAGGGCCAGCCATATCTGACTGTATATTATAGTGTCATCCTCACTGAAAGGGCCAGCCATATCTGACTGTATATTATAGTTGCACCCCTATTAATATTACCAGACATATCTATTTGACTGTATATTATAAAAGTTTAAACTTTATTTATTTTACAACGATTGCGTTTTTTTACGTTTATTTATCGTCGCTACCGGTTGCCCATATGAGCGACGCCTCCTGAAGAGATTAGTAATTTTATATGTTGGAGGGTAGTGCAATGATACAGACAGAGACCCATTCCAGAGTCTCCTCTGGTTCTTTTACGTACACGGTGTAAAGCACCGACACGAGACCTCGGTTTAACGTCCCATCTGAAAGACTGTTAATTTTATTAGGGTCAGACAACAAGGTGGAAGCTGAAACATATTGCAAGTACGAAAACCAACAAAATGGACCAAAATCCTTGTACATATGGAGGATGAAATGTTAATAGATCAGATATTTATCTTGCGAGTAATACATTGTTTGGGTCATATGCAGGCCACATTTATTATTAATATCCAAAATAGGTATAATAGGGGTCGGAGATACATCCCCTACCTTAAAACATCATTTACATCGGAAGTTCATTCCCGTTGTCTTAGATCCTCTTCTTCATTACAACTATATACGCCTAAACCTACGTTGGAAATATTCCGTAATATTTTTTGGAATTCACTACCTCATTATATTCAAAATTCCAACTCACTTAATATCTTTAAAACTCGATAAGCCAACAGAAACATAAAAATCTGGTATATATATATATAATATAATAGATGAGCTTCCACGTAATGCCGAATACTGTACTTAACATGTAGTGTTTCTTTAATTAATATGTTTTCTATGTCATTGTATATATGTTGAGGGCCTTATTTGTATTAGCCATGTATTATGTAAGCTCCCTCGTAAAATAAAGTCTTTATTATTATTATTACCATTTTTGATTCATTTACTTATAGAACAGACAATGTTATACAGTCTACATCCGTTATTTCAAAGTCGGTTATGTCGAATTCTCCGATTATCTCGTAATCGGATCAAAGTCCCCGTTTCAGACACTATCATTTTTTTTATATAACTGGATCTGCTTATATCGAATTTCGCTAAGTCAAAGTAGTTTGTTCGGTCGATGGATCGACATAACGAATGTAGACTGTACATATGACTGACCAGGTAAAATATATCAACGCCTGTTCCCAGGCTAACAACCTCGTTACAGGGTTTGACACATACTCCAGAACTCCCGACAATTGATTTTTGTTTTGTTTTTTACGTTTATTTATCGTCGCTACCGGTTGCACATATGAGCGAAGATCGTCATTTTAGATTTTGGAGGATAGTGCAATGATACACAGAGACACCCATTCCAGAGTCTCCTCTGGTTCTTTTACGTGCACGGTGTAAAGCACCGACACGAGACCTCGGTTTAACGTCCCATGTTGATTGTATTAGGGTCAGACGGGGGATCGAGCCTGCGATCCCTGGATTACCAGTCCAGCGTGTTACCACTGAGCTATAGATCCGTCTGTACCGACAATTGAAATAGGGATGTACGTACTAGTTATATGCATGCTACTTAACCACAATGGATTATTGATTCTTTCTATTTTTAATTGTTAATAAGCCTTTATATTCGTATTTTCAACCGAATGACCACTCTGTAATACGGTCCAATTGATTATTATAGAAGCAATTGTTCGACATGAATGTCATTCGTTCCATGTTTCAAATTTCTGTTGGTGAAACAGGCAAATTAATGATGAAACAGGTAAAGTTAAATATGCCACAGGTAAGGAAGTGATTAGACCGGTAAATTAAAGGTGAATTAAGTAAATTGGTATTGAAACCGGTTAATTTATGGCGAAACCGGTAAATTATTGGTGACACCGGTAAATTGAAGGAGAAACCTGTATATTAAAGGTGAATTAGGTAAATTGGTATTGAAACCGGTTAATTTATGGCGAAACCGGTAAATTATTGGTGACACCGGTAAATTGAAGGAGAAACCTGTATATTAAAGGTGAATTAGGTAAATTGGTATTGAAACCGGTTAATTTATAGCGAAACCGGTAAATTATTGGTGACACCGGTAAATTGAAGGAGAAACCTGTATATTAAAGGTGAATTAGGTAAATTAGTATTGAAACCGGTTAAATGATTGTAAAACGGTTTAATTTATTGTGAAACCGGTAAATTATTGGTGAAACCGATAAATTAATGGTGAAACCTGTAAATTGAAGGGAGGGAGGCATGATAATTTAATAGAACAGTTAGATGGATTACAAACTAAGTGGAGAAAGAAAGACAGAGAGCGTGGCACTAATGAACAACTGTCGAAGGGACATCATGTAAAGCAAGCATTCGAGGATATTGATCAAGCGTTATATTGATCAAGCTATGAAAGAATATTGTTATACGCCGATCTTTGTCTGCTGAGCACTTAGTGACTTATATACACCGTCTCATGATCAACAAGAGGGCTGTAAAGTATGCTGTATGTGACGACAACAGGATATTGAGTGCATGCATACTATGTTGTAGGTATGAAAAACAATACTTTAGAATTGTGTCGCAATCTATTGTAATTCCATATATTCAATGACATAGGCACATCTCACAGCAGGAAAATGGGCCAATGACTTCGCTGATGGTAGCCGCGCTATCTGAACAGTAGAAGCCGTCTGATCCTACTAAAATTAACAGTCTTTCAGATGCGACGTTAAACCGAGGTCTCGTGTCGGTGCTGTACACCGTGCACGTAAAAGAACCATCGTAGACTCTGGAATCTCTGTCTGTATCATTGCACTATCCTCCAAAATTCTAAAATGACCAATTTCTTCAGGAGGCGTCGCTCATATGGGCAACCGGTAGTGACGATAAATAAACGTAAAACACACACGTAGAAGCCGCGTGCCTCAGTATGAGCGTCAACATACTAACTGCCCTACTTGGCGAGACAGCAATACTCGGTACTGGTGAGGGCGGGTAGCTTGTGATTGTCTTTAGCCGGCTCCTTCAAGGAGATGGTGGGACGTGACTTCTAGATAGCGATGAGGACCCCAGCGAAGAAACCGGAACTATTATTGCTGCTGTGAGCTGACAAGTGGTAGAGGATGTGGCCCTAAAAGTGACCGCCTTTGAGAGAAAGGATACAGGACTTGTCACCCTGGGAAGAACGAAGATGCCTCTTCAGATGTCTACGTAAGCATCGTAGCAATCAACATAAACTACTTAGATAAATCAGTCGCGCACATGCCTCGGTGGAGGCGACTATAAAGAAAACGACAACGACGCCGTGACCAAGAAGTTGCAGTCATTAACTTCGGATTACACGTGGGCCTCCCGGGTGAGTGGTTATGGTCATTGACATGAAATACGTTGCCCCTGGGCAGAACTATCAGGATGTTTAAGCAAAGGCAATTGGAAATAACAGCACAAACTAAAGGTGCAGCAACTCATATGTCAGCGGACGGAGATGCAATTAAAGAATAAGGAATTGAAATTGTAAAAGACAAGCGCAAATTGCTTGTAAGCGTTTTAAAAGATTACTTGGTATACTTGCTGGTGCAGTCGTAAATGTTGCGTCAATGGTCAGTTCTTTAGAAGCAACTCTGAGTACCGTACTAAGTTAAACAGCACATCGTAAATGTTGCGTCAATGGTCAGTTCTTTAGAAGCAACTCTGAGTACCGTACTAAGTTAAACAGCACATCGTAAATGTTGCGTCAATGGTCAGTTCTTTAGAAGCAACTCTGAGTACCGTACTAAGTTAAACAGCACATCGTAAATGTTGCGTCAATGGTCAGTTCTTTAGAAGCAACTCTGAGTACCGTACTAAGTTAAACAGCACATCGTAAATGTTGCGTCAATGGTCAGTTCTTTAGAAGCAACTCTGAGTACCGTACTAAGTTAAACAGCACATCGTAAATGTTGCGTCAATGGTCAGTTGTAGGCATTCAACCTATCAAACTTGTGCAATTAATTGTTTTTAACTGCATACGAGTATACGCATGCGTATATCATTAATGTAATTTATTATGTCCAATTCAATTGTACGCCAACATTCCTTTGTCTCACCAGAGACTATCCTATTATATGTCATAGCAATATCCTTCTCTAGGGCGATCGAACCGATATGTATAATAGACGAACCGAGCAAGTCATCCACGAACAGATGATTTTGACTGCGTCTGATTGTCTGTCTGTAGACATGGTAACTCAGGAAGCTTTTGATGAATGTTGAAACTTTGTGGATATATATAGAGAGAGAGTTGGTTTAAGAGGACGAGGATCGAACGTGGGAGAAATCGGTCAACTGAAGTGCATGTGGTGAGGACGGTCAGCGGAGTAAATGTCCATTCCCATTGACTTCTACGGTAAAGTAGGCCAAGCTTGTCACTCGGAAAGAAACAAGATATACATATAGTTCCAATGGAACACCTACAGGAAACATCATAAGACCGTTCGCATAAACCATACCCCATGACCTTGAGTTTGATCTTTCAAGGTCAAGTGAAGTTAAGCATTTGTTCATGTGTCAAATTCCAGCTATGAGAGAGAGAGAGAGAGAGAGAGAGAGAGAGGAGAGCGAGAAAAAGCGAGAGAGCGCGCGCGTGTGTGTTCGCGCGCGTGCGAGATAGAGAGGGGGGAGAGAGTGAAAGATAAAAGAGGAGCAGGGATGGGGAATGAAACATATAATTTTGGCTGAAATCGATTTGACTGTTATAAATTTGAAAAGACAAAAAAAGAAGTGGAGCGTAATCCTGAGGGTGCTGAGCGACGTTTGCATTCATTATTCCTCTGGTTGTGTTACGTGCACGGGTTACAGCACATTCACACGGCTTAAAATCTCATCCGAAAGACTATGATATTGGTCATTTTAGCATGGCATGACGGGTAATCTAACTCGTGGTCCCATTTATTTCATCGCTACCAATTGGCCATAGGAGCTCACCCAATCTGATGGACACATGTGTGTGCTTTACGTTTATTTATCGTCGCTACCGGTTGCCCATATGAGCGACGCCTCCAGAAGAGATTAGTCATTTTAGATTGTTGGAGGATAGTGCAATGATACAGACAGAGACCCATTCCAGAGTATCCTCTGGTTCTTTTACGTGCACGGTGTAAAGCACCGACACGAGACCTCGGTTTAACGTCCCATCTGAAAGACTAATTTGATTAGGGTCAGACGGAGGATCGAACCACCGTAATAACTGACATTAACAGGTTATATAGCGATGTTATCATATTGTGTTTATTGTGTATTGTGAGAAGTTTGTTTTTTGTTTGTTTGTTTTTTGCTAATGGTAAAGCGCGAAATATTGTCCCAGAAATATTCGAGTGTTTCACGGTGTATTATAATGAATTGTAAATAACAGGATACAAATTTTAGGTATACATACAAGTATGATATTAGATAATAGCTTAATTTTTAACAAAACTTGCCAATTACGACAAATTATATTGCCAATTGTGATACAGTATATTGATACGTGTGCAAGTAACCCTCTTTTACCTTCTTTTAAAATGTATGTGGTATTTCAATGTGGTTTTTACAGTAAACACTGGCTTTTAAGTAATATTGTCACAAGTTGGGCAAGGTTTGTATTTGAATTTTAATGTCAGTATTATGATAGCAATTGTCTGTGATGATAGCATGTGTCTAGTCTCTTATACTTCTCATGGAATGGCTATGTACTATTATATAGTATATGTGTAGTATGCATAGATGAGACTGAAATAAATAAATGAATATTATACAATTGAAATTGGAACCGAAATCACAACACTAGGTCAAAGTTCATCCGTGAAAGCGCTATAGAAACTGTAATGTCCACCAGGCCGTCAGGAGTAATTAGCCTAGTGAATTCTGATTGGTTTGCAGAATGACACCGATTACAACATTATGACTGTCAGGATATGATTGGTTGATTAATCTTATCAGTTATCATTAGGAATACTTCGTCGGTGTGTCCATCAGACAGACGGATCTGTAGCCCAGTGGTAAAACACTGGACTGGTAATCCAGGGATCGCAGGTTCGATCCCCCGTCTGACCCTAATAAAATTAACAGAAAATAAACCGAGGTCTCATGTCGGTGCTTTACACCGTGCACGTAAAAGAACCAGAGGAGACTCTGGAATGGGTCTCTGTCTGTATCATTGCACTATCCTCCAACATTTAAAATGACTAATCTCTTCAGGAGGCGTCGCTCATATGGGCAACCGGTAGCGACGATAAATAAACGTAAAACACACACATGTGTCCATCATATTGGGTGAGCTCCTATGTAGAAGTGGACGACGCTTTGCTTGGTTATGAGTGAGACGTATGCCTCTGTGGGGTAGAAAAGTAGGTTCGATGAATTTAAAATGATCATCAAAATTTATATGTTATAATTTTCTATAAATTGAATTTTTCTTGAAGTAAACATTATTTTGAGAGCAGAAAGAAAATATATCTTATTATAACTGATTGAGTCGTCGCCAAATTTACATGAAGAAGTTATGACGTAGGGCATAAAACAGAAAGTAGATTAATTGTGAAAATGTATGTGTTTGAGATATTTTGAGTTTTTCACAGAAGTATACCAATTATTCGAATATTCGAATATCTTCCCGACCGAATATTCGAATACCGAAATTCGTTGCCATCCCTAATCTTTACCTATGTTAATGAAAGGAATTGCTATGTTACATACCATAATAAAGATTAAAAATACCGTGAACTACTAAGTAAATGTTTCAAAGTGCATTTTCAAACAGTGTCTACACAAATCAAACAAAACGTCATGTGGGGAATATATATCCATAATTATATACGTGTGGGTGCATGTCTGTAAAATGCATATATCTTGCAATGGGGATATTCCCCCCTCCCCCAACCCCTTATCCGTATATGACGGGGAACAATAAACGAGGTTATCATCTTATATAGGGATCTGTAGTCCAGTGGTAATACGCTGGACTGATAATCCAGGGATCGCAGGCTCGATCCCCCGTCTGACCCTAATAAAATTAACAGTCGATAAATAAACGTAAAACACACACAGAAAAGACTTGTTGCGCGCAGTATGTACCTTTACAATTAACTAGCACGGGCCTGAGGCCTGGCGAATAAGACAACATCTGTCACTACTCTTTTACTAGACTCGAAGACACCTTGAAACGAGGTCACAATAACTCTCGAGTACTCAAAGCATACGTGTATGTGTGTTTCTTGTTTAAAAGAAAATAAATAAACAGTACATACTCTGACATGCGCTGATAAGCCCTTGATCTTGGAGCGCACCGCTTGGTTCTTCAATAGCTCCTCCATGGTGCAGATTATTGTCGACGTCCAACAAAAATAATATATTATGTTGCCAGTGTCTGTATACGTTAACAGGTTGTATTTGAAATTTTAAACATGTATATCCCTCACACAGAGCTGTTTAATTGGTTATGGACCAACTATCTGTTCCGATGTACAGTTTATTGAAATTCTTATAATTCCTTAGAAAGAATAAAGTCGGTATATAAGAACATTGCGACTCAGGACTTCGGAGTTGATGTTTCCATCAAACGTTGTCTCAAGTGAAATATTTGCTAGTAAAATTGATCTGTACAGCTCTATTCTACCTGAAACCTAACGCAACGTCGCCTATAGGAATCGATTTCATAACCTCAATAAATTCCACTCTTGTTGTCCAGAACGTTCTAAACTGATCATAAACACACTAACTCAATATTATATAGCAGCAATAGCCTGCTGGAGCACTCGTGTTCCAGTTCATAAAGCAGAGAGCAGACTAGATTGCATTAATGCACTAAGCAGATCATGTCGCATTTCAAGGACCGTGAACCGTTTCTTATCTACAACTCAACATCTTCTGTCTGGTAGTCATTGGGTGACTTTTATTGTATATTATGTGTGTGTTTTACGTTTATTTATCGTCGCTACCGGTTACCCATATGAGCGACGCCTCCTGAAGAGATTAGTCAGTTTAGATTTTGGAGGATAGTGCAATGATACACTACATGGTTCTTTTACGTGCACGGTGTAAAGCACCGACACGAGACCTCGGTTTAACGTCCCATCTGAAAGACTGTTAATTTTATTAGGGTCAGACGGGGGATCGAACCTGCGATCCCTGGATTACCAGTCCAGCGTGTTACCACTGGACTACATATCCGTCTGTTTGTATATTATATACTGGCTGTCGGCTTAAATACCTGCAATCGATTATATTAACTTACTTTGGTGTAGTTGAATGTCAACAAAGCGGTTGACATGGCTACGAGTGTTAGTGGAATTGATTCCTACGGGAATTGATTCCATAAAGGTACCATTGAATTATTGAGAAAGTTTATCGAGAGTGCCCTCCAATAATTTGTTATGGACATTAGCATTGCCATCAATGAATGACGTAACCGGATAAGTTATACATTGCGAAACAAGTTCTTACAACTTATATTAATCACTCTCGAGACCTCATCCCTGTTGGAATACATCGCCATGAGGAAGAGAGAAGAGGCATAAACTAATAAATGTGTGTTTTTACGTTTATTTATCGTCGCTACAGGTTGTCCATATGAGCGACGCCTCCTGAAGAGATTAGTCATTTAAGATTTTTGGAGTTTGGAGGATAGTGCAATGATACAGACAGAGACCCATTCCAGGGTCTCCTCTGATTCTTTTACGTGCACGGTGTACATCACCGACACGAGACCTCAGTTTAATGTCCCATCTGAAAGACTGATAATTTTATTAGGGTCAGACGGGGGATGGAACCTGCGATCCCTGGATTACCAGTCCAGCGTGTTACCACTGGACTACAGATCCGTCTGTCCATCAATAAATACTTGAGAGTCGCCATATAACAAATGCTGTCGGTGTAACTTTAGACCCCAAAACAAAAGTTATTACATTCGCCAGCAGGCATTGTTTTTGTCTCCGTTCATTTATTTGTTTGTGTTGTTAATTTGTTTGCAACTCATATGAATGTACATATATCTATTATGAATATTGTAAATGTATATATACATTGTAAGGCGAATAGGGGATGCTCCTCGACCCCTACTTGACCTATGACGTGGAAAATAAATGGGGTTACTCCGAAAGGGGGCCTGAAAAATCGGATCAAGGACAAATTCATCATTAGATGTTGCGTGTAGTCTGTATCCAGATCAGTGATTTTGTTTAGAAAAGACTCTTCAGCATTGTGAGATAGGAAACTATGCACATATAGCAGCGTAGGTTTGATATCTCGGATTACCGTTGTTATTAACTTAGTTAACCCTTTCAACACCACACACCTCTAAATAGGCTTATAAAAAGTATGGATCCAGATGAGCCGGCTCATGACAAGCCATCTCATCAGGATCTGCACTTTTTACCAGTAATATTGCTATTTTTAGACAAAATTACCCATTTTGATAAATTAACTGGTCGAAATGTAATTTTCTTATTAATTTATTGCTCTAAAAATATCATGCACCAGTCCATATCAGTTACTTGGTGTTGAATGGGTTAAAGCGACATTACATCGCGAAAAGTAAAAACAAAACAGTTTGTTTTTTTCGTATAAATATATTTGAAATATTTCGAAAACAATCATACGATATACTAGTAATAGGAAATTACCGTCTGTAGAAATATGCTTTTTCACCGATCTAGTGTCCCTTTAATTTAAACAATATTTATTTCTTTGAATATGCATAGTCTAGTATACATACTATGTACATACATGTAGGATTGAGGAGAAAGCAATTTGCTTATATGGTTACCTCTTTCCTAAATAGGTAATCATATAAGCTCTTTTCTATAGTGTCGCTTTAGCTTAAACATATTTTATTTTATCAATATTTACATCATGTTGTAACATTAATATACAAGAACAAATGGATTAAATCGGAAGCTAGTAGCTTATTTAGATTGTCTCCATTAGTGTCGCTTTAAGGTAAATGGTATACAAAATATGGCTGTACGGCAAGTTTTGCAATACATATGATGCATACGATTAATAAAAACTACTTTCCGGAGGATATCCGGCACAGTTTGACATCACAACGCCTGATAAATAGATTCAAATAAACTCCATGTGTAGCGTTCCTCATCAGCCACCGCCTCTCTGCACGCTGCAGAACAATTTCTACACACAGTGTTAATTAATTTCATTATTAAATATCGACCGGTCAAAATAATACATTACAACACATGTGATGAATTGGCGAATCGTAACGGAGAGAAATGTACAAATCTGTAGTAGTCCATGCGAACAATGGTGGAACGGAGAGAAGTGGACCGAGTCTGTTGTACGAAATCTATGCGAATAATAGAAATACAATGGTGTTTTACGTTTATTTATCGTCGCTACCGGTTGCCCATATGAGCGACGTCTCTGAAGAGATGAGTCATTTTAGAGTTTGGAGGATAGTGCAATGATACAGACAGAGACCAATTCCAGAGTATCCTGGTTGTTTTACGTGCGCGGTGTAAAACACCGACACGAGATCTTGGTTTAAAGTCCCATGTGAAAGACTCTTAATCTTACTATGGCCAGACGGAGGATCGAACATGCGACCCCTGGATTACTAGTCCAACGTGTTAATCACTGGACTACAGATCCGTCTGTAATCGACGTCATTATCTGGATGTTTTATGTTATCGATCCCTTGCTACGATGCTTGTTAAGACATCAAAGGGTTTGTTGATTTGCAGTTTGTCAATAACAATTAACTGTTAATACGATGTACATTAATGAATACGTTTGTGTAATTGATTATGTCCCCTTGTGTATATTCGTAAGCTAGTCGCATGTATAAAAATATATGTTAATTAATATAAATATGATAAAATCGATTGAATAATGATTGAAACGGTCCGGAGTCGCTCAACTGCTAAAATTATATTCTGATCTGACCGAGATACAGCAGCTTCGAACTATTAGAAAATATTACATTTAATATTCTAACATGACTTAATATTTTGTTCCTATAAACAAAGAACAAATCTACCGTTGCTAGATATGCAATAAACCACGGCTACGGCTGTTGAATTTTGCTCCCATGTAAAAATAAACTTATTTATGGACGTAAATATTCACAACTTTTAACAATTTTACATTGGAATTGAATAAAGCTATGGTATGGTATATAATGTTAATAACCAGCCATACAGGAAATAAAGTGTTCATAGCTGGAGGATGATTTCCAGTGCCACTGGAATGCATAAGGTATTTTGCAGGGAGGTATTTTGCAAATCCATCAGCCAAATAACAGACAAGAAGACAAAATAACACACACATTATTCGTTTATAGCATTATATTAGGTCATGCTAGAATGGAAATAATATTTGTCTTTTCGCTGTTTATCGGAGAATAAACCACCCTTTGTCGTTCTGGTGCGTAGAAATTAACCACTTAGACCTACGTCTTGCGTGGTATATTTCTACGCATCAGAACTACAAACCGTGGTTTATGTCAAGTCATATATGTCAAGAAAGTTTTACAAGATCTAAGATAAAAAATCTAGTACTTTATGATTAGATTATGTACATGTACATGAATATAGATTGTGAATACATTAAATATTAATAAACATCTAATACTTTGATCACTTACAAACACTCAATGGTATTTTGTTGGTTTCTTTTGGAGGTTTAAATGGGGGTCGCAACAACAGCTTAGGTCATATTATTAACAGGTATTATTGTTGGAAGAATACCTGGGTGCCTATCCGAACAGCATTTCAGGCACGCATGGACACCCGGATAGAACCACTGACCTTCCACAAGCCAGTTGGACATAATGATGTAAACAAAATTTGAAACAGCAGATAAAATAGATACGTGGGACCAAGCATACATTTATAAGTAGTCCGATATAGCTGACTATTCGATATCACACTTCCGTTTGCTGGCGGTAAGAATTTGGTCAAACTACACTTCATACCGTCCCTACAGAGGAAATATCCAACCACAACGAGTTGGTGTCTATCGATTCTGAAACAAATGTTAGCTACACAGTGTCCCCACACTATCACTCTAGTACAAACTTGTCCAAAGGAGAGGTATTCCGTAAAACTCCATTCCAACACTCTTCCTGTTCATTACGTAGCGTCCATGGTCCAGTGGGAGAGCGAGGATTTGGATTCGAAGGGTCCATGGTTCGATACAAGTTAAGGACACGTATGTTGTGTCCTTGAACAAGGCACCTAACATACATTGCTTAGTACTGGTTAACCGCTTAGGTCGGCTAAGTCTGCCCAGCAAAACATGTCTATGTCATCGCCAGGGATTTGACAAAAATGCAACATACATACATACACTACTATGTGCATTCATATGGTTTACAACTGTGTATAAATACATAAAAATGGGAAGTAAATATGCGTTCGAAACAAAAAGTAATCCCACATCCAGTTGTGGTCGATCTCAAATAATTCGTCACTCTACGAATGGCAATGAACGATAAGTTCATTTATCGTCGCTACCTGTTGCTCATATTAGCGACGTGCAGTTTCCCTAACAACACCATTCCTGGACAGGCTCCAGCGGTTAACCAGTACTTGGTGCACCAACCTCCGTAAGAAACTGCCAATATAGAGACATTATCTGAGCGGGGCTCGAACACATGGCCATCAGTTTGATAGGTTACAAGAACACCCAGAGGGCCTTTAACATCAATATCGTGGCACACATTTCTGAAAGATGAGCGCTGAATTTCTTATATTTTGTTTACAATATGGTGTGGGTTCAACTGCATACTTACGTACAGGCATGATTTGGTGTAGTAACGTTATCACAAGGCCAAATATTCGCATTGGGTACACATTTTATGTACATGTACAAGGTTATTTGTATATACAAGAAATCATTGTCATTTATATTGAACTATCATTGTATTATTATTATTATTATTGTCATTATTAAATTGCAAGCGAAACAAACTGTTAATAAATCAGCGTAAATACGAAACTAAATTTTAAACTTTAATTATTTTACAACGATTGCGAAGCAAATTTTAACAACTTATATTAATCACTTTCGTTGGCGCGTATGAACGTGCAAATGTGGTCATTCATGCGGGAGGAAAACGGAGAACTCGGAGAAAACGTATGGTGACCACCGTACCATCTCACATACTTCCCGGTCCCGCAAACCACTGCGCTAAACAATTGCAACAACGTCACTTAGTGACGTCAAAACAATACAATAACATTACGTTCAAAGTTCTGGATAAGCTATTAATCTTACGGATGCTGTCTGTCAACCAAATTCAACGCCGACGCCGACGACGCGGTGACATCTCACACAAACGTCCACCCGGAATGTACAAGCATTCCATGAAATGTAAAATAATTTTGAAAAATGATACAACGTCTCCTGAAGATCGTCAAGGACGGGTACGCTTACCAACAGACAGAGTGAATGTGCCTTTCAACGGACATGAATGCAAGGTTCCACGTAAGAAACAAGTATCCAGTGCGAGCATGGTGCGGGCCGTATCGCTAATTCATGAGAAACGAACACAAGGAAGGGTTCCCGCCCCTAAATTTGCTTGCGCGAAACTGTCGGATTCCAACACTGCGGAGAAACGAACACAAGGAAACGTTCCCGCGCCTTGCTCTGCTAGCGCGAAACTGTCGGATTTCAACAACAATTCAGAAAAGAATAGCCAAGTAAAAGTGCACAGAGACGGTACCTTAGCCCAGTTTCTCTCTACAATGGGCCGATGCCTGAGTTTCGGATTAGGAATTACAATGTATACATACCATTATATTATTATAAAATAATTATTATGTTGATCTTGCGTTCGTTTCTTCTTATCTTGAGCATGTCGTGTTTAGTTAATGTTACCATTTTTGTCGTTGGAAATCTACATGCGTCTCTAATATCACTGGGTTTGTACGGCAAGCACAATGAGGGACCTCGCTGGGTTTTCTATTACCTCCCTTGGCAGATAAAGTCCGATTTATCCCTAAATGCATAGCGGTCCTTTCAGTTGGAATCCTTTGCTTTTACAGTTGCTCCCTAACCAGATGTTGCGTTATGATAAATGTGATGTTATCCACATCATGTTAGTTAATTGATAAAAATAATGTTGTACCCATTGGATGTATTGTAAGATATCTGTCGAGATATAGTAACATAATAATTATAATATGAGAAAGTGGAAGAAAATTGCTAGCAAGTTGTGCAAAGGAAACAACGATAAAAGTAGAGGAGGTCCTACTTACTTTTCGGGAGTATTCAGGGGCAGTAACTCACCGAAGTCTCTCATTACTGTCGAATTCCAGAACAAGATATCTCTTTAATTTTATAGCGATATCTTCTGTTTGAGAAACATAGAGTGGTGGAACCTATGCTCGGCGTATTCCTATGCTCGGCGTATTTTCCATTTTCATCCGTATTTAAAATATTTATATACGGTTCTAGGCTAATTTCGTCGACAGAGATGAAACGTGGTTCAATAACATTCAGTTGAGTGTATCGGTATGCTGATGCAACTGCCACATGACTGGTCCAGCAGACGAATATAAACAAGCAAATCATGGGGAGAATATTTCCACCGAAACTGTTACAGTGTATGAGTAATTTGGGTAGCTATCCGAATTAAAACAATCTACATCTAACTCGAACAATAGTTTCTATACCATTTCTGATTAAGACCAATAAATGTTTTTACTCAATGATGTAATATATCAAAATAAGATATTCAACAAGTTATGGTAGATAAATAAAAATAATAACTAGTACGCCGTGCATAGGTGCCCTGAAGTTTTCAGTTTCCCATATAAACGGGTGCCGACCGACACCGTTGCGATAGCTGTATTGAGCAGCAAGGTCACGTGATGAAGCTAAAACTGTCAACAAGAGTGTTTTGAAAGTTGTTTTCACGACCTAAGAAAATAATAATATACGACATGTGCAATTAACATTTTATACTGGTCATTATATGTGGGATTTACGCCGAGCATAGGTTCCATCACTCTATGCTTGTTTGTGAGATATCTGCAGTTTGATAAATACATGTTGTTTGGGCGATATCTGCTGTTTGAGAAATGCACGATGCTTTGGGAGATATATACTGTTTGAGAAAGTTACGATGCTTTGGGAGATATATACTGTTTGAGAAAGGTACGATGCTTTGGGAGATATATACTGTTTGAGAAAGGTACGATGCTTTGGGAGATATATACTATTTGAGAAATGTACGATGCTTTGGGAGATATATACTGTTTGAGAAATGTACGATGCTTTGGGAGATATATACTGTTTGAGAAATGTACGATGCTTTGGGAAATGTATTTGTTGGGGAGATATCTACTTTATGAGGAATGTATGTTGTTTGTGAGATATCTGCTGTTGTTTTGCTTGCACTATTTGTTGAACCACAAACTACATACAAATGATACTCTGCCGTCAAATAGCAAGAAATATGTCAACCAAGTCCATATATTTTACATACAAAACCTCATTAAATGTTATGGGAAATTGGCTTAACTAGACCGATGTGCCTCACCGAAATGTAAGCTGCATGAGTTCGTCGCATATGTGTGTGTGTGTTTTACGTTTATTTATCGTCGCTACCGGTTGCCCATATGAGCGACGCCTCCTGAAGAGATTAGTCATTTTAGATGGTTGGAGGATAGTGCAATGATACAGTCAGAGACCCATTCCAGACTCTCCTCTGGTTCTTTTACGTGCACGATGTACAGCACCGACACGAAACCTCGCTTTAACGTTCCATCTGAAAGACTGTTAATTTTATTAGGGTCAGACGGGGGATCGAACCTGCAGATGTAAGAAAACTAGTCAAGACTCAGTGTATCGCAGGTAAGACTATTACCACAACAATACACGATGTTTATTTCATCATCCATCCAACTGTGTAGTCAAGTTAACTGTATTACATTTACCCCCGCACCACACCACCCATCTGGTTAGATAACTATTGCAAATGGTTATAGGTCACACATTCATAGCAACACAAAAAGTTGAATCCCGGTCGATCTCCTCACGACGTGCACGTCGTGACCGGGGCACATCCCGCAGCAGCAGCGTAGGATTCTGGGATCTTCTGGTCGTCGATCTTGCAAATGCGGAAGCTCGCCAGCATGTGGATCCACAGCTATGGCACATCAGGACAGATCCACCACCTCTTCTAGATAGTGTTTAAAATAGCACACTATATCTTCGCTAGCTATTTCGAACTTTCTCTTCCTTCTTCTACTTCTCCGGCGGATAGACGAGACAGCGGACCCGAGGGAGCGGCAACGGTCGTGGCATCCACGCTCCCCTGAGTGACAACCGACGACCAGATGTTTAACTGCCAGATCCGTATAAATGCTGCTGCGGGGTGACCAACAGTGAGGAGGGTGGCCCTCCAAGGGACCCCTTCGAAAGAGGATACAGGACTTGTCACCCTGCGAAGAACGAAGATGCCTTCCCAGTTGTCTACATAAACAACTTAGATGTCTACATAAACAACTTAGATGTCTACATAAACAACTTATACACAAAACAACAATGTCTACATAAACAACTTAGATGTCTACATAAACAACTTAGATGTCTACATAAACAACTTAGATGTCTACATAAACAACTTAGATATCTACATAAACAACTTAGAGAAACCAGTCGCCCATGTGCCTCGGCGGAGGCGACTATAAAGAAAACTACTACTACTAAAAGTTGAATGTACGAGCAAAGATCCAAGAACTTGACAACATTATCTCCCTTTTTGCGCAAGAAATGCGAATTTTTTACGAGGAATGGACATCTCTTGAATGAATCAACATATGAGCCCATCTCATGTCTCGCAGTCTTTATTCAAAAGTTGCCTCCCTTCCCCGTGTATTTCCAGGTCTAGATTCAGTATGCTGAGACGTAATCACAACTGATCTAGTCCATGCATTGAATAGCCTTTAAACAAATTCCTTCATCTAAAATGACGATTCCCTGACTAAAGTTAAACTTTATTTATTTTACAACGATTGCGAAGCAAGTTCTAACAACTTATATTAATCACTCTCATTGGCGCGGATGAAAGCGTATATGTGGTAATTCGTGTGGGAGGAAACAGGATTACCAGGAGAAAACCCACCTGTCCGATCTGGCGACCACCGTACCATCTCACATACTTGCCGGTCCGAGGATCGAACCCGGGTTGCATTGGTGAGACAGCCTGACTAATATGAACCTTGTGCAACTAATGTGTCTGGCATCACTAGTTCCATTATAGTTTGCTCACAATTTATTGCTACATTCAGTACCGTAGCCGAGGCCATCTAGGGGGGTCCGGGGACATGCTCCCCTTAAACGTATTGGGTATATAAGCGAGTTCCTGCGTGTTCTGATTTAATGATCTTAGACGTATAATTATGTACTGACCATTCAGCTCTCTAGCAGTGAACATTTTATACAGCAAAGGGATATGTTTTTCTTTTCTTTTTTTGCTTTGGAAATTTTAACCTCTACAAGCATGCCGTAGATCCAACCTTTACAAGCATGCCGTAGATCCAACCTTTACAAGCATGCCGTAGATCCAACCTTTACAAGCATGCTGTAGATCCAACCTTTACAAGCATGCTGTAGATCCAACCTTTACAAGCATGCCGTAGATCCAACCTTTACAAGCATGCTGTAGATCCAACCTTTACAAGTATGCTGTAGATCCAACCTTTACAAGCATGCCGTAGATCCAACCTTTACAAGCATGCCGTAGATCCAACCTTTACAAGCATGCTGTAGATCCAACCTTTACAAGCATGCTGTAGATCCAACCTTTACAAGCATGCTGTAGATCCAACCTTTACAAGCATGCTGTAGATCCAACCTTTACAAGCATGCCGTAGATCCAACCTTTACAAGTATGCCGTAGATACAACCTTTACAAGCATGCTGTAGATCGAACCTTTACAAGCATGCTGTAGATCCAACCTTTACAAGCATGCTGTAGATCCAACCCTTACAAGCATGCTGTAGATCCAACCTTTACAAGCATGCTGTATATCCAACCTTTACAAGCATGCCGTAGATCCAACCTTTACAAGCATGCCGTAGATCCAACCTTTACAAGCATGCTGTATATCCAACCTTTACAAGCATGCTGTAGATCCAACCTTTACAAGCATGCTGTAGATCCAACCTTTACAAGCATGTTGTAGATCCAACCTTTACAAGCATGCTGTAGATCCAACCTTTACAAGCATGCCGTAGATCCAACCTTTACAAGCATGCTGTAGATCCAACCTTTACAAGCATGCCGTAGATCCAACCATTACAAGCATGCCGCCGTAGATCCAACCTTTACAAGCATGCCGCAGATCCAACCATTACAAGCATGCTGCAGATCCAACCTTTACAAGCATGCTGCAGATTCAAACTTTACAAGCATGCTGCAGATCCAACCTTTACAAGCATGCTACAGATTGAACCTTTACAAGCATGCCGCAGATCCAATGCATTTACAAGCTTGCTGCAGATCCAACGTTTACAAGCATGCTACAGATTGAACCTTTACAAACATGCCGCAGATCCAAGACATTTACAAGCATGCCGCAGATCGTACCTTTACAAGCTTGCTGCAGATCCAACCTTTACAAGCATGCTGCAGATTCAAACTTTACAAGCTTGCTGCAGATCCAACCTTTACAAGCATGCTACAGATCCAACCTTTACAAGCATGCCGCAGATCCAACCTTTACAAGCATGCTGCAGATCCATCATTTACAAGCATGCTGCGGATCCAACATTTACAAGCTTGCTGCGGATCCAACCTATACAAGCTTGCTGCAGATCCAACCTTTACAAGCATGCTGCAGATCCAACATTTACAAGCTTGCTGCAGATCCAACATTTACAGGCTTGCTGCAGATCCAACATTTACAAGCTTGCTGCAGATCCAACATTTACAAGCTTGCTGCAGATCCAACATTTACAAGCTTGCTGCAGATCCAACATTTACAAGCATGCTGCGGATCCAACCTATACAAGCTTGCTGCAGATCCAACATTTACAAGCTTGCTGCATATCCAACCTTTACAAGCTTGCTGCAGATCCAACATTTACAAGCTTGCTGCAGATCCAACATTTACAAGCTTGCTGCAGATCCAACATTTACAAGCATGCTGCGGATCCAACCTATACAAGCTTGCTGCAGATCCAACCTTTACAAGCATGCTGCAGATCCAACCATTGCAAGCATGCTGCAGATCCAATGCATTTACAAGCTTGCTGCAGATCCAACGTTTACAAGCATGCTACAGATTGAACCTTTACAAGCTTGCTGCAGATCCAACCTTTACAAGCATGCCGCAGATCCAAGACATTTACAAGCATGCCGCAGATCCAACCTTTACAAGCATGCTGCAGATCCAACCTTTACACCAACAACACAACACCAAAACCACAACAACCAACCACAACACCAACCAACACAACACGCAGATCCAACCTTTACAAGCATGCTGCAGATCCAACCTTTACAGCATGCTGTAGATCCAACCTTCACAAGCATGCTGCAGATCCAACCTTTACAAGCATGCTGTAGATCCAACCTTTACAAGCATGCTGCAGATCCAACCTTTACAAGCATGCTGTAGATCCAACCTTTACAAGCATGCTATCTCTCCTTCCTGTAAAGTTTCGTGTCTTTAGACCAGTTCGAGCTACACACAACACAAGACAGAGCGGTACAAATCATGTAAAATCTTTATCTCAACCAGATGATCAGAATATAGTAACAACCACGCATAAAGAACGCCTTCATCACTTGCTCCGCCCAGGGTTAGGGTCAAAACGCGTGGTTGATGTCATTATTCAGTTGTGTGGTTGAGAAAAAAGGCTTACCTACAAATCAATCAGTATACTTCAATGGACGCAATAACAGCAACTTCACATGCATACAAACTTTCATGGAAATGTCTCCAGCCATGTATCCTCGGATGGAAGTGCCTCTAGTTTCAGCCATGTATCCTCGGATGGAAGTGCCTCTAGTCGCAGCCATGTATCATCGGAGGGAAGTGTCTAGTCTCAGCCATGTATCCTCGGAGGGAAGTGTCTCTAGTCTCAGTCATGTATCCTCGGAGGGAAGTGTCTCTAGTCTCCAACCATGTATCCTCGGAGGGAAGTGCCTCTAGTCTCAGCCATGTATCATCGGAGGGAAGTGTCTCTAGGCTCAGCCATGTATCCTCGGAGGGAAGTGTCTCTAGTCTCAGCCATGTATCCTTGGAGGGAAGTGTCTCTAGTCTCAGCCATGTATCCTCGGAGGGAAGTGTCTCTAGTCGCAGCCATGTATCCTCGGAGGGAAGTGTCTCTAGTCCAAGTCGTGTATCCTCGGAGGGAA
>CM026397.1:24295446-24382179 GCA_014843695.1 Archivesica marissinica | reverse complement strand
TCTCCAGCCATGTATCCTCGGATGGAAGTGCCTCTAGTTTCAGCCATGTATCCTCGGATGGAAGTGCCTCTAGTCGCAGCCATGTATCATCGGAGGGAAGTGTCTAGTCTCAGCCATGTATCCTCGGAGGGAAGTGTCTCTAGTCTCAGTCATGTATCCTCGGAGGGAAGTGTCTCTAGTCTCCAACCATGTATCCTCGGAGGGAAGTGCCTCTAGTCTTAGTCATGTATCCTCGGAGGGAAGTGCCTCTAGTCTCAGTCATGTATCCTCGGGAGGAAGGAGGGTAGTGTCTCTAGGCTCAGCCATGTATCCTCGGAGGGACGTGTCTCTAGTCTCAGCTAGGTATCCTCGGGAGGGACGTGTCTCTAGTCATGTATTCTTGGAGGGAAGTGTCTCTAGTCTCAGCAATGTATCGTTGGAGAGAAGGAGGGTAGTGTCTTTAGTCTCAGCCATGTATCCTCGGAGAGGAGTACCAACAATTCTTAACCTACTTGCTTCTGGCTTTGAATGCATATTAAGACTGTCACCAATAAAATGCCAGTAATCAGTATGTAAAACAAACAAACAAACAAACAAACACTTGTTATTCCTTATTTTATTTTAATTCATAGTTCATTCTGGTAAAAATGTAAACAAATTGATATTACGAAAATGAAGCTGTAAACATGAGGATCTAATTTCTATTGCATGTCATTTTCTATAATAAATGCCGCCCCCCCCCCCCCCCAATATGTGCCACAGAAACCGAGTATTTCAACTATTAAACATATACGACATAGCAAAATCATGTCAATAGGGGCAACATACACACGTTAATTCCGAGTAACAACATTTTTGATACATACTTACCGTCATATCTCACATTCTGCCTATTTATTTTTAGACTAATTTGATATAAAATAGCTTTAAACGACAGTATCACACATTTAGTATGGACTCCAATAATAAACAAATGCCAATTCAGGAGCGTGGCTGACCGTTATCGCAAAAACACTGTTTATTATTCAGAACCATGTGACGCTCATACAGGCATGAACCATACACAGTCAAAACCTTGTCCGACGCTGGCATGGGGTCAGAACCTTGTGACGCTCATACAGGCATGAACCATACACAGTCAAAACCTTGTCCGACGCTGGCATGGGGTCAGAACCTTGTGACGCTCATACAGGCATGAACCATACACAGTCAAAACCTTGTCCGACGCTGGCATGGGGTCAGAACCTTGTGACGCTCATACAGGCATGACCCATACACAGTCAAAACCTTGTCCGACGCTGGAACAGGCATGAACCATACACAGTCAAAACCTTGTCCGACGCTGGACCAGGCATGAACCATACACTGTCAGAACCTTGTCCGACGCTGGAACAGGCATGAACCATACACTGTCAGAACCTTGTCCGACGCTGGAACAGGCACGAACCATACAGTCAGAACCTTGTCCGACGCTGGAACAGGCATGAACCATACACAGTCAGAACCTTGTCCGACGCTGGAACAGGCATGAACCATACATAGTCAGAACCTTGTCCGACGCTGGACCAGGCATGAACCATACACGGTCAGAACCTTGTCCGACGCTGGAACAGGCATGAACCATACACAGTCAGAACCTTGTCTGACGCTGGAACAGGCATGAACCATACACAGTCAGAACCTTGTCCGACGTTGGAACAGGCATGAACCATACACGGTCAGAACCTTGTCCGACGCTGGAACAGGCATGAACCATACACTGTCAGAAACTTGTCCGACGCTGGAACAGGCATCATGATGTCTAGCATACCACTCATCATTCTTTAAAACAGCCATAACTGACAATAATTTGTAAGCTATTTGATTTCCATTTGAACACATGAAATGGTGGTAAATCAAGTATTAATAGATCAGAATATGCAATAAGAGGACCAAGCATCCCAGAATCGCTCACCTAATACAACTATATATATTTACAGTGGAACAATCCTTTATATGACCTAGATTTCTGATGGAAATGGTCTAAATCATTGAATGGATGATGATGATTGAGCTTATTTACCCTCGCCTCCGGAGAACCATGTGGGCAAGCCCATTGAATGGAACAAAGCTGTCATCAAATTATAGCGTGTGGTCAAGTTTGATCAAAATCCAATGCAAAATATATATATTTCGGGTTTTACGCCTGCATCAGCACCATTTCGGGCTATATCGCCGGCGGGCAGTTTACTTAACACCTTTCCTGGGCAGGCTCCAGCAGTTAACCAGTACTTGGGTGCACCAACCTCGGTAAGAAACTGCCAACGTTTTCATATAAATGAGACACGGCCTGAACGGGGCTCGAACCCGTGACCATCAGTGATGATAGGTTACAGTGGTATACAAGTCAGCGACCTTAACCACTCGACCACGGAGGCGGACCCAATGCAAAATAGACTCTGTTGAATAATGCTATGTTGACAGACGGACACACATCGAGTGACCCTCGACTCAGATCAAGTCTGAAGATTATAAAATTATTCCCAGATCTAAAACTCACTGTCGGGTGATTTGATAAGTCTGAGATTTGCAATCAGTTCAACCCATCATTGGAGAGGATTTTTAATAATTATATAACTTTCAATCCAATCCATCTAAAAACTTTGTGCATGTATGTTGTAGTATGTCGAATGTTTGATTCTTGAACTAAAAAATATGTTTAAAATAACCAATCAGTATGAGTAAGAGTTTGAGATCGGAGAAGTTATATAACCCCCAGGCCAGGTAATAATGTACATGTAAATACCGGTATTGTCATTAATATTTCACACAAACAATGGCCATTTTCATCGCAACATGCTAAAAGAACTTACACTCTCGTCTACAGCCTATATTATTAGGGATCATTAAGTCTGCAGCTCAAAATCCTGCAATTCATTGTCTTAGTTCTTTCAACTTATATTAATCACTCTCGAGACCTCATTCCTGATGGAATACATCGCCACGAGGGAGAGAAAAGAGGACACAATCATAACGACTACAGCTGGGCGCAAACTCCAGGCCTTCACACCTGAAGCGAACACGTATCAAGACCTCACAAATTCATTGTTTTGACCATATGGCCCCGTCTCTAGACCAAATACTGCATGTTTGAAGGTGTGAAACTTTAATACAGAAAAGATATTGAACACTTTTAACTCTGAATGAGACACCGTGACCTAGTGAACAAACCCAACAATGAGTTGACTCGGTAAATATTCTTCAATACAATAAAATTTCTTCATGATTCAAATGTTAGATGAATTTACGAGCAACACACAATTAGGCTTACTCAACTGTGTATCTGCTATCAGGTAGTATCTTTATACTATTCTAAGCACGGTTAGTATTACAAATCACACGCATCATTATTACACTGACCTCTGTTATTAGAATTAAATCGTGCAACACAAATGTGCACAGTAGAATAATCTGGTTCTTAAAGCAACACTACATCAGTCAAAACACAAATTTCTACACAATTTATTTTCCTATTATAGTATAATTTTCCCCCCAATATTTGCTTCAATTACTGAGTATTTCAACTAATAAACAAACGTCGTATACGCGGTTTGTTGACATAACAAAATAACGTAAACATCCAGGCGTAATACAACTATAGTGTATCCTGAATTACAGGATTTATGGACAGATTTACCGTTATATCTCATATTTGTGCCTATTTATTTGTAGTCCATTCTAAGTTAAATTATCTCTAAACGACATTATCTCGCGTTTAGTATTGACTCCGATGACAAACAAACGTCAATTCAGGAGCATGAATGACCGTTATACGAAATCATACTTTCAATCCACAAAAACACTGTTTATTGATTCAATGTTAGTGGTTGAATGTATTCGGAAGAATTTGTAGTAGCAATGCATTTATATGTGATAAAATGAATTTAATTTGCTTTTTGCGATGTAATGTCGCTTTAAGTGAATCATGAATGGTTAATTCAGAAAAATGCTTTATACACGAGTTGGTTTGAATCAACAGAGTAATATTCATATATATTTATTGTTTTCAAATACAAAAATTCATCGGTTAAATTAAATAGTTTTGGTAGAATTATTTCTGATCACCCAATTTCTGTAAATGAGAAAACATTTTCATATAAGTTCATGATCCAATTAGATTTCACTTGTGAATAATCCAAGATACAATTTCTGCTTTCATATCCATTGGTGAAATATTATTCCATCACACACTGAAACAATCACGTGTCCTCTATTTAATACATAAAATGAATTCTCACGTAACTTTGCTTGTATTCAGTATCATACAGCCATCACATATTTTCTTATATGTACACACGTGTAATAACACCTGGAAGGATTCTGATTGGTTGAGAGAATAATCCTTATTTGTAAATTAAACTTTAAATTATGCATATAACGATTTAAAAGTCTTGACGTAATATTAACACCGATTACAACATGAATATAACGCTGCTTTGCGTAGCGACATCATGACAATTTGCGTCGACATTTGGCGCAAAAATGAAAGTAGAAACGTTATTTTTAACAATTTTATTATTAAAATGACCATTATACATATGGAAATGACTAAATGTGATAAAAAAGATCTTACACTCTCATTTTATGAAATATGATACGAAATCAACACAAGTGTAAGATCTTATTTATACGGAGCAGTACGGCTGAAATTTATAACAAATTTTCACAAACATTGTTTTTCCAGATAGTAAAAGCATATTTTCCGTTATTTATGGAAAAGATTACCTCCCCTTCCTAATGGACGTCCTAATACTAAGTTAGAGACAATAGAACAGTGTTCACGGTAATTATGCAATTTCTTTTATTTAAATGGTAAAAACAACTTTCCAGATTCTATTAGAAATATGGGTGTGGCTTGCTACTTGCTGTCCGATTAGCAGAGTGGTTACGTTTAAACTTCTCGCTTCTCACCAATGCAACCTGGGTTCGATTCTCGGAACGGGAAGTATGTGAGATGGTACGGTGGTCGCCAGATCGGACAGGTGGGTTTCCTCCCACATTTACGCTTTAATCCACGCCAACGAGAGTGATTAATATAAGTTGTTAAAGCTTGTTTCGCAATCGGTGTAAAATAAAAGTGTAAACTAACCTCGCACAAACTATTTCATTTGACTCAAAAATTGCCCTCATATAACCATAGGTGTTTGAAACTATCAACAGTAACCTTAAATTCATCTCATAATATAACCACAGGTCTTTGAAGTCTAAGCAGCAAAAAACCAACAAAAATAACATTCCATCTTACCCCACCCACCCACCCACATCTCATATTTTTGTTTCAATTTTTGTTCACAAGAGCTAGAATCTAGTATAGATATTTTAATAGTATTTCTTAAAATAAAATTGATGAAACTCCAAATAGCTGTGATACGATAAAACAGTTTCACATGGCTAAGGCACTTCGAAATTACAAAAATACATATACATGTATGAGCTGGTGAAAGTAGTCGCCAGCTATTCTACAACCTAGGCCAGACTTTGGCAAGGGTGAAGCCCGAGTCCACCTCAGCTGCCAAACTTCTCCCTATAATCAGCTGAGTGAAGTGTTTTCGTATAGAATAAATATTAGCAGTCACCAAATTTCTCCCTAGTAAACAAGGAACTTCTCCCTAGTAAATAAGGAACTTCTCCCTAGTAAACAAGGAACTTCTCCCTAGTAAACAAGGAACTCCTCCCTAGTAAATAAGGAACTTCTCCCTAGTAAACAAGGAACTTCTCCCTAGTAAACAAGGAACTTCTCCCTAGTAAATAAGGAACTTCTCCCTAGTAAACAAGGAACTTCTCCCTAGTAAACAAGGAACTTCTCCCTAGTAAAAAAGGAACTTCTCCCTAGTAAACAAGGAACTTCTCCCTAGTAAACAAGGAACTTCTCACTAGTAAACAAGGAACTTCTCCCTAGTAAACAAGGAACTTCTCCCTAGTAAATAAGGAACTTCTCCCTAGTAAATAAGGAACTTCTCCCTAGTAAATAAGGAACTTCTCCCTAGTAAATAAGGAACTTCTCCCTAGTAAATAAGGAACTTCTCCCTAGTAAACAAGGAACTTCTCCCTAGTAAACAAGGAACTTCTCCCTAGTAAATAAGGAACTTCTCCCTAGTAAACAAGGAACTTCTCCCTAGTAAACAAGGAACTTCTCCATAGTAAATAAGGAACTTCTCCCTAGTAAATAAGGAACTTCTCCCTAGTAAATAAGGAACTTCTCCCTAGTAAATAAGGAACTTCTCCCTAGTAAATAAGGAACTTCTCCCTAGTAAACAAGGAACTTCTCCCTAGTAAACAAGGAACTTCTCCTTAGTAAACAAGGAACTTCTCCCTAGTAAACAAGGAACTTCTCCCTAGTAAACAAGGAACTTCTCCCTAGTAAATAAAGAACTTCTCCCTAGTAAACAAGGAACTTCTCCCTAGTAAATAAGGAACTTCTCCCTAGTAAATAAGGAACTTCTCCCTAGTAAACAAGGAACTTCCCTAGTAATAAGGAACTTCTCCCTAGTAAATAAGGAACTTCTCCCTAGTAAATAAGGAACTTCTCCCTAGTAAATAAGGAACTTCTCCCTAGTAAATAAGGAACTTCTCCCTAGTAAATAAGGAACTTCTCCCTAGTAAATAAGGAACTTCTCCCTAGTAAATAAGGAACTTCTCCCTAGTAAACAAGGAACTTCTCCCTAGTAAACAAGGAACTTCTCCCTAGTAAACAAGGAACTTCTCCCTAGTAAATAAGGAACTTCTCCCTAGTAAATAAGGAACTTCTCCCTAGTAAATAAGGAACTCCTCCCTAGTAAATAAGGAACTTCTCCCTAGTAAATAAGGAACTTCTCCCTAGTATTGAAAGTGTAGCTTAATCCATGCAGGGTTCCCGCTGTCGGTCGCCAATGGCGCCAATTGTGACAAAAAACAAATATTGGCGCTAAATTTTGTGAATTGGCCAAATATATTTGGCGCCACTTTTTTTTTTTTTGGCAATGTTTTATCAAATACATGGCTTCAAATATTTATCTGTGAGGCCTAAATTAAAATAGTGTTTGTTTGATCTTTACCGCCCATCTCAGTATTTTCCCCGCCGACTCAAAAGTTTTTATTCCAATTTCAAAATAATAATTTTTTTTATTTTCCTTTGCGTTCCATATTTGTCAATTCGGTTCTTTTACGCCCATTTCGGTTCTTTTTCGCCAATTGGAACCATTTACGATATCCGAATCATCGGAACGCTTTTGTGTGAACTGGCGACTATGCGTTTAATAAGCGTCTGTATAGTACAGTTTGTGATCACGCTTGAGCATTATCATACACATTTGTATGTGTATTAAGGACCTCTCAATTGTTATAATAACATCTTTTATACATAACAGCAATAGTTTAACAGTATTTTAATATTGCAATATAAATTGTACAGAATTTATTAATAGAAAAAAGATCAGATGCTTATATGCACATTCTTCTCCTGCAAAACGTATCACCAAATAAAGGTGTTATATACGAGTCTGCTAAAAATCATTAAAAAGTTATTTTTTAATCTCTGATAAAATAAAATAATTTACCTACCTACCTACCCATGTCTGAAATGTTGGGTAGGTAAAGATCAAACAAACAATATTTTAATTTAGGCCTGAACTATATGGCTCTTAGTTGGCTCCAAGTTTTTTTAATTGGCTCCAGTGTTTTTCTATTGGCAACAGAAGTGGCGCAGACAAACATTCAGACAGAGGGAACCCTGCCGTGCCTAGGTAACAGACTTAAAACTGACGTAATATTACGACATAATTAAAATTAAAGCCCCATTATGCGTTTTACTTAGAATGTGCTGCACACCGAGATATTGTAAGGAGTGGATGATTAGAATGTGCTGCACACCGAGATATTGTAAGGAGCGGATGATTAGAATGTGCTGCACACCGAGATATTGTAAGGAGCGGATGATTAGAATGTGCTGCACACCGAGATATTGTAAGGAGCGGATGATTAGAATGTGCTGCACACCGAGATATTGTAAGGAGCGGATGATTAGAATGTGCTGCACACCGAGATATTGTAAGGAGTGGATGATTAGAATGTGCTGCACACCGAGATATTGTAAGGAGCGGATGATTAGAATGTGCTGCACACCGAGATATTGTAAGGAGCGGATGATTAGAATGTGCTGCACACCGAGATATTGTAAGGAGCGGATGATTAGATTGTGCTGCACACCGAGATATTGTAAGGAGCGGATGATTAGATTGTGCTGCACACCGAGATATTGTAAGGAGCGGATGATTAGAATGTGCTGCACACGGAGATATTGTAAGGAGCGGATGATTAGATTATTGTGATTATTGTCTGGTTCATTTCATAAATTATTACGGTAAAAAGTAAAATATGGCCACAAAAGAACCTGATTTTTGGGAAATTACAATTTGTAAATTATCTCCCTTTAGTGATATTGTTTAACAAAATCACCACAATAACTCTGTAAATTGTTGTTTACTAAAGTTAACACTAGGATAAATTTGCATATGAAATATATATATATATATTTATTTTTCCAACTGAAGAAAAAACGCATATAGAGACTTTAAACCAAACAAACAGCACAAGTATAATAAGCATCAAAACAGCACAAGTATAATAAGCATCAAAACAGCACAAGTATAATAAGCATCAAAACATAGTTTGAATCATTTTGACACGACACCATTTTTGGCAAAAATGACTCGATCTTCATTTTAACAGAGACAAGATTATTGCCCAAAACCGGACACCCACGTAGGTGTTTATTTTAATATGTAAAGACATTGCGTCAGACAGCTGTAATAATTTATTTTCATTTTCTTGCAACTGCAGAAAATCTACTGCAAAATGAATTACCTCCCTTGGACAAATCCCAAAACTATTAGTTTGCTTTTTGTCTTGTCTAACGAGATATGCTGCAACTAATTCAGCAAAATGAGCATATCTCAGCAATGAAGAAAATAATTACAAAATAGACAACCAAAACAGAGTGCAAAACAGTTTCAAAATACTATTTGATTGCAATTTACTTGTGCCCAAAAATTAAAATTGCTGTACATGGTTTTCATTTTCAAATTAAAACATTCATTCATTTTATGTCGTAAAAACAATTGGTACACAAATTCGATGACATGGACTAAAAATGTGAGCAATGAACCGCAGGCTTCAATCTTCCATACAAAATACAATGGCGTGTGCTAGTAATATTCCTGTCACCATAGTTACGTAGGACAAATAATGTCAATTCAATGCAACATTAGTAAATATGTAAAGTTTTGTTGCATCATTAAAAAATAGATAATCACATGACTACAAACACAACAGGTTCATCAAAAATGCTACATCTCGTGCAATTCAGAAAACGTCCACAGAACTAGAGGCTGGAGATGAGGTTTGGCCTCCTTTCACTAGAATTCTTAGATAATCGAGGTTGAGATCCCCTTCCCCGGTATAAAACTATTCAACAATCTCAACCTCAACTTTGAGCTTTTGATTGATTAAACAGACAATCTCAAACTCAATTACTCATATATATGAAGCTTGAGATGCGAGAAAATAATACATCAGGAATGTGCTTACGCAAACCAAACCCAGATGACAAGGGTCGGAGGTTATAAAAATGTGATTCGATTGGTTGATTCTGAAAATTACTTTCAGCTGGACGAATCAGAAGTTTAAACCCGAGTTTGCGATTGGTGAACAATTTTATAACCTTGGGGCCTGGCCACCAATGTTCCGCGTCCGACGGCTAATGCCAACTGCATGTACAATGTATTATGGTAATTTGGTTACAAAACAAATATACACTGCTTCATTGCAATCCACCAATTCATTTTACACGACTAAATTGACATGGTACATACGGCACTGATGTAGTTTCTGGGCAAAGTAATTTGCATCACTCGCACACATCAAACAATAAATGTATGTTGATATTTTAAGTATTTTTATCCTTGGTTCCGGCTTGTTTTGCACATCTCTCTGTGTGTTGTGTCTCTGATGGGACGGATGGCTGGTCATTTAACGTTGTATTTGTTTTGCCCATCTCTCTCTGTGTTGTGTCTCTGATGGGACGGATGGCTGGTCATTTAACGTTGTATTTGTATATAGAGGATTGTAGCTGCGTAGAGTTAAAACAGTCATATTTACACGACTAAAACTGTATGCCGATATCATTTGTCCACCACTAGTATAACTGTGTGCTGACCTCCCGAAGATACTTGTACTACTTTCCTGGTAAAATATAAAACAGGTGTGAGTAAACGTATGATACTCTTGTGTGAATGTCTGAGCATGTATGTCATATGTTCTAGCTTCTAAGAAATATGTGCTTACTTCACTATGTGCTGCACACTGAGATATTCTAAGAAATATGTGCTTACTTCACTATGTGCTGCACACTGAGATATTCTAAGAAATATGTGCTTACTTCACAATGTGCTGCACACTGAGATATTCTAAGAAATAAGTGCTTACTTCACAATGTGCTGCACACTGAGATATTCTAAGAAGCAGATGAGTAGAAATTGTGATTATTCCATAATAATTTAATCAAATTTAAAAGTAGAAATTTGAAGATCTGTGCATAAGTGTCTTGGTTTGAGAATTTATTATTTTGTGAATTATCCTATAATGGATATAATTATATTAATAACTTTTCAGTTGAAGACCACAACATGCACAAAGACACATTTAATAAACATTACATAACTAGCAAAGCTGTCCGATTAGCGCTTCTCGCCTGGTTCGATCCTCGGACCTGGAAGTATGCGAGATGGTAGGTGGTCGCCAGATCGGACAGGTGGGTTTTCTCCGGGTATTCCGGTTTCCTCCCACACGAATGACCACGCTTTCATCCGCGCCAACAAGAGTGATTAATATAAGTTGTTAAAACTTGCTACGCAATCGTTGTAAAATAAATAAAGTTTAAAGCAAAGCTGTTACCTGTCATTGAGCTGCTTCCCTGCCATTTTGGTTGGTACCCAGGCATCATCTTCTCCACCAATACCAAGCTGCTTACTGGTTCCCATCCCCCAACATGAAACGGTGCCTGGGAAAACATTGACATCACAAGTTAATGCAAGGATTCATTATACTTCATCATATTCCATTTCGACAATGTGGGAGTCGGAGGAATGAGCATGGTGGAATAACTAGCCAATAACTAGGCAATAACTAGCCAATAACTAGCCAATAACTAGCCAATAACTAGCCAATAACTAGCCAATAACTAGCCAATAACTAGGCAACGGCTACCAAAACAATGGCTTTGAAAGGTCAGATTCTCACAATGTGATTTACAGAACATGAACCAAAAGCGTTCTTTCAATCTACCACATAACTTATTCACAATAACCAGAGCTCATTCTAGGTCAGATTTTTTGGGAGAAGTGAGAAAGCACGCAGCTGCGTCTATAAATGGTGAACATTATTTATTACATCAGGGTTCATTCTAGGTCAGAATTTTTGGGAGAAGTGAGAAAGCGCGTGATCGCTTCCTTAAATGGTGTTCTTTAATATACTTATGCAAAATAGGGTTAAAATGCACAGTACAACCATTAAATACAACATTTGAATAGAAGGAATGGTTTATAATGGGCCAGTGTATCTTACTATCTAGACAAAATTTTGTTTGAAAATCGTAAAAACCAAAAAATATTCTTTTTTTTAGGGAGGGCGAAGTCTAAACTGATCCCTGTTACATATTTCATAAAAATAGGGTTAAAGCAGCATTACATCGTATGAAATAAAAGATATTTGAAATATTCAATTTGTACGTATGGGTAGCAATGCTGCTACACAGTCTAACATTATACGTTGTATGCTTATGTTCATTTGGTAAACAGTGTTTTTTTGCGATAAAACAAACTCGAAAGTAGGGCTTTCCGAGTCGATCGGTCACACACTTGTTTACAACCGGAACGCATCGTCCGCACTTGTTTGCATTCGGAATGAATTGTCCCCATTTGTCCCACGTTGTCTTTTTTAATTAAATTACATGATATGTTGATTCATACCTCTGTTAGCTAAGTCTTTTAGGGACATTTCTACATCACAGCGAGGGGTTCGACATTAGAGGAAGATAGATAGATAGTCTTTCATGTTCAAAATATATACATTGTTTTCTACATCCTCTGTTGTTTCACGCATGCGCGCTGTGCGTGTTTACATTTCATGTGCTGATAAACAAATTCGCGTATACGACGGTTTAAATTTATTGGAATTTTATCGTTTCTGAGCGACTATTTCGATTTTTGTAAACACACACACATTAGTATTTATATTTTACCCAAAACATCCTTTATTACGATGTAATGCTGCTTTAAAATACACCATTAGATAGAACATATGAATAGAACCAGTGCTTTATAATGGGCCAGTGTATCTTAGTGGACATCATTTTGTGTGTAAATTATTTAGGGAGAAGTGGGCCCCCAGGGGGTGATGTCAGGGTCCCTAGGGCGAGGATTTTGCCCAAGTCGCTCTATAGAATGAGTCCTGAATAAATAAATTTTGATGTGTACATCCAGATGAGCCGGTTCATGACAGGCCGTCTCATCAGGATCTGCACTTTTTGCCAGTAATATCATTTTTAGACAAAATTACCCATTTTGATAAATGAACTGGTCCAAATGTAATTTTCCTATTAATTTATTGGTCAAACTAATGTTAAGAATTTGTTTCGCAATCGATTTAAAATAAAATGTGTACCAACTAACTAACCGTCATCTAGGAGGGCAAATGACACAGACTGTCCTGCAGATATACTGGTACATTTGCTCTCTAGTTTCACGAGTGTTGGTTCTCTCTTGTCTCCGCTCTCCTCACCAAGACCCAGCCGACCATAATTGGCTCTGCCGAGGGTATACACATTTCCTGAAACAATACACAAACAAATATTATCTCAATATTGATAGTGTCATGTTGCGACTATGCGTCGGCAAAATGAAATGAACGTTTTTCAGAATGATATTTATGGGTTAACCCTTTCTACACCACAGACCTCTAAATAGGCTTACAAAAAGTGTAGATCCAGATGAGCCGGCTCGTGACGAGCCGGCTCGTGACGAGCCGTCTCATCAGGATCTGCACTTTTTGCTATTTTTAGACATAATTACCCATTTTGATAAATGAACTTGTCCAAATGTGATTTTCTGATTCATTTATTGGTTTATGAATATCATGGACCAGTCCATGTGAGTTACTTGGTGTTGAATGGGTTAAGAGTCTTGTACCCAGATAAAGTTGTGCTGTTAAAATTGCAGAGAAAACAAAATGTTCCCATGAAATTTACAATGCATATAGAGGGTGCGGCCTTCAACTTGCATAAACAATTCTATGGGAAACTTTTTATTTGCCAGTTCTGCAGTTATAAAACTATTTCAGAACAGACAAACCTATGCTAAAAACCACACAACAAATACAGAGATTGCATGCCTATAAACGTCAAACCACGAATACAGACCATGTCTCAAACCGTCACACCACATATACATGTCTCTCAAGACCATACCACAAATACAGACCGCATATCTCTCAAGACCATACCACGAATACATACCACATATCTCTCAAGACCATACCACGAATACATACCACATATCTCTCAAGACCATACCACGAATACATACCGCCTGTCTCTCAAGACCATACCACGAATACAGACCGCATGTCTCTCAAGACCATACCACGAATACATACCACATATCTCTCAAGACCATACCATGAATACAGACCGCAATCTCTCAAGATCATACCATGAATACAGACCACATATCTCTCAAGACCATACCACGAATACAGACCGCATGTCTCTCAAGACCATACCACGAATACATACCACATATCTCTCAAGACCATACCATGAATACAGACCGCATATCTCTCAAGACCATACCATGAATACAGACCACATGTCTCTCAAGACCATACCATGAAGACAGACCGCATGCCTCTCAAGACCATACCATGAATACAGATGCAATTTCTCAAGACCATACCACGAATACATACCACATGTCTCTCAAGACCATACCATGAATACAGACCACATATCTCTCAAGACCATACCATGAATACATACCGCATGTCTCTCAAGACCATACCATAAATACAGACCGCATATCTCTCAAGACCATACCATGAATACATACCGCATATCTCTAAAGACCATACCATGAATACAGACCGCAATCTCTCAAGATCATACCATGAATACAGACCACATATCTCTCAAGAGTGTACAGGTTATAGGAAACATTGTGTATATATGGGTGTACAGGTTATAGGAAACATTGTGTATATATGGGTGTACAGGTTATAGGAAACATTGTGTATATATGGGTGTACAGGTTATAGGAAACATTGTGTATATATGGGTGTATAGGTTATAGGAAACATTGTGTATATATGAGTGTACAGGTTATAGGAAACATTGTGTATATATGGGTGTATAGGTTATAGGAAACATTGTGTATATATGAGTGTACAGGTTATAGGAAACATTGTGTATATATGGGTGTATAGGTTATAGGAAACATTGTGTATATATGAGTGTACAGGTTATAGGAAACATTGTGTATATATGGGTGTATAGGTTATAGGAAACATTGTGTATATATGGGTGTATAGGTTATAGGAAACATTGTGTATATATGGGTGTACAGGGTATAGGAAACATTGTGTATATATGGGTGTACAGGTTATAGGAAACATTGTGTATATATGGGTGTACAGGTTATAGGAAACATTGTGTATATATGAATGTACAGATTATAGGAAGAACACTAGCTACCATCATCGTCCTGCGCTACAGTATGGTGCTGTCCTCCTTCTATACTCGTCCAGTTCTTCTCTTCAAACGATTTAATCTTCTCCGGAACAAATCTGTTGCTCATGTCGTTGAAACCTGCACAGAAGAATAAATACACCTATTTAATAGCACATCACATACTACTTTGTTACCATAGAAACAGCATCGAGTTGGACAAACAAGAAGATCAATGGGTGGGGCGGCGGCATATATGCGCATCTTTCAGAGTAAATGACATACACACACAGCAAGAGCGCAATGTCCTGGTTGTCGTATTTGACTAAAGAAAATTAAGTAAGTAATCTCTGAAATTAATATGAATTCTGGAGTCGATTTCCTGCCAAATTAGAGGGCTTGTTAAAATAATTCCATATTGCAAGAGTTCTGCAATGATTCTTCATTTTGGCTAATTTAATGGTCTGACCAAATATTCCCAAATTAAAGACAAATGGCATCATCGCTTATCAATTATGTTCATGTTTTTTGGAGGATAGTGCAATGACACAGACAGAGACCCATTCCAGAATCTCCTCTGGTTCTTTTACGTGCACAGTGCAAAGTACCGACACAAGACCTCGGTTTAACGTCCCATCTGAAAGACGGGTCAGAAGGTCATATTACGGTCAGATCGAACCTGCGATCCCTGGATTACCAGTCCAGCGTGTTACCACTGGACTACATATCCGTCTGTGAAGTAATGATGTTCATAAGGTGTCTAATAAGTCAGATATGGCTGGTCTTTTCAATAGGGGTGACACTATAACAAACAGTCAGAAATGGGGAGGGACACTATAATATACAGCCAGATATGGCTGGCCCTTTTTAATAGGGGTGACACAATTTTATTAGGATCATACGGTGACTCTCCAGCTGTTATTGATGGAGGAAGACCGCAGTATTTCAGGCACAGACGGACAACCTTCCACACGCCAGGTGGATAGCTTCCTCACATGGATCAACATGATTCAAAGTTAACACGCGTACCTACTCGGCCACGGTACCTGGGCTACAAAGCTTGGCAATTGGTTCCATGGCAAATGGCCGATACATTTAAAGGCCCATTATGCATTTATTTGGAATGTTCTGCACACAGAGATATTGTAAGGAGCAGATGATTAGATATTGTGATTATTGTCTTACATTTTCATTAATAAATTATTACGGTAAAAAGTAAACATTTGGAATATATGGCCACAAACGAACCTGCTTGTGTGAAATTACCATTTGTAAATTACCTCCCTTTATGGATATTTTTTTTAACATTTAACCAATTCACCAATAACTGTGGTTCACTAAAGTTAACACTGGGATTAATTTGCATATGAATTGTAGTATTATTTTTCCAACTGAAGAAAGAAAAACGCTTAAAGAGACCTTAAAGCAGCATTACATCTTATGAAATAAAAGATATTTGAAAAATTCAAATTTTACGTATGGGTAGCAATGCTGCTACACATTCTAAAGTATAATTTGTATATTTATGTTCAATTAGTAAACA
Organism: Archivesica marissinica; assembly: GCA_014843695.1. NCBI lineage: Eukaryota > Metazoa > Mollusca > Bivalvia > Venerida > Vesicomyidae > Archivesica > Archivesica marissinica. The sequence continues at coordinate 24,365,866 of CM026397.1, read as the reverse complement.
GTGTTTTTTTGCGATAAAACAAACTCGAAACCGAAAGTAGGACTTTCCGAGTCGGTCGGTCCCGCGCACATGTTTACAATCGTAACCCGATTTGCATTCGGAATGCATTGTCCTCCTTCGGCAATATTGAAAACAAACATGGCATATCCGCTGTTGTTTCACGCATGCGCGCTGTGCGTGTTTACATTTCGTTTGTTGATAAACAAATTCGCGCATACAGCGGTTTATATTTATTTGAATGTTATCGTTTCTGAGCGACTATTTCGATTTTTGTAAACACATACACATTAGTATTTATATTTTACCAAAAACATCCTTTATTACGATGTAATGCTGCTTTAAAACTGCTTCAATGCATGACATACAAATATTACAATAATTTACGAAAACTAATTCTTGAAATCTTACCCAACTGGAAGTAGTTGTTGAGGCCCCAGCCGTAGATTTCTCCTGTATTCTTCTCCTTAGCAAATGTAATATACTGCCCCGCCCATATATCAGAAAACACCGACTTCTTCCGCCGGAATCGGACATGGTCAGGTTTTAAAATGTATGCTGAAACATATGAATATATATAAATCAACAGGTAAATAAATATTTGATATGATTATTTTTTTGTATGGATCAAACTTTCCATTAGTTACTTAGAATATACTAATTGCAACAAGTTTGATAAAGAGTTCAAGCAGGACTCATTCTAGAGGGACCCTGATTTTGCCACCTGTGGGCACCACTTCTCCCGAAAATAATAATTATTTTGCAATTTTCATACAAAATATTGTCCAGTAAACTACACTCGTCCAACATAAAGCACTCCTTCCATTAAAATGTTGTATTTAATGTTTAAAGATCATATTGTGGATTTTGTGGACATTTAAGGACGGAATCGTGCATTTTCTAACTTCTCTCAAACATTATGACCTAGAATGAGCACTGATGTGGACTAGGAAGTTCAGGAGGAAAACTAGAAAATAGATTTTCAAGAGGGCCGCCATTTTGAATTATGAATCATCTTTATTTTTTAGCTATTTTTGATCTACATGTTGCCTTGAATTCCCATCAAATTTGACGAAGCAATTCAGGAGGTAGAAAATAGATTTTCCAGATGGTGGCTATTTAAGAGATCTGATCAGAATGATTTTAGCAACATTTGATCTACTAGTCGCCCAAGTGCATTCAGCATAGTTGTCACTTGGAGAAACATGTTGACAGACGCAGGACACCAGATTAACCATATATACCAACAGCTAACCCTGTGCATAACATAGGTCATGTGAGCTAATCATAGACGGGATGTAGAGATGATGAAATCTGATTGGTTCACACTTACCAAGTCCTTTCCTTCCTCCTCTATGTGAGAAACACTCGGCTACTCTCCCTAACTGACCCTGCTCCGCACATCCTACAACATAAAATCATGGATACATAAAACCGTCTCTGCTTTACATAAACAAATTGGTCCGTTTCTGCATTACATAAACTGACAGGTCCGTATTTGCTTAACACAAACTGATTTGTTCAAACATGTTTAACATAATTGTTTATATTGTTTTACATTCACTGAAATATCTATTAAATACAAAATATTGTATGGCTTAAAATAAACATTTATTTGGAAAAACCATCCAACCCTCCAATTTATTATCGAGAATTCCAATCTCCCAATTTCCATTTTTTTCAGAGAGCCGTAAATTTATATCCTACTACATTCGATTCCTTTCATTACTTTCTGTCCATTTGCAATAGAATGCTGTCACGATCAAACAGACGCTTGACTCTACCGAATGTTATCAAACTGCATCGAAGCATCGACATGCACAAGCATGATTGGCAACATGGCGGAAAGTGCAAAGCAACAAGAATACCAGTCAGAAGATGCTTTTGCTGTGTCTATAAATATCTTCCAGACAACGAAAACAAGTGCAAATTTTCAACAAGTGATTCATGTTTTCATGTATTCCAGAAATCGTTGCTGCTTCAAAGAAGATTGTTATGTTATATTTCGGGTTTTACGCCTGCATCAGCACCATTTTGGGCTATATCGCCGGTGGGCAGTTTACCTAACAACACCTTTCCTGGGCAGGCCCCAACGGTTAACCAGTACTTGGGTGCACCAATCTCCGTAAGAAACTGCCAACTTTTTCAAATAAATGAGACACGGTCTGAGCGGGGCTCGAACCCGTGACCATCAGTGATGATAGGTTACATGGTATACAAGTCAGTGACCTTAACCACTCGACCACGGAGGCGGACTCAAAGAAGATTGTCCATGTCATAGATATAATAAAAACATACCTACATGTACCTAAATAATTTGGGTCGGGTAAAACAAACAACTTTTTAATTTTGGCCTAATGGATCGGATCTGATTAAACAATAATTTGACAAACATTCAAGGTGTTTAGGAGAATGTCATTGACAGATCTATATTGCTCCTTTGCCAATCACAATAAAGTCAATAAACCCAACTAACACAATTTCTAATTGGATGTGTAAATATTATCTAACAGACAAAAGAATCAAGATGTTAGTTTAAACATATTTAGTTTCTGTCAATACATGATTATTTACAACAACTGATATAAGGAGTTGGACAGAAAGCTGTATAGCTGTTATAATCAAGATGTTATAAACATGCTCAAGCTTAGTACGTGTAACATGCATATAAACAACAAACATACCACATGTGTATATTTCCCCAACGTCGGAGAGACACACAAGATGATCTCCCCCAGATACTATTTTCACAATGGTGGCTCCCTCTAGCAATGGTATGGGTGTATTCTGTATACCACCTGTGGTCAGCCCCATCGATCCATTCACATCCTGCAAACAAACAATTGTTTATTCTCATCTAATACATTTATCGACAAATTAATGTAATATAAATTAGCTCTCTCATCAATTCAGTATCAATTGTCTTTTAATCTGTCTCTAATGACCACCAATTAGCTCTCCTGTCAATTCAGTATCAATTGTCTTTTAATCTGTTTCTAATGACCACCAATTAGCTCTCCTATCAATTCAGTATCAATTGTCTTTTAATCTGTCTCTAATGACCACCAATTAGCTCTCCTGTCAATTCAGTATCAATTGTCTTTTAATCTGTCTCTAATTACCACCAATTAGCTCTCCTGTCAATTCATTATCAATTGTCTTTTAATCTGTATCTAATGACCACCAATTAGCTCTCCTGTCAATTCATTATCAATTGTCTTTTAATCTGTATCTAATGACCACCAATTAGCTCTCCTGTCAATTCATTATCAATTGTCTTTTAATCTGTATCTAATGACCACCAATTAGCTCTCCTGTCAATTCATTATCAATTGTCTTTTAATCTGTCTCTAATGACCACCAATTAGCTCTCCTGTCAATTCATTATCAATTGTCTTTTAATCTGTATCTAATGACCACCAATTAGCTCTCCTGTCAATTCATTATCAATTGTCTTTTAATCTGTATCTAATGACCACCAATTAGCTCTCCTGTCAATTCATTATCAATTGTCTTTTATTCTGCCTCTAATGACCACCAATTAGCTCTCCTGTCAATTCATTATCAATTGTCTTTTATTCTGCCTCTAATGACCACCAATTAGCTCTCCTGTCAATTCATTATCAATTGTCTTTTATTCTGCCTCTAATGACCACCAATTAGCTCTCCTGTCAATTCATTATCAATTGTCTTTTATTCTGCCTCTAATGACCACCAATTAGCTCTCCTGTCAATTCATTATCAATTGTCTTTTATTCTGCCTCTAATGACCACCAATTAGCTCTCCTGTCAATTCATTATCAATTGTCTTTTATTCTGCCTCTAATGACCACCAATTAGCTCTCCTGTCAATTCATTATCAATTGTCTTTTATTCTGCCTCTAATGACCACCAATTAGCTCTCCTGTCAATTCATTATCAATTGTCTTTTATTCTGCCTCTAATGACCACCAATTAGCTCTCCTGTCAATTCATTATCAATTGTCTTTTATTCTGCCTCTAATGACCACCAATTAGCTCTCCTGTCAATTCATTATCAATTGTCTTTTAATTTGTCTCTATTGACCATCAATTCAGTATCAATTGGAAGGTGGGAGAAATTGGGGGAGAAATCGGTCATGGTATGTGGTCATGGCTGTCAGCCCTTTTTGCATCTCTCAGAGTGCTATTCTCTAATTCCAAATAGAATTAAGAAGCTTATAAAGATTTATTTTATACACTATAAGTGGCTTACCTTTTCCTGTGGCCACAAAAATTATTTGCAAAACTATATTGACTAAAATAAATGTGGTATGTCCGCAATTAAACAAACTGCTGACTAAGCATGCGCCTCATAATGAATAAATTACTGATTTTTTTTAACGTTTATTTATCGTCGCTACTGGTTGCCCATATGAGCGACAGGGCAGTTTACCTAACAACACCTTTCCTGGACAGGCTTCAGCGGTTGTCCAGTACTTGGTGCACCAACATCCGTAACAAACCGCCAACTTTTTCATATAAAGAGACACGGTCTTAGGCAGGGCTTGAACACTTGACCAACAGTGATGATAGGTTACAGTGGTATACAAGTCATATTATTGCCGAAATAAAAGTGTATATATACCCTAAAGTTTCCCCATGCATAAACACATCCCTCTTCTGACAATGCCGCTGTGTGGCTGTCACCGGCACACACCTGTACTATCTTTGGTAGGCCGTCAACTTTACCCGGTAGCATCTCGCTCCCTTCTTCCGACGTATCATGACCTAATGTTCCTTCATCATTACACCCAAACGTATACACCTGCATATATAAAACATAAACGTATACACCTGCATATATAAAACATAAACGTATACACCTGCGTATATAAAACATAAACGTATATAAAACATAAACACCTGCATATATAAAACATAAACATATGCACCTGCGTATATAAAACATAAACGTATACACCTGCGTATATAAAACATAAACATATACACCTGCGTATATAAAACATAAACGTATACACCTGCGTATATAAAACGTAAACGTATACACCTGCGTATATAAAACATAAACATATACACGTGCATATATAAAACATAAACGTATACACCTGCGTATATAAAACATAAACGCATACACCTGCATATATAAAACATAAACGTATACACCTGCGTATATACAACATAAACGTATGCACGTGCGTATATAAAACATAAACGTATACACCTGCGTATATAAAACATAAACGTATGCACGTGCGTATATAAAACATAAACGTATACACCTGCGTATATAAAACATAAACGTATGCACGTGCGTATATAAAACATAAACGTATACACCTGCGTATATAAAACATATAAACGTATACACCTGCGTATATAAAACATAAACGTATACACCTGCGTATATAAAACATAAACGTATACACCTGCGTATATAAAACATAAACGTATACACCTGCGTATATAAAACATAAACGTATACACCTGCATATATAAAACATAAACGTATACACCTGCGTATATAAAACATAAACGTATACACCTGCGTATATAAAACATAAACGTATATAAAACATAAACGTATACACCTGCGTATATAAAACATAAACGTATGCACGTGCGTATATAAAACATAAACGTATACACCTGCGTATATAAAACATAAACGTATGCACGTGCGTATATAAAACATAAACGTATACACCTGCGTATATAAAACATAAACGTATGCACGTGCGTATATAAAACATAAACGTATACACCTGCGTATATAAAACATATAAACGTATACACCTGCGTATATAAAACATAAACGTATACACCTGCGTATATAAAACATAAACATATACACCTGCGTATATAAAACATAAACGTATACACCTGCATATATATAAAACATAAACGTATACACCTGCGTATATAAAACATAAACGTATACACCTGCGTATATAAACATAAACGTATATAAAACATAAACGTATACACCTGCGTATATAAAACATAAACGTATGCACGTGCGTATATAAAACATAAACGTATACACCTGCGTATATAAAACATAAACGTATACACCTGCGTATATAAAACATAAACGTATATAAAACATAAACACGTGCGTATATAAAACATAAACGTATATAAAACATAAACGTATACACGTGCATATATAAAACATAAACATATACACGTGCGTATATAAAACATAAACGTATACACGTGCATATATAAAACATAAACGTATGCACCTGCGTATATAAAACATAAACATATACACCTGCATATATAAAACATAAACGTATGCACCTGCGTATATAAAACATAAACGTATATAAAACATAAACGTATACACCTGCATATATAAAACATAAACGTATACACCTGCGTATATAAAACATAAACGTATACACCTGCGTATATAAAACATAAACGTATACACCTGCGTATATAAAACATAAACGTATACACCTGCGTATATAAAACATAAACGTATACACCTGCGTATATAAAACATAAACGTATACACCTGCGTATATAAAACATAAACGTATATAAAACATAAACGTATATAAAACATAAACGTATATAAAACATAAACGTATACACCTGCGAATATAAAACATAAACGTATACACCTGCGTATATAAAACATAAACGTATATAAAACATAAACGTATACACCTGCATATATAAAACATAAACGTATACACCTGCGTATATAAAACATAAACGTATACACATGCGTATATAAAACATAAACGTATACACCTGCGTATATAAAACATAAACGTATATAAAACATAAACGTATACACTTACGCTAGACCTGAAGCTAGGAAGAAGCTTCTGGCATGGTAGGTAGATAGATACTTTGAAAGTCAACATACTGTTCTTTATATTTTCCATATATACATGTCAAACGAAGAAGAAAGATGTGGAACCACTTCAAACCTCCCTCTAGCTTAAACTCTTAAGTTGAAGTCGTGATAGCGCAGTGGATGCGCGCTCGCTTCAGGTGTGAAAGGTCCGGAGTTCGAGCCCCTCTGGAGCCGTTACCATTATACCCTTAGGCAAGGCATTTAAATTCCACGTTGCCTCTTTCTTCCTCATGGCGATGGATTCCATCAGGAATGAGGTCTTGAGAGTGATTAATATAAGTTGTAAGTACTTGTTTAGCAATCAAGCTAAAATAAATTTGTATAAACTAACTCGTTAAGTTTATTGATTATTTCTTACCTCTCCATTTTGTGTGAGACAAACTGTATGCATGCCACCCCCGCACACCTGGATCACCGGGTTTGGCAGGTTAACAAGAGCGGGACGACCTTTCTCAAAAACATCCTCTCCAAGACCCAGCTGACCTACATCTCCCTCACCACACGCAAGCACCTTCCCAGGAACACTGCCATGACACGGGTGATGCACTGAAAAAAGATTAATGAATTTTCTTTTTATTTTAGACTGGAAATCAATGTTAACCAATAGAGATTTAGGTTATTATACTATTATATCTCCATACAAACTACGGCCATTTAGCTATCATGCAGTGGATAAGTAGTCGCCATATCTATCCCACCTCCATAGATAGTACTGGGACTACCTGAGATTCTGGCGTTTATTATGGACATTGGTTTGGCTACAACATTGTCATGTATGTCATATTGGTAATAGCGTCAAGAGGTGCTTCTATGAGGGAAAGGGTTAAACAGTGCTAGAACGTTGTGCTCAGATGACGTCACTGGGGGATTTAGTCGTACTGTGTTCACATTGATGATATTTCATCAATAAAATATTCCCCGTGGGTGGGAACCATTAGATTGCAGTATGGAGAAAACAATGTATTCTTTCACTGCTTCCAATCAATAAAACAACATATTTTATTTCACTGATAAAACAACATATTTTATTTCACTGATAAAACAACCTATTTTATTTCACTGATAAAACAATATATTTTATTTCACTGATAAAACAACATATTTTATTTCACTGATAAAACAATTTTTTTTTGTTATATTTTATTTCACTGATAAAACAAACCTATTTTATTTCACTGATAAAACAAACCTATTTTATTTCACTGATAAAACAACCTATTTTATTTCACTGATAAAACAACATATTTTATTACACTCATAAAACAATATATTTTATTTCACTGATAAAACAACATATTTTATTTCACTGATAAAACAACATATTTGATTTCACTGATAAAACAACATATTTTATTTCACTGATAAAACAACATATTTTATTTCACTGATGTATTTTTGTAAATCATTGAAACGGTTTAAATATTTTGTATTTTTCTCCATTTATTTTTATATAAGCCTCAACATGCGAGTGCCATCACTGGGGGGCAGAGCTTTGCTAACTCGACCATTTGATGTATATGTACTGCCCTAATAGCTGCCATACTGCCTCTTTAATCCAGCATAATTAGCTGTCATTCACTGCAAGTTAGCAAGTTTTCTAGGGGCACCCCCTCCCACACATACCCCACCCATTTCACCACTAAAACTGCACGCTGTCTCTTTTTGTGATCCACCATGCCCTTTTTCCCACTCTAGAATAAACCATATTAATTAACACTATTAACATGAACATAACATACTATGCTGACGATTCCTTACTTGCTTATTTTACAAAGGAATATTTCTATTTTACAAAGGAACATTTCTATTTTACAATGGAACATTTCTAAGTGATACAAACCACAGATTAACATACAAACATATTATTTTGTAAGGGTTCATTCTAGGTCAGACATTTTGGGAGAAGTGAGAAAGCGCGCGATCATGTCCTTAAATGGTGTTATTTAATAAATGTGGTTAAAATACACAGTATGACCATTAAATACAACATTTTAATAGAAGGAGCTTTATAATTTGGTATGAATTTTTTTTTAGGGAGAAGTGGGCCCCCCAGAAGACGAAGTCAGGGTCGACTATTTCGCCCACGTTGCATTCCAAAATGATCTCTGATATTTCGTAAGTATCATACCCTTTGTCTGTGTTCTTTTATTTGGCTGGTCATCTGTCCCTTTTGCTCTTTTCTTAGCTTGTTCATCTGTGCCCGGTTCCCTATTTCGTTTCTTTCCTCTACCAGCCATCTATAAATAGAAACATACACAATATCAGGCCTAGAGAGAGAATTGGGAGAAATAGTCACTTCTCCCTACAGTGAGGGAGAAATAGTCACTTCTCTCTACAGTGAGGGAGAAATAGTCACTTCTCCCTACAGTGAGGGAGGGAGAATTGGGAGAAATAGTCACTTCTCCCTACAGTGAGGGGGAATTTGGAGAAATAGTCACTTCTCCCTACAGTGAGGGAGGGAGAAATAGTCACATCTCCCTACAATGAGGGAGAAATAGTCACTTCTCCCTACAGTGAGGGAGAATTGGGAGAAATAGTCACATCTCCCTACAGTGAGGGAGAATTGGGAGAAATAGTCACATCTCCCTATAGTGAGGGAGAATTGGGAGAAATAGTCACTTCTCCCTACAGTGAGCTTAGCGGGGGATTTATTTCTCATATAGAATAATGTCGAGAATACTCGAGTCGAGTATACAAACTTCTCCCTTGCATACATTGTGTACCTGAAACTTCTCATATTTTGATGATTAAAGTTTGTGGTGAATATTTGAACACGAGTGGTGATTTCATAAAATGATACCATAATTTATGAAACTGGGGGGAATAGATATATAAATGTTATATAATTAGCCGAGGTTTATTATAATTGGCGAGTATATTACCTGTCACAGCATCTCTAATGTTAAGCATTACATCGCAGCTGTATCGTAGACTACAAAATAATGTATAATTGTCTTGTATAACAGTTTTGGAAATTGCCTTTGGCGAGCTTAACCCTTTCAATACCACAGACCTCTAAATAGGCTTACAAAAAGTGTAGATCCAGATGAGCCGGCTCGTGACGAGCCGTCTCATCAGGATCTGCACTTTTTGCCAGTGATATGACTATTTTTAGACATAATTACCCATTTTGATAAATGAACTTGTCCAAATGTGATTTTCTGATTCATTTATCGGTTTATGAATATCATGGACCAGTCCATGTGAGTTACTTGGTGTTGAATGGGTTAATAGCAAATTTACTATGAAACCACCACGAGTGCAAGATCCTTTTCATCACAAATAGAGCTTGTTTTAATAATATTTTTGCACAAAATAACGCTGCTACTTTCATTTTGGAGCCAACCGCCAGCGCATATAGTCATGACGTCACCACACAAAACAGTGTTATATTTACGTTTTAAACAAATCAAGACTTCTTCTAAATCGTTGTTTGTCTTATCGTTATCAATTATATAAGTGTATGTGATAAAATAAGAAGAAAAGTAAAGATGTTGAGAACAATCCATTACAACTCAATGCCAGATTTAAAATATCTTGACACGTCACAATAATAAACAACAAAACATAATTGTGTTTTGCCGATTAACGCAATTACCTGTGTTGACAGTCCGCCTCCGTGGTCGAGTGGTTACGGTCGCTGACTTGTATACCACTGTAACCTATCATCACTGATGGTCACGGGTTCGAGCCCCGCTCAGGCCGTGTCTCATTTATATGAAAAAGTTGGCAGTTTCTTACGGAGGTTGGTGCACCCAAGTACTGGTTAACCGCTGGAGCCTGCCCAGGAAAGGTGTTGTTAAGTAAACTGCCCGCCGGCGATATAGCCCAAAATGGTGCTGATGCAGGCGTAAAACCCGAAATATAACATAACATACCTGTGTTGACCCTCCAATGTGACATCCAGACGAAGCTACTGCGCTGCCTTCACATTCAAATGGTGGCATTTTCAACTTGATAAAGATTAATTTCTAAAATCTATTTTCAATACTATGTTTATGTTAAAATCTGAGCAATTTCCCTCCACATAAGTTTGTAATCCTCTTTGTCTGAGAGTGATAACTTTCTTTACTTTCAAATAAACTGATAACTGTAGAACCATCACCAGTTTCCAAATATTTATATATGTTGTTCAGCAATCTCACTGACCTTTGACAAGGTAATCTCAGAAGTAATCCTATTGTAAGGTGTCAATCTGAGCACCAGTCGGCTGACAGCAATTAGCACAGAACCAGTCAACTGTAAATTGACATATGGAAGTACAGTTTGTAGCTGTCAACTTTGCTTAATTGCTTTAGTCTCAATAAACAGGAAGCTACTGATTATATTATGCAAATATTTCATTTCATTTTGAGAATTAACATCTGCTCTAAAATGACAAGTAAACTCAGAGTGAACAAATGCTCTGCTGTGGCGAAGGTAAATAAATACATGTGCACATTTATTTTTATAACCGTATTGTATATACTGAACCCTTGTGTATATGTAAATATTACTATAGAGCACAGGGTTCAGTCAAGAGTCCAAACTACTTTATATATATATATCTTCAATGGGTAGCTTCAGACCACATACTATTCAGAAATAACTGAAAGCAGATTTATATATATATGGGACCAAAACAATTTAAATTCTAGCATAGAATTACAGGGTTCACAGGGCCGAAAAAAGTTGGGGCCACTTATCTGTGTGAAAGATGGGGTTTGTGCGGGAGCGGTGTTGTCCCCTCCGGGAGGGGTGTCGTCCCCTCCCTGGTTTGATTTTTTTGGGTATTTTTATTTGTAAATGGTGAGATTCTAGCCCGTTTTTTTTCTGGAAGAAGTATTAATATAGAAATTAGAATGCATACCTGTTAAGGCTATAAGTTAATTTTACAATGTAGCCCTGTGAGTGATTAATAATGGAAGCCAACACAGGATTACATTTCAAATTAACTTTAAGCTCAAAAAGACATGCATACTAATCATTTTTGAAGACAATCCAATGAACTTTTACAACTTTAATTATTTTCTTGGTCATAATAATTTAAAAATACATCAGAATTACATACATGAATTACATCCACTATGTCTAACAAATTGCACAACATTCAGTTCAAAATGCATCTGTTCTTCTTGGACCACATTACAAATGCCGATTTGAAGTTGAACTTGTCTGGGCCGTCAATGGAAATTTTCATCAGGCTGTCTAGGTTTCATTCACTAAGTCCATTTCGGACGTTTAAAACCGAAAGTAGCCATTTTGACAAGTGACGATTTGGATTTTTTTTTTTACGTTTATTTATCGGTGATTTGGACAAGTTTCATTCACTTTTTATAGTTGAGGACACGAAAATCATGTTTTTCACAACTACTACCTTTGATCTTATTTGTGAAAAACAACGCCAATAATTATTACCTAATTATGTACACAAGTTACACTCATTCGGTCATCCGTATAATCTTCAAACAATGTCATCATTTCACCGATCAAGTACTGCCGTTTTCATAAAGGACCTCAATTATGAAATCATTCCCATTATACAAAACTGTAAATGTGTGATCATATACCGCTAATTTACAAGTTTGTTTTGTTTTGATTGCAATTTATGATGGGAATATGCCTCCAGCACATGTACACAGCTGTTTTGACTGTGAATCGATTGTTTCGCCAAACGATAGCGTATACCAGAGCAAAAAAATTGTAACCAGTCAAAGATACAATGAACACAGACTGTGTATCGATTTTTCTTTAACTGGAAAGCGCCGTCGTCAATGGTAAATAAAACCAGTCGAGTATGAAAGGTTAAAATATGGCACAAACGTTATTTATGCAATTTTCTGAAAATCGCCAAATTGAAATTTTAGGATCCATTTCTATCGCAAAATCGCCATTTGGCTCTTGTGGCGACTGACAGCGTGGCCCCTGGTTCATCCTAGGTCAGAATTTTTGGGAGAAGTGAGAAAGCGCTTGATGGCTTCCTTAAATGGTGTTCTTTAATATACTTCTGCAAAATAGGGTTAAAATGCACAGTAAATCCATTAAATACAACATTTGAATAAAAGTAGTACTTTATAATGGGCCAGTGTATCTTTTTTTTAGAATGATCCCTGGAATTATAAAACTATAACATTACATTTTATGTATATATCTACAGAATGGTATGGTTATATATCATAACCCATTCGCACTAGTCTGATTTATTATGAATCTGTTGTATTATTGGAATACAAATTTATAATTTACATGTATAATAATAATATTGACCACTCAACAAATATTTTGGCCTTGTAATCAACATGTCAGTAAAAAAACCTTCAAAGATCAACATTGTTAAATTATAAAAAACACTACACTACAAAACACTATTAACCCATTTCATTCTGGATATATTTAAAGGCTTTTGCAAACAACATAGATCCAGATCAGCTGCAGCGCAACACTGATCAGGATCTATGTTGTTTGCTACATAGTCCAGTGTCTTAGCAAGATCACCTGAATAGCAAACAGCATAGAGCCTGATCAGACGGCACGTTCCGTGGCAGCTGATCTGGCTCTATGTTCTTTGCAAATACTGTTTGAACGGTATCCAGTATGAAATGGGTTAAACACTATTAACACTTTGGGAACAACAAAGGGACAATGTAACAGTAAGCATAGCACCTAAGAGCAAAAGTGTCCATTGACCTGTATTTACAGGTTTAAACCATCATTGATCATATATAGTGATTGCGATTTACAGGTTTAAACCACCGGTCCCGTCAATACTCTTATTGGCTAGTCAATTACCAATGTTGGTTTTGAGGCCTAAGGTCGCACAAACAGCGTAGATCAGGAGGAAGATCACAACAGACACAGACAGGCACCTGAATAGAACAATGCAAATGTTGGACCTGGACAAATGTCAAGCGTAATGGTGTTAGCTTAAACTTATTTTATTTTACAACGATTATGAAACAAACTTTAACAGCTTATACGTATATTTCACAATGGTGTTGTTTACGTTGTGCAACGAAACACGTCTTGGACATTGGTACAAATGATTAAGCAGCCAGTTTAATATTGCAAATTAGCCCCTGGCATGTCAAAAGATTGTTATTCACAAATTATGTGTCCTTGACAACGTGTACTCTGCAAAACAATCGGACTGTGTCTATCGATTTCCGCGTGTTTTCAAACTCCTCCAGACAATTTAGGCAACCGGTCAAAAACTATGCAGAACAGTTTATTTTTATGGTGATAACTCTGGTCTGGTACGGCTTTTGGCCGGGGATATATCATTACAAGAGCACTGGACGAGAACCAGGGAGACGGGATCGCTGAATTTGGAAGATAGTACCATGCCCCGCTCAATGTTCTTTTAAGACAGAACTCAAACAACTGGTCAAAAGGGTAACAACCGGTTGTATTCACTATTCAGACAGACAGATAAAGTGCAACAAATAGGTAAGACACTATGTTTTTATCGCAAATGTCCAGCCCTGACATCTGCATGATCTGGTGTATACAATATATCTAAGTTGGTCCTAGATATAAAAAAAAGTCCAATGACTGATGATCGGTCAATGGCAAAAGAGACAGTGTCAAAGGCTATATAGGTAGTCCATACCTTCCGATTTAAATTTTAGTGATGCATCACCGTATCGCATTATAATGTGGTCGCGAAATCCCATAAAATCTCATCATTTTGTGTTACCTTTTACTTATTAATGTTCAAGAAGCAGCAATGGCAAAATGCTTTGGTCTTCTTGTACTAAAAGCAGGTGTTGATTAAGTTGATCCTTACTATTCGCTATGATAAAACAGATGTTGATAATAAAAAATGTGCAAATTATTCTTCGGCGCCAAGTCTCTGTTGCCAAACGCTTGGTTAAGATTAAATAGAAAAGATGAAGAAAATGTCGTTATCGCCCTCATCACATGTTCATATTTGATGGATGAACACTATAAATGGGAAGCGGATTGTCTAATTAATACACCTGAGAAGTTAGGTTCTCTGAGCCAAGCAAGTTTAGAAAACTTGGTTCTAAGGCATAAACGAATATCATCATCATCATATATAGTGATTGCGATTTACAGGTTTAAACCACCGGCCCCGTCAATACTCTTATTGGCTACTCTTATTACCAACGTTGCCGAATTATTTCATCGAATGAACATTGAAAGCAATATTATCTGGTGGTGCTACCTACAGTAAAGAAATAAGCCACAAGTGATAAGAATACCTTCTTATGATAATGTTCATGAATGAAATTATTCGATGATTCACCTAAGTAAACAAATATAGTTTTATTGTAGGCTTAAATGTGTTGCTAGGATATAAAATACAGACAGACCCATTTAACCACTACCATCATATCCCGCAAACAATACGAAATTTAAAATTGATTTCTTCCATTTATGCATGATAAGTGTCTTATATAGAATATTAATTAATATACAATGTAACTGGGAAATATATATAAATGGTTTATAATTAGCTGATGTTTATTATAATTGGCGAGTATATTACCGGTTACAGCATTACGTCGCAGCTGTATCGTAGATTACCAATGTATAAGTGTCATAATTGCATAACGGTTGGCAAGGCTGCCCATTTTCGGAAGTCATACCCTTATGACTGTTACCGGTTAAGTAGCAATATAATGATTCACAGTGGCGTGATGTTTTGTTAGATTGGCTATTATAAGCCATCATAATAGCGATAACGGTTGCGTAACATTTAGTGAGGCTGACAATGACTGTTAAAAGTTAAGTAATCCATATATAGCACTAGAGCAATTGTCTAAGATGGGCCAAAGCCAAATATGGTATATACATTAATGCGCATTTCGGTTTTTCGAAAGAACTAGCGAATTACACGGATCAAAATAGTGTTAGCCGAAAAAACGAAATGAAATAAAGGAGTTGTCGTCTTTATAGCAGTCTATGAGGATTTGGCAGTTAGTATGCAAAGTTCTGTTCAATTTTTCCAAAATCATGAGCAATGTTTGCGCCTGCGCGCGCATGCGCCATGCAGTACGTTCCTTATAAGGGCTGATTTTTTAAAAGGACAAACAACAGACGGATCTGTAGTCCAGTGGTAACACGCTGGACTGGTAATCCAGGGATCGCAGGTTCGATCCCCCATCTGACCCTAATAAAATTAACAGTCTTTCAGATGGGACGTTAAACCGAGGTCTCGTGTCGGTGCTTTACATCGTGCACGTAAAATAACCAGAGGAGACTCTGGAATGGGTCTCTGTCTGTATCATTGCACTATCCTCCAAAATCTAAAATGACTAATCTCTTCAGGAGGCGTCACTCATATGGGCAACCGGTAGCGACTATAAATAAACGTAAACCATACATACACGGACACGCATAGACCATACGGCCTCTGACAGTAGCAATAATTGTTACAGTGACCTAATGTTTATTGAGGCTGGCCATTTAATCCCATAACACCAATTGTATCAAAACAAAATCGATCATAGCTGATCATAATGGTGCAAAATATACAGGTTGTACAACATACCTAGTTTAAATATAAAACACAAATATTGAAGTCGTTTTATGCTCTTTCCAAGAATATTATTTATATACCTCTCCATTAGCCTACCAGTGTATATCCCGTATGGGTAATAGTTGCAGGTTTGAGCGTCATATTGCAAGAGTACAGTTAAACGGTGTTACTGAAAGATGGCAATGATAGACACTAAATGTAAAAGCGCACAAGCTTGTATAAATGGATCACGGTCGGATAGGCTGAATGACATTGTATTTTGTAGAAAAATAGCATACATAAACTGATAAATTTAAAACGCCTAAGATATACAAATGAAGAGTTGGAACATGTGCCATCCTGTAGTCAGCATGTTTTCCTCTGGAATATGAGAGCCGTTTGCAGTTCAACATTTTGATTACATAAAACATTTAAAACCTGAGCCGGTTCGACGTTTTCCAGATCATTTGTATACTGGCTTCTCGTATTCTCCCTAGGCCCATATTCTCGAGATGAAATGTTATTTGGACATCGTTTTATCCATGCGCATCATACAACTGTCTGTATGTCATCTAATGCCAATTAAATATCATAAACATTAGTAAGTAATCGATATTGAAAGGATCAAGTTATTATATTAGAAGACAGAAACTAGCCTCACATACACTCTTCATAATAAGTCTCTTTATTGGTAGTGAACTTACAATAAGCTGTCCGATTAGCGCAGTGGTTAACACGCTCGCTTCTCACCAATGCGACCCGGGTTCGATCCTCGGACCGGAAAAGTATGTGAGATGGTACGGTGGTCGCCAGATCGGACAGGTGGGTTTTCCCCGGGTACTCCGGTTTCCTCCCACACAAATGACCACATTTACGCTTTCATTAGCGCCAACGAGATTGATTAATATAAGGTGATAAAGCTTGTTTCGCAATCGTAAAATAAATAAAATTTAAACTTTTTTAACCCTCCCAATGTTTTAATATCGTCTGATGACACAGTTTCGTGAATGAATCAGTGTTGAGGTGACATGACTTTAATAATTTGTTGTAAACAAATGACTTGAAGAGTGCCAACAATACGTCACATTAAATATTGCTGGGTGTGATTCTAATGTCTGTAATGATCTTAAGGAGGACTTTAAAATGGAATTTCAAGTGAAATGAAATATAATGTCAACGTTTTTAGTGCTGCTTGATAAGAAGCTGAATATAGGACCCTCCGTGACATTATTATAAGGCCAATCTAACACTAGCCTAAAAAACTATCATCAAAATAGTGTCTGTTGTTGAGTAGTAACATCATCCAGGGCCATAATAGCAATACTTCGAGAATAGGGTCACTTCAAATGAATATTGTAAATAACATTCCGAGGCTTGTCACATGGACAATAATCAATGTTGTCTAAAAACAATTACTGGAAGCATATATCTTAACACATTAATTTAAATGAATACAAATCAATTTGGAAAGTTTTAATGAATTAGCTAATGCTGATTAGTCTTAGTACGAACATGTCTACATACCCGCGAGGGGTTTGACATTAAAGGAAGATATATATATAGATATATAGATAGATAGATAGATAGATAGATAGATATATATATAGATAGATAGATAGATAACACGAGGAACACTAGTCTACTCTGCTTCCTTTGATATACATGTATATAAACGAATGTGATGATAACATCAGAAATGTTAGTCGTTGAAAGATACAAAATTGCTTCCGGTTCCGGCTAAAAACGTTTTGTACACAAAATCTAAAAAAAAACGTTTATAAATTGACCGCTACAATGGGAGATCGTTATAATATTCATAGCCAGCTAGAACATTTACAATCGAAATATATTGGCACTGGCCACGCCGATACCAGTAAGTGGGAATGGCTTACCAACCAACACAGAGACAGTTCTGCTTCTTATATGGGTCATTTTGATATGCTGAACTATTTTGCACTTGCTGAAAATGAAGCTAAGGCTAGAATAAAGTTTAATCTCCTGGAAAGAATGGTTCAGCCTTGTGGACCCCCTCCAGAGAGACCAGAAGATTAAAACGGCAGAAATTTGTCAACTAGAAACATTGGATCAAGCATGGGAAATTACTGAGAAATTATCGGAAATGTACGACAAGAAACATAATATAGAGTGAAAGCATATACAAAGAAGTTATCGGAAATGTACATCAAGAAACATAATATACTATAGAATGAAAGCATATACAAAGAAGTTATCGGAAATGTACATCAAGAAACATAATTTAGAGTGAAAGCATATACAAAGAAGTTACCGGAAATGTACATCAAGAAACATAATTTGGATTATAATTACATGTATGGGAGCTATGAACACAAATTAAGCAGCCAATGAATAACTTGCCCGTTTGAATGAAGACACATTGAACTGCAATCTACAAATGCACTGGGACAGAGTGAATTAGTGGCTTTTAATAACATGTTCAACGTCTGTATGAATTCAAATATGATTTATATGCATTTCTGTAAATTGAGTTAAATAAACAATATGTTGGATCAATAAATGAATCTTTTTTATACATTCTGATGATAGATTTAACATTTTTAATAGTCTCTTTTGCATTTGTTCTAAACTCTGACAATACATGTACAATCCATAATAAACAGGATAATTTAAATATTGTGCTTATGTTTTTGATCGTTTTGTTATGACAAAACAATACTTTTGTAGTGAAGTGTTTAGGCATATACATACTCGTATGTATAAATAATTATTATCTTTGCTAGAATTTATTGAACTTATCAGGTTATATTCCTGTATGTATCATGGCATTTGATGACCTCTGCTGGATGTGTTCAGATCACCTTACACATATGAAAGTTATTTGGCAAGCATGCTTGTTAACAGACGGATCTGTAGTCCAGTGGTAACACGCTGGACTGGTAATCCAGGGATCGCAGGTTCGATCCCCCGTCTGACCATAATAAAATTAACAGTCTTTCAGATGGGACGTTAAACCGAGGTCTCGTGTCGGTGCTTTACACCGTGCACGTAAAAGAACCAGAGGAGATTCTGGAATTGGTCTCTGTCTGTATCATTGCAAAATCTAAAATGACTAATCTCTTCAGGAGGCATCGCTCATATGGGCAACCGGTAGCGACGATAAATAAACGTAAAACACACACACAGCATGCTTGTTGAATTTGAGGTTCTCTTGGCAAATGATTCCAATTAGTTATCCGATTCCAGTGGCCAATATTAATAATTTATATACTATATTGATTCTTGAGATGATGTACATGTATTATGATTGACATCTATCTGCACATCATGTTTTGTCCATAATTGACAATGGCAGACATAATCCCCGCTATAAAACCCAGAAATAATAATGCTAACCCTATAATGAAACCTACATGTAACCCTAAGGCTAACCCAGTCACTAGATGGGGCGATTTGTCCTGGGGGGACATCCCATAAAAATTAAACAAAGCAAAACCAGGATCATTCTGTAGTCTTATACTGCACTTGTGTAAAAATGCACAGTCCTCAATGCTTACCCTCCCCACCATCCAAACTAGGGTACAATTTTCAAGAGAAGTTTTGTTTACAGATTTTGTTAATTTTTTAAGCCAAAAAAAGCAATTTGACCAGTCAATTACATGTGGAGTATGTATCCCTATTCTAGGGGGCTGTCCCCTAGGAGAGATTCAAATTAAAGGGTGAAGTTTTATCAGGATCCTTATGATTATCTCAGGGTTCATTCTAGGTCAGAATTTTTGGGAGAAGTGAGAAAGCCGTACTCGCTTCCTTAAATGGTGTTCTTTAATATATTTCTCCAATTGGGTTAAAATGCAGAGTACAACCATTAAATACAACATTTCAATAGAAGGAATGCTTTATAATGGGCCAGTGTATCTTACTAGACAAAATTTTGTTTGAAAATCGTAAACACCAAGGGAGAAGTGGGGCCCCTAGGGCGACAATTTCGCCCACATCGCCCTCTAGAACGATCCCCGTTATCTACAATGAATTTTCCTGGTTTTATGTAAATTTGTACTGATGTCATGAAAATACTGTATACAACTCAGTGAAATGTACATGGCTACAAATATTTCTCTGTGAACTTTATGGTCCTAAGTTGGCGCCATTATTTTCTCAATTAGCGACAGAAGTGGCGCAGACAAAAGTTTAGACAGAGGGAACCGTGTCAATCCTTTGCTAATGCTCTTAACACTTGGTGCTAGTTCTTACGGGTTGAAGCATGGTAACTCTAATTTAATCTTGATTCTGCAATTTTGGCTACATGTATGTTGCACAATGCCCAACTTAGAATATGTCAGATTTTGCAACATTTTATAAGACGGGTGTAATCGGTTAACGCACATACATGAAGAGATAACATGGCCTATTCCAGACATGTCAACTGAAGAGATAACATGGCCTATTCCAGACATGTCAACTGAAGAGATAACATGGCCTATTCCAGACATGTCAACTGAAGAGATAACATGGCCTATTCCAGACATGTCAACTGAAGAGATAACATGGCCTATTCCAGACATGTCAACTGAAGAGATAACATGGCCTATTCCAGAAAGCCTGTGTACTCAAATATTACAGAAACCCCCAAAACGCTGTGCGTTTTTTTATACAGCTGACTTTCTGATGTCCAGTAATTAATTTATGTCAAAATGATTATTACCTGTATATCTGGTACATTGTAGCTACTAGCCTGGAACAGTGTTTTTACGTTTATTAATCGTCGCTACCGGTTGCCCATATGAGTGACGCCTCCTGAAGAGATTAGTCATTTTAGATTTTGGAGGATAGTGCATGATACAGACAGAGACCCATTCCAGAGTCTCCTCTGGTTCTTTTACGTGCACGGTGTAAAGCACCGACACAATACCTCGGTTTAACGTCCCATTTGAAAGACTGTTAATTTTATTAGGGTCAGACAGGGGATCGAACCTGCCATCCCTTGATTACCAGTCCAGCGTGTTACCTGGATAGGCGTCAATATGTCATTTTGTCAGAAGCTAAAATCGACGGACTGGAACCCAGGCAATGTAGCTACCACTGGAAGGGGAAAACTTGCAATGGTTTATAAATAAAATATATATCAATGATTCATCATCTTTAATTATATGTATGAACAATAATATCATTAATGATATTCATGAATATGTTGAATGGAATTCAGCACAGATACATTACATATGTATGTAAAATAACAATTGAAAATGCACATGTTGATACACAATAATTACATACAATCCAAGCTAGGCTTGTACCTTGCTCTCTGACCAGCAGTTTGGGAGGGCAGTCGAGGTTATAAAACTTTTCTCTGGTGGAGTGGAGTGCAGATCTCGGTCCATCCAATTTATCACACTATCTGGAGTATAGACCTGGAAAAACTTTTATCACTTCTATGCCGGGTTAATACAGCACCAAATACAACTCAACACCCTGTTTCACTCCTCATTTCTTCTAAACATTGCAAAGCACTATACCAATAACACACGTAATATCTGTTACAACGTAGAACCTGGATATGTATTACCAGTAGGCATCAAACCATAATTCTCGAAAATATTGGACTCTCTAGATGGCAGACTGTGTTACATTTTCTCTTGCGATTCCGTTCTTACAAATTCTTTAAAGCGACATTACATCACAAAAATCAAAACAAAAGCATTTTTAACGAATAAATGCATTGCTACTACAGATTATTTCTATACATTCGAACACAAATATTGTGGTCTACAAACTGTCAAAAGTGAAAGTAGAATTTCATAGAACAGAACTTTATTCCATTTTGGACTTGAACATTACGTTCATATAACAGGGTATCCACGCTCCTGATTTGACGTTTGTTTGTCATTGGAATCAATACTAAATGTGTGATACTGCCGCTTAGAGATAATTTAACTAAGATTAGTCTACAAATAAGTATGCAACGGTACAAATGTGAGATATAACAGTAAATATGTAGCATAAATTGTGTTATTCAGAATACACGTGTTGTATTACGCATGAATGTCGACCCTATTTACATCATTTTATTATGTCAACAAACCGCGTATACAACGTTTGTTTATTAGTGGAAATACTCAGTTTTTGGGGCAAATATTTGGGAAAAAATTCACTGATGTGTCACTTTAAGAACTAATATTTGTTACTCCAATCGTGGCCAAATTACATCCATGGAAAGAAATGAGAGCTGTAACCACCTTGGTATGAAAAACTGGATCACATAGGCAGTCACTGGATGACCATATCATACTTACATGAAATGATATATTTTTTTTATGTTATGATTCGGGTTTTACGCCTGCATCAGCACCATTTTGGGCTATATCGCCGGCGGGCAGTTTACCTAACAACACCTTTCCTGGGCAGGCTCCAGCGGTTAACCAGTACTTGGGTGCACCAACCTCCGTAAGAAACTGCCAACTTTTTCATATAAATGAGACACGGCCTGAGCGGGGCTCGAACCCGTGACCATCAGTGATGATAGGTTACAGTGGTATACAAGTCAGCGACCTTAACCACTCGACCACGGAGGCGGACTACATGAAATGAACAACATGGTATGGAACATCCTTAACACTTCTAAATACATACATGTCTACTTTAACCATCATAGAACAAAGACTACAATCATCATAGAAGATAGCCGACTAGACGACAACTCCACACTTCACCCATATGACCGCAGGGTTCCCGCTGTCAGTCGCCAATTGCGATAAAAAAACAAATATTGGGGATAAATTTTGTGAATTGGCGCAACATTTTTTTTTAAAAATTTGGGCACATGTTTTGTCAAATACCTGGCTTCACATATTTATTTGTGAACTATATGGCTCTTAGTTGGTTGGCTCCAAATATTTTTAATTGGCTCCAGTGTTTTTCAATTGGCGACAGAAGTGGCGCAGACAAACATTCAGACAGAGAACCCTGGCTAGGCAATGGTAAATTTCTTAACTGGCCTGGGGCCGTACTACAATTAACTGGATTTTGGTACTGGCTTGTTCTTGTGGTAAATTGACGAGCACAAGGCATACTTCACCCTACCCACATAAGAGATACTACGATATCTCTATATAGCACGACAACCATTTAGCTATCAATCAATAGACAAGCACTCAGCATATCTACCCTTCCTCCATAGATATTACCATGACTACATGAGATTCTGACTGCATTATTAATGTATGTATTGGTAGTGACGGCAAGGGGTGTTTATACATGTAAGAACTTGTTAAAGCAGCAACACATCGTAATAAAGGATGTTTTGGGTAAAATATAAATACTAATGTGTGTGTGTTTACAGTCGCTCAGAAACGATAAAATTCCAATAAATTTAAACCATCGTATACGCGAATTTGTTTATCAACACACGAAATGTAAACACGCACAGTGAGCATGCGTGACACAACAGAGGATGTAGAAAACAATGTATATATTTTGTTTCAACATGTCAAGTAATTTAATTAAAAAAGACAATGTGGGACAAATGGGGACAATGCATTCCGAATGCAAACAAGTGCGGACGATGCGTTCCAGTTGTAAACAAGTGCGTGACCGATCGACTCGGAAAGTCCTACTTTCGGTTTCGAGTTTTTTTATCGCAAAAAAAACACTGTTTACTAAATGAACATAAGCATACAAAGTATAATGTTAGAATGTGTAGCAGCATTGCTACCCATACGTAAAAATTGAATTTTTCAAATATCTTTTATTTCATACGATGTAATGCTGCTTTAAAACAAGACACACATATGTTTGCTAATAGAGATATGTCTGCAGCAGATTATAAAATGTCTAATGAAAACAAATACATCATGTACACAGATTTAACACAGCAGTGTTAAATATTCATTGAATCATGCATGCCCCGAGGTTATAAAACCTTTCTCCAATCTCACGCTTCTGATTGGTTGAGTTGACAGTAAATTTCAGGCTCAACCAATCAAATTACTCGTTCTGAGAATTTTTTATAACCATGGGCCCATATGGTCACCATTGCTGGCCCAGTACTGTGTACACAATATATTCAACCCCGTGGCTATGATGAATTCAAGCCCCATCATGATAAAGATGGTGGTGTCCTTAGGCAAAACATTTAACCCATTCAACACCAAGTAACTGACATGGACTGGTCCATGATCAGTTTTTAGACCAATAAATTAATATGAAAATTACATTTGGACCAGTTCATTTATCAAAATGGGTAATTTTGTCTAAAATAGTAATATTACTGGCAAAAAGTGCAGATCCTGATGAGACGGCTCATCACGAGCCGGATCATCTGGATCTACACTTTTTGTAAGCCTATTTAGAGGTCTGTGGTATTGAAAGGGTTAAATCCTGCCCATTCTCCATCATGGCAATAGCTTACATCAGCAATGTTGTCTCGAGAGTGATTAGTCAAAGGAAGGTGTATGACCTTGTTTCGTAATCGGGCTAAAATAAATTTGTGTAAACTAAAGAAACACATTAATTGATATATATACCAGTTACTCTCATTGCAGTCATGTAAACAAATGTGATACGGAAGCTGTTTGAGACCATTATATACATGTAGCAATATACGCAGTTATATACATGTAGCACTATACGCACAGTTATATACATGTAGCACTATATGCACAGTTATATACATGTAGCACTATACACACAGTTATATACATGTAGCACTATACACACAGTTATATACATGTATCACTATACACACAGTTATATACATGTAACACTATATGCACAGTTATATACATGTAGCACTATACACACAGTTATATACATGTAGCACTATATGCACAGTTATATACATGTAGCACTATATGCACAGTTATATACATGTAGCACTATATGCACAGTTATATACATGTAGCACTATATGCACAGTTATATACATGTAGCACTATACGCACAGTTATATACATGTAACACTATACACACAGTTATATACATGTAGCACTATACGCACAGTTATATACATGTAGCACTATACACACAGTTATATACATGTATCGCTATATGCACAGTTATATACATGTAGCACTATACACACAGTTATATACATGTATCGCTATATGCACAGTTATATACATGTAGCACTATATGCACAGTTATATACATGTAACACTATATGCACAGTTATATACATGTAGCACTATACACACAGTTATATACATGTAGCACTATATGCACAGTTATATACATGTAGCACTATATGCACAGTTATATACATGTAGCACTATACACACAGTTATATACATGTAGCACTATATGCACAGTTATATACATGTAGCACTATATGCACAGTTATATACATGTAGCACTATACGCACAGTTATATACATGTAGCACTATACACACAGTTATATACATGTAGCACTATATGCACAGTTATATACATGTAGCACTATATGCACAGTTATATACATGTAGCACTATATGCACAGTTATATACATGTAGCACTATACACACAGTTATATACATGTAGCACTATACGCACAGTTATATACATGTAGCACTATATACGCAGTTATATACATGTAGCACTATATACGCAGTTATATACATGTAGCACTATACACACAGTTATATACATGTAGCACTATACACACAGTTATATACATGTAGCACTATATGCACAGTTATATACATGTAGCACTATATGCACAGTTATATACATGTAGCACTATATGCACAGTTATATACATGTAGCACTATATGCACAGTTATATACATGTAGCACTATACGCACAGTTATATACATGTAGCACTATACACACAGTTATATACATGTAGCACTATATGCACAGTTATATACATGTAGCACTATATGCACAGTTATATACATGTAGCACTATATGCACAGTTATATACATGTAGCACTATACACACAGTTATATACATGTAGCACTATACACAGTTATATACATGTAGCACTATACACACAGTTATATACATGTAACACTATATGCACAGTTATATACATGTAGCACTATACACACAGTTATATACATGTAGCACTATACACAGTTATATACATGTAGCACTATATGCACAGTTATATACATGTAGCACTATATGCACAGTTATATACATGTAGCACTATACACACAGTTATATACATGTAGCACTATACACACAGTTATATACATGTAGCACTATATGCACAGTTATATACATGTAGCACTATACACACAGTTATATACATGTATCACTATACACACAGTTATATACATGTAGCACTATATGCACAGTTATATACATGTAACACTATACACACAGTTATATACATGTAGCACTATATGCACAGTTATATACATGTAGCACTATATGCACAGTTATATACATGTAGCACTATATGCACAGTTATATACATGTAGCACTATACACACAGTTATATACATGTAGCACTATACACACAGTTATATACATGTAGCACTATACACACAGTTATATACATGTAGCACTATACACACAGTTATATACATGTAGCACTATATGCACAGTTATATACATGTAGCACTATATGCACAGTTATATACATGTAGCACTATACACACAGTTATATACATGTAGCACTATACACACAGTTATATACATGTAGCACTATACACAGTTATATACATGTAGCACTATACACACAGTTATATACATGTAGCACTATACACACAGTTATATACATGTAGCACTATACCCACAGTTATATACATGTAGCACTATATGCACAGTTATATACATGTAGCACTATACACACAGTTATATACATGTAGCACTATATGCACAGTTATATACATGTAGCACTATACACACAGTTATATACATGTAGCACTATACACACAGTTATATACATGTAGCACTATATGCACAGTTATATACATGTAGCACTATATGCACAGTTATATACATGTAGCAATATACGCAGTTATATACATGTAACACTATATGCACAGTTATATACATGTAGCACTATACACACAGTTATATACATGTAGCACTATACACACAGTTATATACATGTAGCACTATACACACAGTTATATACATGTAGCACTATACACACAGTTATATACATGTAGCACTATACACACAGTTATATACATGTAGCACTATATGCACAGTTATATACATGTAGCAATATACGCAGTTATATACATGTAACACTATATGCACAGTTATATACATGTAGCACTATATGCACAGTTATATACATGTAGCACTATACACACAGTTATATACATGTAGCACTATACACACAGTTATATACATGTAGCACTATATGCACAGTTATATACATGTAGCACTATACACACAGTTATATACATGTAACACTATATGCACAGTTATATACATGTAGCACTATACACACAGTTATATACATGTAACACTATATGCACAGTTATATACATGTAGCACTATATGCACAGTTATATACATGTAGCACTATACACACAGTTATATACATGTAGCACTATATGCACAGTTATATACATGTAGCACTATACACACAGTTATATACATGTAGCACTATACACACAGTTATATACATGTAACACTATATGCACAGTTATATACATGTAGCACTATACACACAGTTATATACATGTAACACTATATGCACAGTTATATACATGTAGCACTATACACACAGTTATATACATGTAACACTATATGCACAGTTATATACATGTAGCACTATACGCAGTTATATACATGTAGCACTATATGCACAGTTATATACATGTAGCACTATACACAGTTATATACATGTAGCACTATACGCAGTTATTCAACAAAATACTGTCAATTAAACTATATATATAACAAATAAACTACAAATAATTCCATAA
This sequence comes from Archivesica marissinica, assembly GCA_014843695.1. Taxonomy (NCBI): domain Eukaryota; kingdom Metazoa; phylum Mollusca; class Bivalvia; order Venerida; family Vesicomyidae; genus Archivesica; species Archivesica marissinica. Next base: position 24,337,703 of record CM026397.1, on the reverse strand, counting down.
TCATGCATGCACACATATTCATCACAACATTTTCTCCAATACACGCTTCACAATGTCTACATTCACACCTACACCTCAACTATCTCCTTTTATCCAGCACACAGGGTTGGCGCTAATCTCACTAACTTTCACTACAAGAATCACATCGTAATAATCTCGACTAACGTAACTCCAAAACGCACCAACGTCACTACATTTACATCCATGTTTACAACAAGAATATCATTGTTTTAATCATCGCTGTCACATTCCTCCTCACTATCGTCCATACTGGATCCATCAAAGTCTGATTCATCGTCAACACGAACAACCCGGCGTTGGAAGACGCGCGTAGATGTAGATCTCTTGTTCACGATATTGTTCACATTTGAAGAAGGTTTAACAGGTCTAGGGCCAGCATTATAGTCTGCCACTAATGGATATATATATTCTATTGCCGACTGGACATTTGCAACACAGGGAGCTGAAAGAATAAATATACATTGTATTATTTATAAAAGGTTCAAGCACAGGCACAAGACACAAATTTGTTTTTATTTCCTGTTGTTCACGATGTGCCATTCTGGTGTTATTTGACCGATCTCCATCAAATAAAAAGTATTTGTTGATAGAATAAGGTCTTCCGGTTGGGAACAACAAGGGCATATCAGTGATCTGGTCGATTTTACCTAGTTTCTCGTCGATGTTTCTGCATGCATGTTTCATTTCCGTTGGTTGCCTTCAGTAAACATTACTTACTATATGACCATAGGGCAACAAACCCAAATCCACATGGCTATAAATGGTTATGGAATTTCATTTGATTTTCTAATGAAATTGCACGACTTATTTTCTTCCAGCTAACATGTAAAGACTTGTACATTTAGAATTTGACTGTTTGTCCTCCCATCTTTGTTAACCCTTTCCTTCATAGAGATTTAGGTTAATATACTATTATATCTCCATACAAACGACAGCCATTTAGCTATCATGCAGTGGATAAGTAGTCACCGTATCTATCCCACCTCCATAGATATTACTGGGACTACATGACATTCTGGCCTTTATTATGAACATTGGTTTGGCTACTACATTGTCAATGTATGTTGTATTGGTAATGGCATCAAGAGGTGCAATGAGGGAAAGGGTTAAGCATGTATTTTAATGGTAGAAGATAAATTTCTCGCCAATCTTAGGAAAAAGTGTGTGTTTTGTCAGCTAGGTGCGAGTTTTGTCATAGCATGCGTGTGTTTTTTTGTTGCAGTAATGGGAGGAGTGATCTTGTTTGGTGGCTGTTTTGTGCATGTAGAAATCTCAAATGGTGGGCATTTTGTCCGAGGGGGATTGTGTCCTTTAACGACTAGGTTTAGCGTAGTTGCGGAATATGTATTGGTGGCAGACCAATTGTGAACTCAAACAACTAAGTATACTTGTGAGTTTCAGATATGTACTAGTTCACAAATTCATTACTTCGTTTATACAAATTTATTTTAGCTCGATTGCGAAACAAGTTCTTACAACTTATATTAATCACTCTCGAGACCTCATTCCTGATGGAATCCATCGCCACGAGGGAGAGAAGAGGCAACGTGGAAATTAAATGCCTTGCCTAAGGGCACAATTGTAACGGCTCCAGCGGGGCTCGAACTCCGGACCTTTCGCACCTGAAGCGAACGCGCATCCACTGAGCTATCACGACTTTCACTATTCATTATTTGCTTCAAAAGCAAACACCAACGAAACTTACACAGAGGATGATGGCTCTGCTGGGAATTTAAGAACATCGATATTGGACACCATCCAATTCCCACAATTCATCTATATTCACATTTAAGAGTTACTGTTAAGTTTCCAGTTCCAACAAAAGGACCTACATTTTGTATTTTGGCCCCAAATTCCCAGGATTCCTTACATGTAACATAACACATTCATGGAGATTGGATACTCCAGTGTGCCTCTCCACTAGAAATGTATGATCATACAGTACGACATGCAGTTCCAATAATAACCAACCTGGCAAAATCCAACAATATGTTGTTTTATTCCGCATGAAAATGACGAATATGGTATTCATTTACAAAGTATTTTACGTGGACCCGAAAAAAATGAAGGTATTTGCCGACAATGTTTTGTTCACCTGTAACTGTAATACTGCCCGTTGAGAATATTTTCAATGTAGCTTTAGGTTCTTTAATACGGTAAGTAACACCCGGGTGTAGCTCTGGCTCATAGCTGAAATATAACACATTCTGATGTTTACATCTATTCTTAGTGTTTATTCTCATACTTAAATACATTCTTATATATCTATGTGGTTGTGATTATGTAATAACAATGCAATAACAATATAACACACTGGACACTATGATTATAATACATGGATGACACAAAAGATGTGGCTATAATACATGGATGACACAAAGGGTTTGGCTATAATACATGGATGACACAAAGGGTTTGGCTATAATACATGGATGACACAAAGGGTTTGGCTATAACACATGGATGACACAAAGGTTGTGGATATAATACATGGATGACACAAAGGGTGTGGATATAATACATGGATGACACAAAGGGTGTGGATATAATACATGGATGACACAAAGGGTGTGGATATAACACATGGATGACACAAAGGGTGTGGATATAACACATGGATGACACAACGGGTTTGGCTATAATACATGGATGACACAAAGGGTTTGGCTATAACACATGGATGACACAAAGGGTTTGGCTATAACACATGGATGACACAAAGGTTGTGGATATAATACATGGATGACACAAAGGGTTTGGCTATAATACATGGATGACACAAAGGGTGTGGATATAACACATGGATGACACAAAGGGTTTGGCTATAACACATGGATGACACAAAGGGTGTGGATATAATACATGGATGACACAAAGGGTGTGGATATAATACATGGATGACACAAAGGGTGTGGATATAACACATGGATGACACAAAGGGTGTGGATATAATACATGGATGACACAAAGGGTGTGGATATAATACATGTATGACACAAAGGTTGTGGATATAATACATGGATGACACAAAGGTTGTGGATATAATACATAGATGACACAAAGGTTGTGGATATAATACATGGATGACACAAAGGGTTTGGCTATAATACATGTATGACACAAAGGGTGTGGATATAATACATGGATGACACAAAAGATGTGGCTATAATACATGGATGACACAATGGGTATGGATATAATACATGGATGACACAAAGGGTGTGGATATAACACATGGATGACACAAAGGGTTTGGCTATAACACATGGATTACACAAAGGTTGTTGATATAATACATGGATGACACAAAGGGTTTGGCTATAATACATGGATGACACAAAAGATGTGGCTATAATACATGGATGACACAAAGGGTGTGGATATAACACATGGATGACACAACGGGTATGGATATAATACATGGATGACACAAAGGGTGTGGCTATAATACATGTATGACACAAAGGGTTTGGATATAACACATGGATGACACAAAGGTTGTGGATATAATACATGGATAACACAAAGGGTGTGGATATAATACATGGATGACACAAAGGGTTTGGATATAATACATGGATGACACAAAGGGTGTGGATATAATACATGGATGACACAAAAGATGTGGCTATAATACATGGATGACACAAAAGATGTGGCTATAATACATGGGTGACACAAAGGGTGTGGATATAATACATGGATGACACAAAGGGTTTGGCTATAATACATGGATGACACAAAGGGTGTGGATATAACACATGGATGACACAAAGGGTGTGGATATAATACATGGATGACACAAAGGGTTTGGCTATAATACATGGATGACACAAAGGGTGTGGATATAACACATGGATGACACAAAGGGTTTGGCTATAATACATGGGTGACACAAAGGGTGTGGATATAATACATGGATGACACAAAGGGTGTGGATATAATACATGGATGACACAAAGGGTGTGGCTATAATACATGGATGACACAAAGGGTGTGGATATAACACATGGATGACACAAAGGGTGTGGATATAACACATGGATGACACAAAGGGTGTGGATATAATACATGGATGACACAAAGGGTGTGGCTATAATACATGGATGACACAAAGGGTTTGGCTATAATACATGGATGACACAAAGGGTTTGGCTATAACACATGGATGACACAAAGGTTGTGGATATAATACATGGATGACACAAAGGGTGTGGATATAACACATGGATGACACAAAGGGTTTGGCTATAACCCATGGATGACACAAAGGGTGTGGATATAATACATGGATGACACAAAGGGTGTGGCTATAATACATGGATGACACAAAGGGTGTGGATATAATACATGGATGACACAAAGGGTGTGGATATAATACATGGATGACACAAATGGTTTGGCTATAATACATGGATGACACAAAGGGTGTGGATATAACACATGGATGACACAAAGGGTTTGGCTATAATACATGGATGACACAATGGGTTTGGCTATAATACATGGGTGACACAAAGGGTGTGGATATAACACATGGATGACACAATGGGTTTGGCTATAATACATGGATGACACAGGGAAGGGTGTGGCTATAATACATGGATGACACAAAGGGTTTGGATATAATACATGGATGACACAAAGGGTGTGGGTATAATACATGGATGACACAAAGGGTGTGGCTATAATACATGGATGACACAAAGGGTGTGGCTATAACACATGAATGACACAAAGGGTGTGGATATAACACATAGGGTTTGGCTATAATACATGGATGACACAAAGGGTGTGGATTAATACATGGATGACACAAAGGGTGTGGATATAATACATGGATGACACAAAGGGTTTGGCTATAATACATGGATGACACAAAGGGTTTGGCTATAACACATGGATGACACAAAGGGTGTGGATATAACACATGGATGACACAGGGAAGGGTGTGGATATAATACATGGGTGACACAGGGAAGGGTGTGGATATAATACATGGGTGACACAAAGGGTGTGGATATAATACATGGATGACACAAAGGGTTTGGCTATAATACATGGATGACACAGGGAAGGGTGTGGATATAATACATGGGTGACACAAAGGGTTTGGCTATAATACATGGATGACACAAAGGGTGTGGCTATAATACATGGATGACACAAAGGGTGTGGATATAACACATGGATGACACAGGGAAGGGTGTGGATATAATACATGGGTGACACAGGGAAGGGTGTGGATATAATACATGGGTGACACAAAGGGTGTGGATATAATACATGGATGACACAAAGGTTTGGATATAACACATGGATGACACAAAGGGTGTGGATATAATACATGGATGACACAAAGGGTGTGGATATAATACATGGATGACACAAAGGGTGTGGATATAATACATGGATGACACAGGGAAGGGTGTGGATATAATACATGGGTGACACAAAGGGTGTGGATATAATACATGGATGACACAAAGGGTTTGGCTATAATACATGGATGACACAAAGGGTTTGGCTATAACAGATGGATGACACAAAGGGTGTGGATATAACACATGGATGACACAGGGAAGGGTGTGGATATAATACATGGGTGACACAGGGAAGGGTGTGGATATAATACATGGATGACACAAAGGGTTTGGCTATAACACATGGATGACACAAAGGGTGTGGATATAATACATGGATGACACAAAGGGTTTGGCTATAACACATGGATGACACAAAGGGTGTGGATATAATACATGGGTGACACAGGGAAGGGTGTGGATATAATACATGGATGACACAAAGGGTTTGGCTATAACACATGGATGACACAAAGGGTGTGGATATAATACATGGATGACACAAAGGGTTTGGCTATAACACATGGATGACACAAAGGGTGTGGATATAACACATGGGTGACACAAAGGGTGTGGATATAATACATGGATGACACAAAGGGTTTGGATATAACACATGGATGACACAAAGGGTGTGGATATAACACATGGATGACACAGGGAAGGGTGTGGATATAATACATGGGTGACACAAAGGGTGTGGATATAATACATGGATGACACAAAGGGTGTGGCTATAATACATGGATGGCACAAAGGGTTTGGATATAATACATGGATGACACAAAGGGTGTGGATATAATACATGGATGACACAAAGGGTGTGGATATAATACATGGATGACACAAAGGGTTTGGATATAATACATGGATGACACAAAGGGTGTGGATATAATACATGGATGACACAAAGGGTGTGGATATAATACATGGATGACACAGGGAAGGGTGTGGATATAATACATGGATGACACAAAGGGTGTGACAGGTGCTTTTAACATCCATAATTACACAAGTACATACTTTCTTCTCAATCCTGTCGACACACTGTATTATACTCATTATAAATGACCATGTATCAATGTATGTGCACATACTGAAATTAAACTAACTGTCCGATTAACGCAGTGATATATTTATTTGATTTTCTCCCGTTTCTGTATGAATATTTGGATATTAAAACACAGTCATTGGAAATTACCGTATACAGTCAAACATGTGTTAGTGGTCACCTCCATTAAGCAGCCAACCTGCATTAAGCAGCCAGTTTCCCACTATGTTGTTTTATTATACATTTGACCTCTATTAATCAACCACCTGTGCTAAGCAGCCACTTTCTGCGACTCCCTTGGCTGGCTGCTTAAGACAGGTTTGACTGTATTCCTCAAATATCAGAGACTCTTTACCAAAAAAACCCATCCTTTATTCCGACATAATGTCGCTTTAACATTTGCTGAATAATTCCTTACCTAGCTTCTTTATGTTCTCTGGAAAATTTCGTAATATCAAGTGCAAATGGCAATGCACAAGTTCCAAGGACATTCACTACCCGGAAGTTACTGAATCTCACTTTGTAGCCCATTTTCTGTATTTTCCTGGCAAATTTTCGAGCTGCTATCTTTGCACAATCTTCACTGAAATTAAGCATATTATGAAGAACCAGTGACTTAATTCAAAGATTATCTATAAGGCTGCAACGATTCAACCCAGACTCGATATGATTTACATCTCGGACACCTCTATGTATTTTCGATTCATATTTAAAGCGACATTACACCGCACAAAGCAACTAAAATGTGGCTATCCGATTAGCGCAGTGGTTAGCGCGCGCGCTTCTCACCAATGCGACCCCGCTTCGATCCTCGGACAGGGAAGTATGTGAGATGGTACGATGGTCGCCAGATCGGACAGGTGGGTTTTCTCCGGGTACTCCGGTTTCTTCCCACATGAATGACCACACATACGCTTTTATCCTAGCCAACGAGAATGATTAATATAAGTTGTTAAAACTTGTTTCGCAATCGTTGTAAAATAAATAAAGAATAAAATAAAAAAATGCCTTTTCACATATAAATGCATTGCTACTACAAATTCTTCCGAATACATTCGAACACTAACATTAAATCAATAAACAGTGTTTTTTGTGGTCTACAAACTTTCAAAATTGATAAGTATGATTTCATATAACGGTCATTCATGCTCCTGAATTGATGTTTGTTTGTTATCGGAGTCAATACTAAATGCGAGATAATGTCGTTTAGAGATCATTTAACTACTAAGAATAGTCTACAAATAAATAGGCACAACTGTGAGATAAAACGGTAAATCTGTACCATAAATATTGTTATACACTAGTTGTATTCCGCATGGATTTCGACCCTATTTACATTATTTTGTTATGTCAACAAACAGCGCATTTTATTAGTTTGTTTATTAGTAGAAATACTCAGTTTTTGAGATAAATATTTTGAAAACAATTATACCATATAATAGGAAAATACATTCTGTAGAAATTTGTGTTTTCTCTGATGTAGTGTCGCTTTAAGGTATTCATGTTGATGGTTGACCAATATTCACTTCCAAAGATATAAACAGCCAATACTTTATATATGTGGAAGTCGTGATAGCGCAGTGGATGCGCGTTCGCTTCAGGTGCGAAAGGTCCGGAGTTCGAGCCCCACTGGAGCAGTTACGATTGTGCCCTTAGGCAAGGCATTTAAATTCCACGTTGCCTCTTCTCTCTCCCTCGTGGCGATGGATTCCATCAGGAATGAGGTCTCGAGAGTGATTTATATAAGTTGAAATAACTTGTTTCGCAATCCAGCTAAAATTTGTATAAACAAAATACTTTATATTTTATAATGAAATAGTTCCAAAGATCAGCTGTCTTTGCTGCGAGAAATGAAATTGAATGAAAACAGCTATTATTGGTATTGAGTATCGAAACGGCGAGTGAATCGCTGTACATCTACTGATCTGTTTGCATGTATATAGTATCTTTGCATTTCATTACAGAACACTTATCAATATGAATACAAAACCATCACAGTTTACTGTTACTGTATTTTAAATACTGTATATCAATATGATAGATCTGCGTGTAATTTCCAGCTGAGTTTAATGTACATAGTTAGATTTATTATCTATATAAAGTTGGATGGATAATGTTATCTATATAGAGTTGGATGGATAATGTTATCTATATAAAGTTGGATGGATAATGTTATCTATATAAAGTTGGATGGATAATGTTATCTATATAAAGTTGGATGGATAATGTTATCTATATAGAGTTGGACTGATAATGTTATCTATATAGAGTTGGACGGATAATGTTATCTATATAAAGTTGGATGGATAATGTTATCTATATAGAGTTGGACGGATAATGTTATCTATATAGAGTTGGATGGATAATGTTATCTATATAGAGTTGGATGGATAATGTTATCTATATAGAGTTGGACGAATAATGTTATCTATATAAAGTTGGATGGATAATGTTATCTATATAAAGTTGGATGGATAATGTTATCTATATAGAGTTGGACGGATAATGTTATCTATATAAAGTTGGATGGATAATGTTATCTATATAGAGTTAGATGGATAATGTTATCTATATAGAGTTGGATGGATAATGTTATCTATATAGAGTTGGATGGATAATGTTTCATGTCTCATCAACAAATTGTTCCGGTATTTAAAGCTGGTAATGAATTAGATAACTAATTTTCAATTTTGAAATAAGTTCGCCAAAAAATATAGATAACTAATGGTCAGTTCAATAAAACTGAGAATCCCTCACTCAAGGAAGTTCAGATAACATGCATGACCAATCCTGAAGCAACTGTCATACATTTGTAGCTACTGGAACACACCCATCTCCCTGCCAAGAATATACCAGTAATGTTACCTGATAGCACCGGTACACGTTATCTTGCCAGATGACCATACACTAGCAGTTGTATACGGATTTCTTATTCTCATATTCATCATCTGGAAATACAGTCAAGCCTGTGTTAGTGGTCACCTCTATTAAACATGCCAACCTGTATTAAGCAGCCAGTTTTCATATTCCTAATGTGTTGCTATATTATACATTTGACCTTTATTAAGCAGCCACTCTCTCGTGATTCCCATGGCTGGGTGCTCAAAGATAGGTTTAGCTGTATAGCGTTACAACGGTCCAAATTAAGTATCACTTTCAAAATACATTTTTATCAATCACTTAATGACAAATACACCGTCTCCATGGCCTAGTGGTTAAGGTATCTGCCAACGGAGCCATCAAAGGTTCGAACCTCGTCGAAGGGTTCATTCTGATATATATATATATAGCCGGTTGGTGAGCCTGCTAGTTAAATAATAGTTGGTGATTGCCTATCAGCCTGGCTTTCAAGGATAGGATTCGGGGAAAGTGCTGATGTTCATAAGAGGTGTTTCATAAGCCAACAAGAAGTACCGCAGGTGATGAATTCTCCTGAAGCTTGTAGTGAAAGAAGAAGCTACAGCCCGGACTGAAAATATTGACTCGGACGGACAGTGCAAAAAGCCGAAAACTATATGCCTGTCTTCGGGGGGCTAAAAATGACCGGCCCTTTCAATAGGGGTGACACTATAATAAACAATCAATTTAATTTTACACAGTCAAACCCGTGTTTAACAGACACCTGTACTAACAAGCCAACATTATTTTAATCGCTCACGAAACCAAATTCATAATCAAATCCATTGTCAATAGGGAGAGAGAAGAGGCAATGTAATGTCAAATTTAAGTGCACAATCGTAATCAGTGAAATAAGATTTTAATCCCAGGTAATCCAAGGCCAAATTAAACTTTAAAGGAACATTGAAATAACATGTCACACCAAAATAGGGTGACATTTCACTTGTACTAGGGTTTTTCTAGAGCGGAATGAAAGGGCGCCACGCCCGGTTTATAAACAATTTTATAAGCCTCAACGGGTAAGTTGTCCTTTATAAACCCAAACTCATCCGTCCTTTTGTCGGATAAGTTCACCATTTTGATCAAGCATAATTAGCAGCCAATCACCGTACATGTAAGTTAGCAAAATTTGCTGGGGAAAAAAACCCAAATACACCCTCCTGCACATACCCCCTTCTTCACTCAAAATGTACCCTGCCTCTTTTCTGACAGATCCACCTAGCCCTTTATTCCACTCTAGAATCAACTTTATGTACATTAAGCAGACATACCCCATGTTGTCTGTGGTACTCAACATTGCTTCCTTCCGTCGCAATCTTCTTCAAATTGAGGTGACACCTGGTACTGAAGCTGCTAACCACGTTATTGATATTGATGTCTAGCAATGGCACGTCTTCTTCCTCGGGCAGGGGCTCGGGATTGTATGCATCTGCTATTATTCCACCATTGGTACCAACCAGCTGCTCGGTTATTCCAACATCGGCCATGCTGGAACACCTTTATGAAAGCAGCTATCACCCTACTTGTTTTCTCAGACTCTGTTAAATAAAACAAGACTGATCAAGTATGGAGGACACACTATTTAAAGAGGTTTCTTTAATTGAACCTAGTGTTTCACAGACTACTCTACTTAGTAGAGATCATTACCATGCATGGCTTAGATAAAAATGTTCACCAATATTGCTTAATGATGTACGCGGATTAAATGAACAGTATATAGACTACTTATGATTGCTTTCCTCATGCTGTCTGCAGTGGTTAAGATCGCAGACTTGTATACTACTGTAACCTATCATCACTGGTGGTCAATGGTTCGAGCCCCGCTCAAGCCGTGTCTCATTTATATGAAAAAGTTGGCAGTTTCTTATGGAGGTTAGTGCAACAAGTACTGGTTAGCCGCTGGAGCCTGCCCAGGAAAGATGTTGTTAGGTAAACTGCCCGTCGCTCAAATGGGCAACCATTAGCGACGTTAAATAAAAAAGAAATTCAAATAATTGGCTAAATAATGACATGGTCACAGCGCGCCTGTGCTAACGTAAAACACGATTGCCAAATGTGGAAATGACATACCACGGAAATTGCAGAATCAGCATTTCTATTTACATGGATGATACAATTTGCCAGTCATGACGCAATTGTAGTAATTACTCTACAAACCAAATTAACCAGATTTCTTGAATTTCCAACAACCGGAGAAACCCATGGTCAAATCGCAATTGGCATTTCATTTATTCGATTAGTCACAATACTCCACTTACAAAACTTTCTATGATACTTTTTCACAAAATTTGGGTCAACTGAGGTTGCCAAATCGACTGATAACTTCCCATATAATTACCGGTATAATATTTGGTTGCTTACAACATTGAAATTATCCCCAGTGACCCTAATATCGGTGAATACTAATGAGCGGTGATATCAGAATAAATCCAAATGAACCGCACATGCTCATTTTGTGTTTACTATTGACAATTTCTGTCCGATTTCTACAACTCTCCATAGCAAAAACAAGCTGAAATGTAATTTCTACAGGTAAATTTAATACCTTCATTTATTCAAAACTTTTTTTTTCCATTACACTCGTAAGTTTTAAATATTTAGGTGAATTTCAATAGATTTGTTATCTATCGGATGCATTTGACATTTGTACGGGGGCCTGCTACTCATGTGACGTCATATGATTGCTATATATGTAGGGGTGTCACGATATCAGCAACCCATATCGCGATATATTGTGATATTTTATCAAATAATCGCGATATTTATCGCGATATATTGCCTATTCATTTGTCATGCATTGTGATTATATTTTTTTCTATTAAGAGTATTTAATAAGATGAAATGGATTACTTTACACACATTTTAAGACACTATCTAACAACAAAACACAGAACACTGAATAAAATAACAACTTAAATCGACTAGAAAATGTTTCAGAGAACGGTGAATATATACATAAGCACCGGTTGAAGCGATTGAGTTGTGCATAAAAAAGCAGATCCCCTGCATATAACCTTTTACTTGACGGTAAAATAGTTGTAAAATTGTCAGGACAAAAACTCTTTTTATAGTGAAGTCATGAAAAACCGATGCCACCCCTCATAGAAGCTTGATCCGATCTGATTCTTTATGTGCCGATTCGATCCATTATTTACAGATTACTTTCTAAGAAGCATACTCTGTGTTGCTTAATCCCGACACCCTAGGGCAGTCTGGCTTCAGAGCAAATTAATTTACTCGTGTATAATCCTAGTTCCTACTACATATGAACAAAACTTGCAAGTCACATCACTTAATGTTTGAATAAAAGTAAACCAAAAGACAATAATAATAAATTAATAATACATGTACACGAAATGACATCATCATCAAAGGAAATGACTACAAATTCAACTGTTGTAGATAATCCATTGCACATGTCCAAGTGTGGAACAGTGTCCAAGTAATGAATGATGGCTTATATAAATCATCTATAAATCATCAGGAATTGCACTGCTGTTGTTGGTGTGGGTGAAAGTTTGGCGATTGACTCATAGCCTTGTCGATGTTTACGTCTACGTTATGGTGTCTTTTTAGATGCTTCATTAAGTTTGATGTGGAACGAGATGGTGGATAGCTTACGTCGGTGAAACATAGAGAGCACGTGGCCTTGTTTTCCTTCTTGTTAACATCTCGAAATCAAAAATGGCCCACACTAACTTTTAGGATCATTAATTAGTAATGGCAGACGCCATTTTGATAAACAGACCTTTCATAAGTTTTAACAGGCTCATTGATTGGATAAATAGAATACATTCAGCCAATCAGATTGTTTGTTTTATTTTACTGTTTGTATTCGACTAACTCGGCGTTTATCACTGAAAACTTTTAAGTCGGCATTCGGAATTGAATCGAAAATGACGGGACTTGGATTGAGCATAGAATTGGCGGCGCGTAATCGGATTTAATTGTTGCAGCCCTAGATGATAAATACCGCTCAATAGCGGTATTCAATTTTAATATCGCGATATTTTATCGCGGATCTTAATATTGCGATATATCGGTATATCGCGACACCCCTATATATATGGCATGTATTGCTACTGGTATTTATAATTTATGCAGTGAAATTTACATTGTCATTGGTATTGTAAGGTGCCTGTCGTCACATGATTGCCATATATGGCATGTATTGCTACTGGCATAAACTTCTGATGCGAAATTTACATCATCACTGATAATTGGTATCCCCACATAAATATAAGATGGAGGTCAATGCTTTTACTTTGTTATTGATTCAGCGATGATTTATTATTTACTAACTGATATATATACAATAAAATAAATATCATTATGCTTAATTGAGAGTGACCATTATATGCACAGCCTCTTTTGTGAAACACAAATAGACAGGTTATTGCTTATGTCACCGGTATACCCAGGATACAGTAGCAACCACCACACATCTTTACTGCACATTATTGCGCAATCGGTGTTCCGATAAAAAACTGACCCCAAAATATGTCCTGTGTATTACGGTCTTGTATGAACAGAGCAAAGGCTTTCCAATTGACATATTTGCATAAGTGGGAGGAGATGTGACCAAATATGGCGTATATGCCCATTTGGCTGTTACGCAGTATATATTTACAGTTCAAAACTGAAAATTTCAAATATCATAAATTTGTCCAAAACGGCCATATACGCTAATGAAATTGGTATTTTATGATAGATATATCAGTATTCTTTTCATTCTGGGCACTTCCAAGAATGTAATTTGACGTATATCCTGTTTATTTGGCTTGCATCCGAGTGACATGACAAGTCTCACCGGACAAGGGAATCAAACTTAACCATTACCAATATTCCACTTCCGCCGTCCCGAATCATAATTCATGCAGAGTAAAAAAAAACATTAAAATATTGCAAAGTGTGTCCTTCTCTCAAGCTCGATTGAGGTATAAATAGATACGGTATTGTGGTTTGGAATAAATGCAAATATGCATTTGCGCTGAATGAAGATTAATTAGCTTGTATTTGCAATTTTCTAAAATCAAAATGGCTGTTCGTACACCGTTCATTCGTACTCGGTTACCGTACACCGTTCATTCGTACTCGGTTACGAGTCGATATATTAAAACTATATTAATTTATAAGTGTGTTGTAAGTACTGTGTGCATAAAATTGTTACAGAACAGGTGAGAAATGTTTATAGAAGAAAATAACATTGACTACTATGTAGAATACCGTTTCATGATCAAGTAATAAGCTGGGGTCAACTTTTTTAAGAAATTGAAAATCAAGCCTTTTCCGACTGCAATTTTTCATCATTTACAAGTCCATTAATTTCAAAATTTGTGGTGTAACAAAGTTAAACTATATATTTTTGCAAATGGTTTGATGAGATCTCCCAGAAAATGCATAGTTTTACATGTATTATAGCTGTTAATAAAATCATTGAATGTTGCTAGATACAGATGTGACAGTGGGAACCATGTATTTTGCCCAACACATCAGGTCCAGTCTATGCAAAACACCTCTAGAATGTATTGGATACTCGGTCTAATAAACTATGAACCAATACCAGTGTAACCTAGTCAATATCTTGGAACTGCTGAAAATAAAATAATCAAACAAAGAAATGCAAAAATAATCAACATCACGAAAACCTGTGACATATTATACTGTACTTGGAAACATGTAACATTCCCCATCTAAATGAGGGGAAATGTCTAAAATAAAACTATGTATATTTTTAATATTATATTCTACACCGATCTGGATAAGGTGTAACATGTAAATCAGTTAAAATAGTTACATTTTCTGCAATTTGTAAATAAGAGTCGGCACAATTTCAATAGTGTTAGCCATTTTGAAACGCCACCTGTCGGCAATTGCATCAATTATGAGATAAATCCCGTACTATGCATTTTTTTCCTGACTGGTAGAGACTCCGTTGATGAGTCATCTAACACGTCGTTGCTACAACTCGCGTTTCACGATTAGGTGATACAATGATGATACGTGTCAGTCGCTTGCGGGTGTTGAAATATTGAGTATTAGTTTCTACCCAGTAAATGTGGGTGGTTTTCTCCACAACTCTGTATGATAATGCTCAAAAGGGAGCCATTTACAAATGAAAATGAGAATAGCTACATACCAAATCATGACAGGCGACTGGTGAAAGTGCTTCAGGGTGCTCGCCCATATCATTTGCGATCAGTGGCTAAGATAATCACATCTACATACCATCAATGCGTCAAGACAGTTATTTGCATTTATACAGAAACTGTGTCATAACGGAAGAAGGCCATCGGGTAATATTTTGTTGAAAGGTGCTCTGATGGCAGTAGAAGTAATGATGTTTAAATGACTTGTATATAAATGTTGCTTAGAATATTGGAGACAACTCTGCGAATGCTAATCAAAATCACGAACGTATTCAAACGATTGATATGACAATGGAAGGCAAATGTAGAAATATGTGCACATGCACACGTTTTTAAACCGCACATATCGTCGTTATGTCTGCCTGGCGGATCTTGATGGGTAAAGACATTGCAGTTGAAGTTGAAGGATTCACGGAATATTATTCACACTAGACACAGTCGATTATCGTGGTGTGATGTAGAATTACTGTTGAGTATCGACATGGGTGCTGCTTTTTTAATGGATTGTGATGGCGTCATCTGAGGGGGGCATCTTCTTCTTTACAAGGTGACACGTCCTGTGATGATATCTTCTTTCTTTCAGAAAGGCTTGCTTTTGAGGACACAGCCCTCATTATGTTGGCCATACTCCATCAAAGAACGGATATGACAGCTAACACTGAAAGTATCCCTGTCATGTCGATATATTGACAAATCTATTTCGAACACTCTAGTGACCCAAAGTCCTCCGGATATATGGCTGACATCCGCAGCTCTGCCGTGCCACCATCGGAGACATCCAAGCACCTAATGGTGGGATGACTAATTGTCCAGCACGAGGGTGCCCGACAGGAGAGACACTTCTCCTTCGATGGAGTGAGCACTCTGATGTCGACGTCACGTTTTTGAGGTTAGATGAGGAATAATAATTATACGAATTTAGTGCAGACCCTAAATTTATACTTATTGTGGGAAATACATTCATCGAAACATGTTAATTGATTGTTAAAATGAAATCATAGGTACACATAATATGATCATTATACACTGAAAGATAATGGAGTGGGTCTCAACCATTAACAACAATAATAGGGCTTAATAATTGCTTAAACTTTTTTTATTTTACAATGATTGCGCAAGTTTTTAACAACTTATATTAATCACTCTCGTTGGCGCTCGTTTCTCACCAATGCAACCCGGGTTCGATCCTCGGACCGGGAAGTATGTCAGATGGTACGGTGGTCGCCAGATAGGACATGTGGGTTTTCTCCGGCTACTCTACTCCGGATTCCTCCCATACGAATGACCACATTTACGCTTTCACCAGCGCCAACGAGAGTGATTAATATAAGTTGTTAAATATGTTTGCACGTTGTGTTCGTTGCTTATTTATATATTTCCATCATTAAGACATGAATTTCACAACACACTGTTTGATGGCATGTTGATCATTGGGTGTATCGGAGATTCCACATTAGTTTATACAAATATATTTTAGCTCCATTGCGAAACAAGTTTTTACAAGTTATACTAATCACTATCGATCCCTAATTCCTGACGGAATCCATCGCCACGAGGGAGAAAGAGGAGGCAACGTGGAATTCAAATGTCATGCCTAAGGCCACAATCGTAACGGCTCCAACGGGGATCGAACTCACATTCACTCAGCCCCCTTAACAATTTTCCTTTACTACATTGCTATGACTAATGACTGCCATGAGGCGGTTCCGTGGTGAGGTGGTTAACACGGTGAACTGCAAATCGTGAGTTCGATTCCCTGTCACATACACTACTATTACAGTATATTTAAACGAGGACATATGTATCGGTTTTATGTGCCTATCATATAAACAACATGTCATGTTTCTATATCATCTTGCCATCAGCCAAAAATAGAAAACTGATATGTATGGAGGCACTTCCCGAAACTGCGGGGACGGATAGCCTGTAAACAGGCGTTGATATATTTGGCCTTGTCAGTCAAATAAATATTTTTTAACACCGAGACCATTAATTGGGCCGTATTTAGTTTCTGATAATGTTATTTTGCCAGCTAAGAAGTGAAAAATCGATAGACTGGAAACCAGATTAGGGACGAAAGACGAGTATACAAAATGCTTCTCTTTTTATTTATTTGTTCTATTATTTTTTTGTACTTCCTAATCCTGACCATTTATTTTCCTTACGTTAACATAATACATGTGTATAGTTATTACAGTACATTTCGCTACGGTCATTGTGTTAGCATCAATCTGGTTTATTGGGGATGGCATTAACTAATGTTTCAGATGGGACATTAAATCAAGATCTTGTGTCGGTGTTTTACACTGTGCACGTAAAAGAACCAGCGGAGACTCTGTATCGTTGCACTATCTTCCAAACATCTAAAATGACTAATCTATTCAGGGGGAGTCGCTCATATGGGCAACCGATAGCGACGATAAATAAACGTAAACACACTGGTTTGATTTGACACTTGAATGGTCTAATACCTAAAAGTTAAATGTTTGGACTAATCGCTACGTATACTGATAGCTGTTGAGGACACACGACTCATCGTTTCCTCGGTATGCAGTTATAGAGAAGAGAGGTGTCAATGTTTACTTTTTGGCTACCGATTAACGCAGTGGTTAGCACAATCGCTTCTCACCAATGCAACCCGGGTTCGATCCTCGGACCGGGAAGTATGTGATATGGTACAGTTGTCGCCAGATCGGACAGGTGGGTTTTCTCTGGGTACTCCGGTTTCCTCCCACACGAATGGCCACATAAACGATTTCATTCTCGCCAATTTGAGTGATTATAGCGTGAAATATGTGTCTTTCCGCGGAACATATTCCGCAGAGCTGTTGTATTGGTCAGCTCTTCCACGGGTTTGTCATTGTATGTGTGTTTTAAATCGTAAAATCTTTATCTCAACCAGCCGATCAGAATATATTATCAACCACGCATAACGCGCCTTCATCACTTGCTCCGCCCAGGGTTAGGGTTATGTTCAAAACGCGTGGTTGGTGTCATTATTCAGTTGGGTGGTTGAGAAAAAAGGCTTACCATTTTAAATATAGAGTGTAAAAGTATTGAAATGTTCGTTCTACTAGACGATTTCGTGCAGAAAACACATTTTATTAAGTTAAATGTTTATTTGTAACTGTGCTATGCCTTATCATTGAATAAATATTGTCTAAGCTATAAGCTGTTTGAAAACATACCGTACTTGATAGTATTTCAACTGCACACTAAACAGCGAAAGTTTAAAGTTTAAACTTTATTTATTTTACAACGATTGCGAAGCAAGTTTTAACAACTTATATTAATCACTCTCGTTGGCGCGGATGAAAGCGTAAATGTGGTCGTTCGTGTGGGAGGAACCCGGAGTACCAGGTGAAAACCCACCTGTCCGATCTGGCGACCACCGTACCATCACACATACTTCCCGGTCCGTGGATCGAACCCGGGTTGCATTGGTGAGAGGCGAGCGCGCTTACAACTGAGCTAATCGGACATTCGGTGTGTGAGATGTGGGGGAGCTTGGGTGGTTTGAAATTTGGGGTTAGCCCCCAAGAACATTTAGCAGACATTTTGCGTTCTCGTGCTATAATTGAGCACAATTTGCATGCCACTCTTATACCGTCTCCGTGGCCTAGTGGTTAAGGCGTTCGAATATTCGAACCTCGTCAAGGGTTCGTTCTGATATGGCCGGTTGGTGAGCCACCAGCAAGTTAAATAATGGTTACCGATTGCCTCCCAGCCTTGCGCCTGGCATACAACCATAGGATTCGGGATGTACTGATGTTCATAAAAAGAGGTTTCTCATAAGTCAGAACTGACTTGCCCTTTAAATAGGGGTGACACTATAATAAACAAACACTTTACTTTACAACATATTAACATGAATCCAGTTAATTACTATGACGGACTGATATACTGATAAATCACGTGGAATTAGTCAATGCCTCCTTAGTCATCAGTCTTTATTGCATATTTGGGACTTTTATATGTTTTAACTTTAGCTGGCGAATTGTACGCACTGGTGTACATGCGTATGCGTGTATGTGTTTTACGTTTATTTATCGTCGCTACCGGTTGTCCATATGAGCGACGCCTCCTGAAGAGATTAGTCGCTTTTAGATTTTTGGAGGATAGTGCAATGATACAGAGAGAGACCCATTCCAGAGTCTCTTCTGGTTCTTTTATGATGCACAGCACCGACACGAGACCTCGGCTTAACGACCCATCTGAGCGACTGTTAATTTTATTAGGGTCAGATGGGGGATCGAACCTGCGATCCATGGATATATATACGCGCCTGGAAAATGTAGCACATGCATATTTTAATGTTATTATAATGCAAAGCGATATTGTAATTATTATCAGCTATATTAAATTATGCAATGTCGAAATATTGTATAATGTGCTGACCCTAATCCTTTGATTAAGCTATACCGTTGTTTTGTTTAACCCTTTCAACCCCACAGTCCTCTAAATAGGCTTATGAAAAGTGTAGATCCAGATGAGCCGGCTCGTAACGAGCCGTCTCATCAGGATCTGCACTTTTTTGCCAGTAATAATTATTACTATTTTTAGATAAAATTACCCATTTTGATAAATGAACTGGTCCAAAGGTAATTTTCTTATTAATGTATTGGTCTAAAAATAGCATGCACCAGTCCATGTCAGTTACTTGGGGTTGAAAGAGTTAAAGTCAACACGCTCGTATCGATTAGGTTAAATGAAACATCAATACACAGATAGCTTTATACCGATTTCTGATAAGTATCGGTCGGGGTCTAGATTGAAAAATTATCGAGTCGACAACCAATATTTATCTACTATGTTCACCAGAATTTAGACAACTGTGAGTATTTTAGAATGTTATTGCATGTAAATAAAAAAAAATTCATATACACCTAACTGTGATAGATTGTTGTATGTTATACTATAATTTTCTTTCTTTCTAACGTTACACATACTAGAGGACATAGAAAACGCACACTTCGGATATACAGGAAAAACAATAACTATATATAAATACATAGTTAAACATTTTGGAATAGTTTTAGTTGTTCAGTTTGTGTTTTGTAATAAAGATGTGATATATCTTTGATGGAATCCTTCGTATTTCGTTTTCATGTAATAACAATCACGTAAGGAGTGCGTTTTCTATGTCCTCTAGTATACAATGTAGGTGTGCGTTTTCTATGTCCTCTATAGTATATAATGTAGGTGTGCGTTTTCTATGTCCTCTAGTATATAATGTAGGCGTGCGTTTACTATGTCCTCTAGTATACAATGTAGGTGTGCGTTTTCTGTGTGGTTTTATGTCCTCTAGTATATAATGTAGGTGTGCGTTTTCTATGTCCTCTAGTATATAATGTAGGTGTGTGTTTTCTATGTCCTCTAGTATATAATGTAGGTGTGCGTTTTCTATGTCCTCTAGTATAGAATGTAGGTGTGCGTTTTCTATGTCCTCTAGTATATAATGTAGGTGTGTGTTTTCTATGTCTTCTAGTATATAATGTAGGTATGCGTTTGCTATGTCCTCTAGTATATAATGTAGGTATGCGTTTTCTATGTCCTCTAGTATAGAATGTAGGTATGCGTTTTCTATGTCCTCTAGTATAGAATGTAGGTATGCGTTTTCTATGTCCTCTAGTATAGAATGTAGGTATGCGTTTTCTATGCCCTCTAGTATATAATGTAGGTATGCGTTTTCTATGCCCTCTAGTATATAATGTAGGTATGCGTTTTCTATGTCCTCTAGTATATAATGTAGGTGTGCGTTTTCTATGCCCTCTAGTATATATTTAATGATAGCATAACTATATAATACGTATATAACAAAATAGTTTGTACAATGCATAGATTAGTTTATGCTAATTTATTATTAGCTCGATTGCGAAACAAGTCTTTAATCGCTCTCGAGACCTCATGTCAGATCTAATGCATCACCACGAGGTAGTGAGAAGAGGTAATGTAGAATCTAAGAGCATAATCGTAACGGCTCCAGCGGGGCGCAGCCTCCGGGCCTCTATCAAGCTAACATCAATTTGCATAAAGTAAACTGAAATAAGTAGTGGTAGGAACTTTCAAAACACACGCACACACGCATGCACTGTGCACGTGCATGCATACACTACATTAGTGGACGATTACTTCGAAATAGTAAATGTGTCTTTAATAGATACAGATAAAAGACAGCATGCAGTTTCATTTGATAACTGCATGCTTACAATATATGTCACGTGGTTAAATTCGTACACGCATACTTAGGTCACGGGTATATATAACGTGGAGTTGTCGCTATATAGCATACAGACGGATCTGTAGTCCAGTGGTAACACGCTGGACTGGTAATCCAGGGATCGCAGGTTTGATCGCCCGTCTGACCCTAATAAAATTAACAGTCTTTCAGATGGGACGTTATTAAACCGAGGTCTCGTATCGGTGCTTTACACCGTGCACGTAAAAGAACCAGATGAGATTCTGGAATGGTTCTCTGTCTGTATCATACACTATACTCCAAAATCTAAAATAACTAATCTCTTCAGGAGGCGTCGCTCATATGGGCAACCGGTAGCGACGATAAATAAACGTAAAACACACACTATATAGCATATAACGTGGAGGTGTCGCTATATAGCATACCTGAGCCATCCATGACAATGCATTATAGTTCCACATACTTCCATTTCCATAGGCAACCATTATAACACACAATACCATTAGATGTCCCCCAAAAATAGTTTGGCACAAAAGACAGTAGTTTTCAACAGACTGGCATTTGAGCCACAAGAAAATGTCAAATTTCAATGGGGTTGACCGATTTGCGGTTTTTTAAATTTCCCACTAAAGGCACTCACCCCCTACTCTGAAGGTAATTTGGTGATGAATGTTGCACTGACACCTGCGTTTATAATATGCTGCTTATTTGTCCCCAAATAGTCTGCAAATATTTTTTAATATTCCAAAATGCAGCTCATATATTGTTATTTTAATATTTAGAAGTCATTTTCACTATTTGTGACAATACCTACTCAGCCAATCAGTTCATGTATCAATAACTCTTAAGGGCTTCCTGCACTTTTTCAACCAATTCCAGACCATTTTTTCAATAACACCGTCTGACCGTAATATCTCCAAATAGTCCATTTTGGAGTATTAATACATTATAAATATTAATATAATGATTTCAAGACAATAAAGACAGTTTATAGACAGTGTCGTTCGTGGTTTGTATGTACAGCCAGGTATCACTGTATATATATACATGGTTATTACAAGCTAGACCATTATGAGTTTCATGGTTACATTTATCTGCTGTCCACCGTCTACTTATCCAAAGAATGACATACACTGTCTAAGCTGTTGTAAAATGAATACGTTATTTATTTACGGTACAAATAGTTTGCAATTACACACGGCTGACCTGATACCGCGGTCGGGCCATATCTCGCACCAGCAGCAGCGTAGGATACCGGGATCTTGTGGTCGTCGAACTTGCAATAATGGACGCAGGCTCCAACATCGCTGTTTTACATTAGTGGTGGAGCTATGGACTGACCATGTAGCCACATAGACGACCAGTTGTCTAACTGGCAGATATGTCTATATACGATTCTTAAACTTTATTTATTTTACAACGATTGGAAGCAAGTTTTAACAACTTATATTAATCACTCTCGTTGGCGCGGATGAAAGCGTATATGTGGTCATTCGTGTGGGAGGAAATCGGAGTACCCGGAGAAAACCCACCTGTCCGATATGATGACCGTAGTACCATCTCACATACTTCCCGGTCCGAGGATCGAACCCGGTTTGCATTGGTGAGAAGCGAGCGCACTAACGATTTGCGTTGTGACTAACAGTGAGGATATTGGCAATGAAAGGAATCGTTTTGGAAAGAAGCTGCCAACACCTCAGGACTTGTCACACTGTCACACTGTTAATGAAGAAGAAGCCGCACCAATCTGTCACGTTTTATCGCACCACCACTGTCACGCACCATCACAGACCATTTCAACACTACTCTACAAGACAACATCCAGCAAATCTACACATCACGAATAACCGACGTTGCTAGGAACAGACGGACCTAATCTACATTGAACGCTCGCTCATGCAAATGGTCCGTCAGAGGGCAGACGAGTGTCAAGAATTTCAAACATAATCATCTTCGCAATTACACGTGTTATGTTCCGAAAATAAGGAATTGCATGTCATAAATGTTCACATATTGATACAGGCGGGTCATCCTTCGGAAACATTGGATACGATTGTGTGTGTGAACATTTATGGTATTTATTTAACCGTTCAATTCATACATACATGTATATATCAATACACAGATAAAGTAGTGCAATGAAATCATGGTACACAATGAATGTGGAATAATCGCCTTTATCATGTGGAATGTGCGTGTACTCAATGCATGAATCCAAATACTAAGTGTGTGTGGAGTATGAAGTATAATTTTATATAATATATTCGTGTATACGAACTATATAAAGTTAAAACTTTATTTATTTTACAACGATTGCGATACAAGTTTTAACAACTTATATTAATCACTTTCGTTGGCGCGGATGAAAGGGTATAGGTGATCTTTAATGTTGGAGGAAACCGGATCGAATCCGGGTTGCATTGGTGAGAAGCGAATGCGCTAACCACTGCGCTAATCGGACAGCATACGAACTATATAGATTATTACCGCCGATTATTACCCGTGTTCGATCCTCGGTCCGAGAAGTATGTGAGATGGTACGGTGGTTGCCAGATCAGACAGGTGGGTTTTCTACGGGTACTCCGGTTTCCTCACACACGAATAACCACAAATACTTTGTCATCCGCGTCAACGAGAGTGATTTATATAAGTTGTTACAGCTTGTTTAGCAATCGTTGTAAAAATAAATAACGTTTATACTTTATACCGCCGAAGTAGGTATGGTTTCGTGTAACTGTAAACAATACCAAAAAAATAAAACGTTTATTGCATTAAAACATATAATATAAGTATGCTTATATTAAAACAGATATTATAATAGTAGCGTATGCATATCTCAACATGGATTTTACAGGAGAGCATATATATATACAATATACATATAATTTATACAAATTTATTTTAGCTCGATTGCGAAACAAGTTCTGACAACTTATATTAATCACTCTCGATACCTCATTCTTGATGGAATCCATCGCCACGAGGGAGAGAGAAGAGGCGACGTGGAATTTAAATGCATTGCCTACGGGCACACTCGTAACGGCTCCAGCGGGGCTCGAACATATATATATATATATATAGTGCAGCTGTGAACAGAATTATAAGGTATTGTTTCTTGTGGATTCTAAGATTACTTGGATGCATTTTGAATCACTTTTTTCAGCCCCTAAGAAATTGAGGAAAGGCGAGTTATTTCAGATATCGATGTAAATGTTCACATAGGCCTACAGTAATAACTAGTAGGCTGTTTTTCTCTCCAAAAAATGTGTTTCCTTTTTGAGAGTGTAAATCAGTTTAGCTTCATCGATAACTTTTCAACAGTCATTTTAGGTTTTACGTTGATGATATGTCAATGATACAGAGCCGGAGGTCCAGTCGAAGTGGAACTCGTGGCAGCGCAGTGGTAGCGCGTTCGCTTCAGGTGCGACAGATCCGGAGTTCGAGTCCCGCTGGAGCTGTTGCGAGTGTGCCCTTAGTAAAGGCATTTAAATTCCACATTGCCTCTTCTCTCTTCCTCGTGGCGATGAATTCCACCAGGAATGAGGTACGAGAGTGATTAATATAAGTTGTCAGAACTTGTTTTGCAATCGAGCGAAAATAAATATGTATAAACTAAAGTCCAGTCGAGATGCTCCTCTTGTCATATATTGTACGTTGCATGGTGTAACGCATACCATTCCAGATATCGCTCTATGGTCTCATCTGCAATGTTATACATGCTCTTCTGTGGCAGTAGTTATAGCGCAGTGGCAAACGGCGCCAAAGTCGAGCCCAGCTGTAGCCATTACGATTATGCCATTAGGCAATGCATTTAAATTCCATACTGCCTCTTCTCTCTCCATAGTGGCGATGTATTCCATTAGGAACGAGGTCTCGAGGGTGATTATTATAAGTTGTAAGAACTTGTTTCGCAATCAAGTTGTATAAACAAATGTCTCATCCAAATGAGTATGACATTAGTTGTGTTACTGTATGACATAGAGGTGGTTCGAACGCACGACCCCTGGATTACGAGTCTTGACAGCGTATTATCCGCCGAAGTGCTATGCCTGCATCATAGGACTACGGTGTTTTTTTATATAAACATATAGATCACCCCAACCTATTTAAGATGACTTTTGGAAGTCGTGGTAGCGCTGTGGTAGCGCGTTCGCTACAGGCGCGAAATGTCTGGAGTTCGAGCCCCGCTGGAGACGTTACGATTGTGCCATTAGGCAAGGCATTTTAATTCCACGTTGCCTCTTTTCTCTCCATCGTGGCGATGGATTCCATCAGGAATGAGGTCTCGAGCGTGATTAATATAAGTTGTAAGAACTTGTTTCGCAATCGAGCTCAAATAAATTTGTATAAACTAAAAGATGGCAGGGCCGCACGGCCATGTGCCGGATTTTCCTATTAAGATGACCACATAGCCGTCTCTATTATGTATCAAACTGCAATAATTTCTACAATTTTAGTGAAAATTCAAAATTCTTTTTATGCCTTTTATCGTTTACGCATTACTTGAACAATTTAACACGCTTTAACAATGCGTGTCCGTTTGCTATTGATAGAATAAATGACAAACGAAATAAATTTTAAAACTGACATTTTAAAGGGAAGGATAGTGTGTCCTTTGACTTGTAATAAATGGAAAGACTTATGTTGTTTTACGTATTCTTAAAATATGCACAATTAAACCGAAATACCATCGTCTTGTGTATGCATTGACTAATGCTGTACTCACGAGTTGTCACCGGGAACACTGCCATATAGATCTACATCTTTAACAATAATTATATTGCTTTGCATTGATATATTAAATACGCTCAAGTAAATTTCAATAGCCATGTTGATGGTATGATACGGACAGCGCCTGTGTTATATTGAATCCACACAATGTTCAGTTCAATAAGACTGCGCGATTGTATCCCAAATCCAACTTGCCTGAGTACGGAATAATAGGATAGTTTGTTTCACAGGTTCAGGTGTTAAATTGTTGATTTACAATTCTTATATATTCTTGAACGCTCGCGTTACAATTAAGCTTACGGCAACTATGATAGATAAATATTTGTAGAAGGTATCAACGTTTTACAATTTTATGATATGTATTCTGGGGTGATTGTTGTTGTTTATCCCGGTAGTTTTAAGAAAACATGTGTACTTTCTAATTGAAGTATTTGTTGGCCGCTTTGAAAACAGTTACTCACTTGTTCTCTTTTGTTTCAGGCAATTGCGTGAGCGTGATAATGCGGAGGATTAAATATGATCATCAGTTTTGAAAAAAAGAGTGTAAATTAAGAATAAACAAAACACATTCAAAATGTTAGCGGAAAGTCCCACGGGCCAGGAATCCCCGCTATTTTTTCAGAGTGAGGGCGCGAGGAACAAACGTATTTCTGATGTTAAACGGGGAACGGATTATTACAAGAAACTTGACAATATCGCCGCGGCACAATGGAAAGACAATGTTCCAAAATACTCGGCATCCACGAGGAAAATGTCCATTCTACCGAAAATCACAACATCGGTGTTAAGTGGGGAACCAGATTCCAGCTCACAACGCAGTCAACAGTTCAACATGACTTCAACACCGCGTCGAAGTATATCGATGATGTCCGGTGCCGATAGTACCGTGACCGGATACGTCGGAATGACCAACAGTCAAATGAGTTTACCGTCTCATATTTCCAGGATCATACAACACGGACCGTCCGTACTGAATTCCCCGTTTGAAACTCCATTATCTCACGAAGATCGGAATTTTAACACGTGGGGAACCAACTATTCGCCTCTTGAAGATCAAACCCGATTGACTGTGGAAGATATGAGACCGCGGGAAATGCCATTTCGATATAGAGACAGTAGGAAAATCGTAGCCAAGCCAATTCCGCGAAAATCCATGCCGATGAGTCGCGTGGCCACTCACGAGCGTGAACGGCACCAGCGCACTATAACGAACTTCCGTTCAAGAAACGGAACGATACGTATTATCAAACCGCTGGAACCCTTGCCCGAGATAGAACAATATCAACAAAGTTACAAACACGAAACTTTCGACTTAGAAAACATAGAACGGGAAAAAACATTCTTAATGTTAGAAAGGATTGACAAAATTCTCCATCCTAATAAGAAATCGCCGATTACTTTACTGGGCTCCAGCGAAGAAGAGATTCCAGGCTCATCTAATTCTTCCATGACTATTACAGAAGTAAAAGATACTCGCGACACTCAAATTATAAACATTCTCGAGAGCCCACGACGTCCTTCCAGAAGTCCCCCCACGTTCAGCCCTAGAATCACACCGCGCATGGAGCATAGTTCACGTTCAATGGGGCGCAAATCTCGCTCTGAAAGGCCTAAGCGTCCCAGGATAAGATTTCACGAAGATCCATTTAAACTTCGTGCTCCAAAGACATTTCCCGCCGTTCTCCATTCTTTGGAGATATCGCAAGAAGACTTAGACGATAAATGCCAGACGTGGATTAACACATGTCCATAATTAAGAGACATTGTCAATAGTTCTCAGTTAGATAGCAGCGTTGACTCTGTTCCTAAGATGCAATAGCGTTATGAAATTAATATATATGGACGGTATGTGCGGAAGTGCGTGTAATTAATACAAGTTAGGTTCATGATGCCACGCTTGTATTAGAACATAATATGCAAACATTTAGTGTCCTTATACGTGTTTGGTGTGTTGATTAATTGTTTACGCTCGGCATTCTGTCACATGGAACTCTGCAAGGAATTATAAAAAAACTGTTTACCAGATTCAAGATCGTCTACAGAATTACATAGTCGTTTTTTTGACATACCGTTGGTTTTGACATACCGTGCTATACATTAATTTTGGAATTACGTTCAACACGTGTCGCCTATGTTTCTTTCCAGCTACCTTTTACTCAATACTACCATTATTTGATTTCAAAGGTTACCAACAATTACTTGTAACTAAATGCTATGTTAAATAACAAAACAAGTATACCTGCCTTCAATCTGACGTCTCTGACAAATTACCCCACCCAGTGGCCTAGACAAATAGTTGTCATTTTATATATTCAACTAGCTTGGGAACAGTCGATATATTTTACCTGGTCAGTCAAATAAATGTATTTTAACACCGATACTGTTATGTCATTTTGCCAGAAGTTAAAAAGTGAAAAATCGACAGACTGGAACCCAGGCTAATATTCAACTACACGCACCTGGAAATGTCATGAAATGTTTGTGATACATACTGTTTTTGTAAACGGAAGCAAAATAAGTGATTGACGGAAGCTATGCCATTCACCGTGTACTGATCACTCAATACTGGCGAATTAATAAGATTTTTTTACGTTTATTTATCGTCGCTACCGGTTGCCCATATGAGCGACGCCTCCTGAAGAGATTAGTCATTTTAGATTGTGGAGGATAGTGCATGATACAGACAGAGACCCATTCCAGAATCTCCTCTGGTTCTTTTACGTGCACGGTGTAAAGCACCGACACGAGACCTCGGTTTAACGTCCCATCTGAAAGACTGTTAATTTGATTAGGGTCAGACGGGGGATCGAACCTGCGATCCCTGAATTAATAAGAGGCCCTGACATGGGGTTTTATAATCGATATGATTTTCCAATATCGATACAAAAAGTAAGATATCAGTAGTTCTAATGTAACAGAAACAGTATGTAGGCTACACATGAGCAGAGTGGAAATCTATAATGTGGGCCAACGCTTTTTGTGAAATGTAGGGGTTGGTATAAAGGGGTATAATTTTTTTTTTTTTTAAATGCCTTTTTAGTAGGGATGGCAACGAATAGCTATTTTGGCATTCTAATATTCGATCGGGGAAAAAAATCTCGTACATTATGTTTTAGCGTATCCATATCATTTAAAACATGGCTACATGACCATGCTAACGAGTATTGCTTACCCTAACCTTGCTAAGTATGCGTTTGTGGAAGTCGTAATAGCACAGTTGCAGCGCGTTCGCTTCAGATACGAAAGGCCCAGAGTTTGAGCCTCCGCTGAAGCCGAAACGATTGTGCCCTTAGGCAAGGCATTTAAATTCCACATTGCGATGGATTCCATCAGGAATTAGGTCTCGAGAATGATTACTATAAGTTGTAGGAACTTGTTTCGAAGCTAAACAAAATTGTAGAAACTAAGACAATGAATTGACTGATTTTCAGCTGCAGACTTAATGATAATTAATAATATAGGCTATAGACAAAAGTGTATGACCTGTTGGCATGTTGCCATTGTTTGCGAAATATTAATAACAATACTTGTATTTATATGTACGTTATTCCCTGGCCTAGATGCTATATAACTTTTATCCGATCTCAAACTCTTACACGTTCTGATTGGTTATTTGTGAGAACTTGTTTCGCAATCGAGCTAAAATAAATTGGAATAAACTAAGTATGTGTTTTATTAGTTTAAAGTTTACTTTATACATATTTTATTTCCCAATATAATACATATTGAACAATGCATACATCACACATAATCAATATACAGAAAAGTATTAGAATGAAAGACAGGGTCTAATATAATCCCTCTCCTGTTTTATTAGACTCTGCTAGAGCATTTAGATTATTATATATACTATTTACCGTGATATGACAAGCATTTAGATTATTATATATACTATTTACCTGATATGACGAGCATTTAGATTATTATATATACTATTTACCTTGATATGACGAGCATTTAGATTATTATATATACTATTTACCTTGATATGACGAGCATTTAGATTATTATATATACTATTTACCTTGATATGACGAGCATTTAGATTATTATATATACTATTTACCTGATATGACGAGCATTTAGATTATTATATATACTATTTACCTTGATATGACGAGCATTTAGATTATTATATATACTATGTACCTTGATATGACGAGCATTTAGATTATTATATATATATTTACCTTGATATGACGAGCATTTAGATTATTATATACACTATTACCTGATATGACGAGCATTTGTTTTTTTTTTTACCTTGATATGACGAGCATTTAGTTTTTTTTTACCTTGATATGACGAGCATTTAGATTATTATATATACTATTTACCTGATATGACGAGCATTTAGATTTTAGATTATTATATATACTATTTACCTGATATGACGAGCATTTAGATTATTATATATACTATTTACCTTGATATGACGAGCATTTAGATTATTATATATACTATTTACCTTGATATGACGAGCATTTAGATTATTATATATACTATTTACCTTGATATGACGAGCATTTAGATTATTATATATACTATTTACCTTGATATGACGAGCATTTAGATTATTATATATACTATTTACCTTGATATGACGAGCATTTAGATTATTATATATACTATTTACCTTGATATGACGAGCATTTAGATTATTATATATACTATTTACCTGATATGACGAGCATTTAGATTATTATATATACTATTTACCTTGATATGACGAGCATTTAGATTATTATATATACTATTTACCTTGATATGACGAGCATTTAGATTATTATATATACTATTTACCTTGATATGACGAGCATTTAGATTATTATATACACTATTTACCTTGATATGACGAGCATTTAGATTATTATATATACTATTTACCTTGATATGACGAGCATTTAGATTATTATATATACTATTTACCTGATATGACGAGCATTTAGATTATTATATATACTATTTACCTTGATATGACGAGCATTTAGATTATTATATATACTATTTACCTTGATATGACGAGCATTTAGATTATTATATATACTATTTACCTTGATATGACGAGCATTTAGATTATTATATATACTATTTACCTTGATATGACGAGCATTTAGATTATTATATATACTATTTACCTTGATATGACGAGCATTTAGATTATTATATATACTATTTACCTTGATATGACGAGCATTTAGATTATTATATATACTATTTACCTTGATATGACGAGCATTTAGATTATTATATACACTATTTACCTTGATATGACGAGCATTTAGATTATTATATATACTATTTACCTTGATATGACGAGCATTTAGATTATTATATATACTATTTACCTTGATATGACGAGCATTTAGATTATTATATATACTATTTACCTTGATATGACGAGCATTTAGATTATTATATATACTATTTACCTTGATATGACGAGCATTTAGATTATTATATATACTATTTACCTGATATGACGAGCATTTAGATTATTATATATACTATTTACCTTGATATGACGAGTATTTAGATTATTATATATACTATTTACCTTGATATGACGAGCATTTAGATTATTATATATACTATTTACCTTGATATGACGAGCATTTAGATTATTATATACACTATTTACCTTGATATGACGAGCATTTAGATTATTATATATACTATTTACCTTGATATGACGAGCATTTAGATTATTATATACACTATTTACCTGATATGACGAGCATTTAGATTATTATATATACTATTTACCTTGATATGATGAGCATTTAGATTATTATATATACTATTTACCTTGATATGAAGAGCATTTAGATTATTATATATACTATTTACCTTGATATGACGAGCATTTAGATTATTATATATACTATTTACCTTGATATGACGAGCATTTAGATTATTATATATACTATTTACCTGATATGACGAGCATTTAGATTATTATATATACTATTTACCTTGATATGACGAGCATTTAGATTATTATATATACTATTTACCTTGATATGACGAGCATTTAGATTATTATATATACTATTTACCTTGATATGACGAGCATTTAGATTATTATATACACTATTTACCTGATATGACGAGCATTTAGATTATTATATATACTATTTACCTTGATATGACGAGCATTTAGATTATTATATATACTATTTACCGTGATATGACGAGCATTTAGATTATTATATACACTATTTACCTGATATGACGAGCATTTAGATTATTATATATACTATTTACCTGATATGACGAGCATTTAGATTATTATATACACTATTTACCTGATATGACGAGCATTTAGATTATTATATACACTATTTACCTGATATGACGAGCATTTAGATTATTATATATACTATTTACCTTGATATGACGAGCATTTAGATTATTATATATACTATTTACCTGATATGACGAGCATTTAGATTATTATATATACTATTTACCTTGATATGACGAGTATTTAGATTATTATATATACTATTTACCTTGATATGACGAGCATTTAGATTATTATATATACTATTTACCTTGATATGACGAGCATTTAGATTATATATATACTATTTACCTGATATGACGAGCATTTAGATTATTATATATACTATTTACCTTGATATGACGAGTATTTAGATTATTATATATACTATTTACCTTGATATGACGAGCATTTAGATTATTATATATACTATTTACCTGATATGACGAGCATTTAGATTATTATATATACTATTTACCTGATATGACGAGCATTTAGATTATTATATATACTATTTACCTTGATATGACGAGCATTTAGATTATTATATATACTATTTACCTGATATGACGAGCATTTAGATTATTATATATACTATTTACCTTGATATGACGAGCATTTAGATTATTATATATACTATTTACCTTGATATGACGAGCATTTAGATTATTATATATACTATTTACCTTGATATGACGAGCATTTAGATTATTATATATACTATTTACCTTGATATGACGAGCATTTAGATTATTATATATACTATTTACCTGATATGACGAGCATTTAGATTATTATATATACTATTTACCTTGATATGACGAGCATTTAGATTATTATATATACTATTTACCTTGATATGACGAGCATTTAGATTATTATATATACTATTTACCTTGATATGACGAGCATTTAGATTATTATATACACTATTTACCTGATATGACGAGCATTTAGATTATTATATATACTATTTACCTTGATATGATGAGCATTTAGATTATTATATATACTATTTACCTTGATATGAAGAGCATTTAGATTATTATATATACTATTTACCTTAATATGACGAGCATTTAGATTATTAGATATACCATTTACCTTGATATGACGAGCATTTAGATTATTATATACATTATTTACCTTGATATGACGAGCATTTAGATTATTATATATACTATTTACCTTGATATGATGAGCATTTAGATTATTATATATACTATTTACCTTGATATGAAGAGCATTTAGATTATTATATATACTATTTACCTTGATATGACGAGCATTTAGATTATTATATATACTATTTACCTTGATATGACGAGCATTTAGATTATTATATATACTATTTACCTGATATGACGAGCATTTAGATTATTATATATACTATTTACCTTGATATGACGAGCATTTAGATTATTATATATACTATTTACCTTGATATGACGAGCATTTAGATTATTATATATACTATATACCTTGATGTGACGAGCATTTAGATTATTATATATACTATGTACCTTGATATGACGAGCATTTAGATTATTATATATACTATTTACCTGATATGACGAGCATTTAGATTATTATATACACTATTTACCTTGATATGACGAGCATTTAGATTATTATATATACTATTTACCTTGATATGACGAGCATTTAGATGATTAGTTCTACTATGTACCTTGATATGACCACACCCACACATATCAGTGCAGAGTCGAACATGTACAAATGCTGTGCGATTAGCGCAGTGGATAGCGCGCTCGCTTCTCACCAATGCAACCCGGGTTCGATCCTCAGACCGGGAAGTATGTGAGATGGTACGATGGTCGCCAGATCGGACAGGTGGATTTTCTCCGGGTACTTCGGTTTCCTCCCACACGAATGATCACATATACGCTTTCATCCGCGCCAACGAGAGTGATTAATATAAGTTGTTAGACCTTGCTTGGCAATCGTTGTAAAATAAATAAAGTTTAACTTTTACAAATGCGCATACATTTATAATCAGAAAAAAATGCAAGAATGTTAGCATCTCTGTACAAATGAATATGTATTATTTAGTATAATACATATTTTTCTGTGACAAAACATTTTTTTATGTTCGTCTGCTATTGAATCCGTGTATTACAAATGGAAGGGGATCACATCCGAAACTATTCATAAACAGAACTGTTGCATGTGTTCATTTTTCACTTCAAGTGTTGAACAATGCGTATATAATGAAATGTATATTATACAAATATTACATACGTCGATTTCGTAAAATTTATCATCCTGAAAAAATGTATCCAGGAAAAGAGAGAATGCATTACACAATTATGTTGTTGTCATGGTCGTTATGGATACACAATGAACAGTACTTTCTAGACGAGGCGGGGATCGAACCTACGACCTTCAGGTCTTAGTGCAGAGCAGTGCATCGCTCGGTTGAGGTATATTATTTGCAACAATGTCTTGTCTTATAAACCGGAGGGTGAACAGCCGAATGTTTAGTAAGGATGTAGTAGAAGCCAGAGTAGAAATTTACAAAAGCTCGATGCGATTAAGCTATAAAAAAATCCTATTCCAGATTCCAGAAAAAAAAGAGTAATTTGACATAATTAATTATTTCGAGCGGCGTTAACTCGTGTCCGGATTTTGTGAAACGCTCTTCAAAAATGAGGAAATAAAACAACCCCGTAAATCAAAATGACGGCTCCCATATCATCGCAAATTAATCTCGTTAGTGCTATATTAATTACGCAGGTTCGATCCCCCGTCTGACCCTAATAAAATCAACAGTCTTTCAGATGGGACGTCGGTGCTTTACACCGTGCACGTAAAAGAACCAGAGGAGATTCTGGAATGGGTCTCTGTCTGTATCATGCACTATCCTCCAAAATCTAAAATGACTAATCTCTTCAGGAGGCGTCGCTCATATGGGTAACCGGTAGCGACGATAAATAAACGTAAAACACACACATTCTACATGCTGCCCTAGTACAGACGGATCTGTAGTCCAGTGGTAACACGCTGGACTGGTAACCCAGGGATCGCAGGTTCGATCCCCCGTCTGACCCTAATAAAATTAACAGTCTTTCAGATGGGACTGTAAACCGAGGTCTCGTGTCGGTGATGTACACCTCTGGTTCATTTACTTGCATGGTGTACATCACCGACACGAGACCTCGGTTTACAGTCCCATCTGAACGACTGTTAATTTTATTAGGGTCAGACGGGGGATCGAACCTGCGATCCCTGGGTTACCAGTCCAGCGTGTTACCACTGTACTACATATCCGGCTTTCTACAGCATGTGTGCTAGCATTAGTCGAGGTCGAATATCGTATTATTCGTAAATGTCACAAACCGTACCTGATCCTGATAGTACCCACGCTGGAAGTTTAGTTTTATATGTTGAAATAACGACATAGCTACCTCAACGATAACAACGCCTTTGATGATGATGATGTTGATGATGTCGATATCCTCGATGATGATGATGATACCGATTATGATCATGATGCAAATGATGATGATGATCACTTTGATGATTTTGATGATGATGGTGCTGCTGCTGCTGATGATGATGCCGATTATGCCAATGATAATGCTAATGATGATGATACTGCTGCTGCTGATGATGATGCCGTTGCTGCCGATGATGATGATGCCGATGGTGATGATGCCGATGATGATGATCCAGGTACTGTTGGGGGCGGGAGTATGTTTGCATTGTGTTTACAACTTGAATGGGAATACCAGCAGTCAATACAATTTGATATGATGTATATTTCTATTCTACCTTATACTGCCGAACAATCCATTCTGATAATGATGTTCAGGTCCCTTATTTATTTTTGTGGGACCAACTCAATCCCGGTGTAACCCACCCAGAAAGAGAGAGGTAACGTGGAATTACGAGCCTTGCATAACAACTCAATAATGGCTAAAGTCGGGTGCGAACTCCGGGGCCCGTCTGTCCAACATGCTTCAAAATGTAAGCATCCCTAAAAGCTAAATGGCACTGATGCTAACGGACCAATATCATATGTACATTATAGTAAAATTGCAACTCGAGTACTTTTTAGAGTACTTTGATAATGCAAAGTGGTACTCCATCAGTTACTACGGCTGAGACAGAAAAAGCAATCAAACGTCTAAACAATGGCAAAGCTGCAGACAAGCGAGGACTCACAGCGGAACACTTAAAAATGTCTATACCCCACATCCTTCAATCATTAGCAGCACTGTTCTCTAAAGCATTACATGAAGGCATTCAACCTAATGAGTTCTTCACAGGATCCCTTACACCAGTAGGCAAAAAAGGCAAGGACCTTCTAGATCCAAATAACAGCAGAGGCATAGTATTATCCCCCATACTCGCGAAGGTCTACGAGCACATCATTGACCTCAGAGAAGTTAGCGGTGACTCAACTGACCCTCTGCAGTTTGGTTTCACTAAAGGGCGGTCCCCAGTCATGGCATCACTCATCACCACAGAAAGTATTGATACAAATAAACCAATCTTTATTGCAAGTCTTGATACACAGAAAGCTTTCGACGTTGTATGGCAGGACTCGCTGGCAACGAGAATATTTCTAAAGAAACCCTTTGCATACTGGAAAGCTCACACAAATCTATTGGAGAATACCAGACTATGTGTCAAACTGAATGGACAATACAGTGAATCGTTCTGTATCAACCAAGGGGTAGGCCAAGGAAAATCCTTTCAACCAAAAATTACAAAGATTGCATCGAGCCTGTCATCGAACTAGCACGGAAGAGCACAGCAGGCTGCCACATTGGCATATTCTTCATCGCTACACCAACATGTGCCGATGATATACTACTCCTTGCTGATAACCCTGTTGATCTCCAAAGACTACTATCAATAGCTCATGAATACTCAAGGCAGGAAAGGTACAACATTCACCCTGGAAAAACAAGAATCATTGTATACAATGACAATTCAGGAAATACATCACACTCATGGGTATTAGGAGAAACAGAAGTAGTACCAGCCAAAGTTCTAACACACTTGGGGATAAACAGATATGCATCCTGTACCACAAGCCCAGAAACGTTACAAGACCGCATTACTGAGGCACGAAGAACATCCTACAGTCTCATGAAAGCAGGTTTCCATGGCACCACCGGACTCACCAATGCCTGTTTGAAACGCATGATTGATCTATACATTATACCCAGATTACTATACGGTCTTGAGTCCCTAATAGTAACTGAAAAACAGAAGACTCTACTTGAAACTGCATACAGAGACCTCCTGAAAAGAATACAAGCTCTTCCACAAAGAACTGCAAACGAGGCACCTTATCTTCTATTCCACTCAACGACAGCAGAAGGCACACTTGATATCCGAACATTAACATTCTTTGGGAAAATCATCAACGATAGCTCATCAATTTTACACCAAATATGCATTCGTCAACTAGCCACTAAAGAATTATCATCCAACTCATGGTTCATCTCAATTGTAAAGCTGACATTCAAGTATGGTTTACCATCTCCCCATGATGTTATACAAAATCCGATGAAATACAATACATGGAAAAGACTGGTAAAGAAAACAGTACACATGTTCTGGAAAGAGGAACTTGAAACAGCTGCTAAAGAGAAACCCACACTCCAGCTAATTCACCAGGAAATACCATCATGGGAACATGTTGAAATGAACCCATATGCTGTTGACAGAGCAAGACTTCAAGCCAGAATCCTAACAGAAACATTCACACTGCAGAAACATAGAGCCAAATTCTACAAAGAAAGCCCAAACTGCCGCCTTTGCCTACTTGAGCCTGAAGATTCTGCACATATGCTACTCAGATGCCCAGCCCTACAACTAACAAGATGCTCGGCACTTCTACCAGTCTACCAGAGAATACAAGACATAGGGAACCAACCCCCCAGATCGGAAAATGAACTCTTAGAAATTCTACTAGGATTTTCAAGAGATGCTGGAATATATAAACTGGCCAGCAATGCTTGCTATGCAATTACGCATCTACGCCAATCACTCTATTCAAATCAAGTCTAGTCTATCAAATTGCTAATGTGTGCATTGTCTACTTCATATGTATATATATATATATATATATATATATATATATATATTATTTTGTGTTTTTCTATACAAATGGTTACTGTTACAAGTTTATAAGTTTTTATTGTCAGAATATACAACATATTCCTATGTGCTCTTATGAGAGGTGCCTATAAGAGGCAGATTATACAAAGTCAAGTCAAGGTATGTCACAAATATCCAACCATTGCATCCATATACAACAACCTGTCTTTACTGTGAATAGTTGATACAACAAAACACGAATATCGAATGAACAACTGCAACTCTACGCATCAAGCAATGTTTGAGTTCCATTGTATCAACTTTGCGCATACAACATGTTGTACAGTTGTCGCAAACTCTCCTTTTTCTTCTTGTATGTATATGACTCAGTTGCTTCGGCTCTTACCAGGGTCTATCCTATTGTAGACTCGCTGGAGTTGTCTAGGGGGTTTCTTCTTCGATATATGTATTAATGATAGCTCAACACAGTCTTACATTTCTTCTATATAATATCTTGTCTAAATTGGCATCAGAGATCTTCATATATATATAATCAGTGAGTTATATATATATATACATCGTATCATTAAACGCTTATTTAACAATCCAATTGTGTGAGCCGACTATGCGCTACACAGTATACTTAACTCCAGTATCTCTAATCCGTCATTACTCAATATCACTATAATCTAATCAAGGTTTCTGATTTATTAACTTTTAATCACCTTCGATATGGTTCGCCGAAACTCTCTGTTTCTTCTATGGCTGAACGATTTTATTTAATTATTCGACAAATCTTTATAAGTTATAATTCTTATAATGTCCATAATATCTAAGTATCATAGAAACAGTTTATCTGTTCTATATAATAGAATGAGATCACGCCACTCTCTCTCCTGGAGGTAGGCTTTAGTGTTCTGATTTTAGTTACTAAAATCCATTTCTTATATACACGATTGAATCAGTGTCTATATGATATAACAATTCCTAAAACATCTGTTATTCCTAAAACATCTGTTATGTTATCTAATATTACACCATCAAACCAGTTCGTCGCCTTTATATTACATAACTGGACACCTGCAACCACGGCCTCGATAAACTGAGATTAGGCCTAAAATCTTAAGTCATTTCCCGCGCGAAGCGAGACTGATAATTTTAGGCGCGAAAATAATAGCAGACGATTATGCATAAAACAAATATATATATATTACATGGTAAACACTTGGCCATATATAGAAACAGTTTAAAGTATTTATATAATACATTACTATTTATATATAACAATAATAAACATTTCGTGCAAATAATTGTGGTTTTGCACACAGTATCGAGTTACGTAGTGTGTAGTGTGATACTGATCTACTAATAATACAGGGGCATGCTTGTTTATTTACTGGGAATGAATGACAACAGAAGTAGTGCAACTTAAATATAACAATTATTATTAATATTCACTCGCAAACTCGTTGCACACCAACGGTGACACTCGTAGGACTTTGCATGATATGCACACTCTGTTTATCTGTTAAAGAAACAAAAATCACATTATATTTCTCATTAAACAGTATCGTTCGTGTAGATTTAAAAAGCTCTGATTAGCTACATGCCCGATTAGCGAAGCGGTTAGCACGCTCCATCTCACCAATGTACCCTGGGTCCGGGAAATAAACGTAAAGTAAAGTGTTGTTTAGTATAGCGTTATTCCTATTGAACGGGCCAGATATTTCTGACTTATGAGACACATTTATTTAATGAACTCCAGTACTTCTCGAATCCTATCATTGTAGGCCAGGCGCCAGGCTAATAGGCAATCAGTAAATGTAGTTATTTAGAGGAACGCGATAAAAACACAGAGATCCCATAATATAAAATGTCTGAAGGTATTTATTTAGACGCAAACGATCAAATTACAGAGATTTCATAAAAAAAACAATTATAACTATTTATTGTGAGGAATACGATTTAGTTTATAATATTAATTTTAGTTCGAATGCGAACACAATTATTACAACATATATTAATCACTTTCGAGATGTAATCCACAAAGGAGAGAGATGCTTGGACTTTAAATGCCTTGCATAATGGCACCACCGTAACGGTTACAGCTGAGGCTTTCGCACCTGAAGCGAACGCGCAACCACTGCGATCCGAGAACAGATATCATAGAAGATACAATGTCTATTTATTTAGCCATACATATTTCGAAATTGCAATTAGTATATACTTAATCATGCATAAAAAATATATAATCTTGATTATTTCTCGCTATTAAAAATTAACATTATGAGTTTAAACTAATGTCTTACCGAGCGCCTCCTGGCATGGGCATCATCTTTCTTTATATCTTTAACACGTCTATGTATGATTTGATCTTTGCTGCTACCGAGGCCTTCACGCCTGATCATGATCGCTATTATTTGCCTTTCCTCTGCTGAGTAACGGATCTGTTTGCAAAATACAGATAATCAATATTAGCAAATGATTAATACAGTTCAATTAAGTAATATTTTATTGTTTTTAATTTTCTGCTGAAGTGAAATGTTTTAATTTAACTGTCTTACCATTGCGGGTGCCAGATCATCTCTCTTGTTTTTACGTTCTCTGCCTATACAACCTCCCATTTTAGTTTTAATATAATATTGCTCTTGAACTTTAGCTTTGAAATAAATAGTATTACGACGTTTGAAGATAAGACGTCGTGATCATAGGAACAACGTCATAATCACGTCATTAACGGAGAGTTATCGTTCGTTACGCTCACGCACAATTTGATTGGCTACGATATTGTAGTACTAAGTAATTAGCTAGCGTTCACAAATTTGACGATTTTGACGGAAGCTTGTTAATTCTATCAATTTCAAAACCAAAAGTTGGAACAAACTTTTCAATAATATATATATATAAATTATGTATCGATAGGTCATACATGCAGCATGTATAGCTGGAGCATGCATGTACCTACAAAATAACACCAACCCCGAGGGTGATGCATGTACTAATGGGGTACTCGGATCTCCTATCCATAATACAACCTTCACTTTGTTTGAATAGGGTTTCAAGGGCTCCAAGTCCCTATAGGTGTGGTACATGGATTGTACCTGCATATTAAGACATTCGATGTAGCTGAGTCTTATAAAGCGATTGAGACACTTTCTAGAAGGATCCGACTAGGTCTAGAGCCTCTGTTACAGGCACAGATTGTCACTTGGCATATGGTCACATGGCAGATTGTCACATAGCGGATTGTCACGTAGCGGATTGTCACATAGCGGATTGTCACATGGCATATTGTCACATAGCGAATTGTCACATAGCGGATTGTCACAAAGCGGATTATCACAAGGCAGATTGTCACATAGCGGATTTCACATGGCAGATTGTCACATAACGGATTGTCACATAGCGGATTGTCACAAGGCAGATTGTCACATAGCGGATTGTCACATAGCGGATTGTCACAAGGCAGATTGTCACATAG